>CANTUW010000034.1:0-99310 GCA_947686815.1 Podarcis lilfordi
CGACATTGTCCAATTCACTCCAAACAAGCGTCAAATTTTGGCAAACGTTTTGCAGTGAAAATCCTGTGGTTTGCAACGCCCCACAGAGTGATACACACTCTAAGCTGGGAGTCAAAAGCTCACCAAAAACCAAACATTGTCTAATTCACTCTAAACCGGCGCCAAACTTTGGCAAACGTTTTGCAATGTCTTGCAGCAAAACCCCTGCATTTTGTAGCACCCCACCAACAGAGCAATAGTCCCTCAAAGGGGGGAGGGGCTGGTCAAAAGGTCACAAAAAAACCAATGTTCTCTGATTCAATCCAAACCGGTGCCAAACTTTGGCAAACGTTTTGCAGCGAAACCCCCATGGTTTGCAACACCCCACAAAAAGAGTAATGCCCACTCTGCCACAGGCCGAGTGCTCTGTTTGTGGGGCACCTCAAAACACGGGGTGTTCGCCACAAAACACTGCTGCAGACCTTTCGTTGGTGTTTAGCTCCACTTCGGAGTGAATTGGATGATGTCGGGTTTTCAGCAACCTCGTGACACACACACACCCGACTTATGGTGTTGATTGCTCCACTTTTAGGGCGTTGCAAAGCATGGGGTTTTTGCTGTGAAAAGCTATCGCAGACCTTTTGTCAGCGTCTTGTACTGCTTTGGAGTGAATCGAATGACGTCGGGTTTTGGGTGGCCCCGTGACCCCATGGATTAGGGTGCCAATTGCTTAGGGCTGCCATACATTTTTCGTGACCCCGCCATCTTACACTGACTCCACTTATCTGAGCAGTGTGAAGTTCCAGGGGTGCACTACTGCCTACACATAGAGCTTAGGTTTCTTTGGTGGAATGCTATGGCATTTTGCAATATTTGAGTTCATATTTATATAGTGGAAGCATTCAAACACACTGCCCCTGGAGTCCCACCCCAGGCAGCCTGTTCAGAAGCTACTGAAAGGTCCAGGAGAACTAAGACCATCATAGTCCTCCTCCAAGCCTTAGCCAACCAGCAGAGTGACCATATCTGACCATGCCAAGTCTGGGTCAGAAACCAATTTAAAATAAATCTAGTCCAGTGCACTCTAAATATCTTGAGAATTAAACAGCCAGAACTCACTCAGAAATCTTACCCCCAAACTGTACAGTGGCATGGCAGGGGTGATGGGGTGATGGGGTGGGGAGCATCAACTGTGCCATTCTGGCTGTGGGCACCGTGCACAGGTTAGGGCGGGGTTAAGTGGCACTGGCAAGCCACCACCTTGCTCCCCACCTTGCCTGGAGGACAGCACTTCTGCTCCCGCCCCACCTCATGCGCTGCCACTGCTGAAGAAAATGTGTGACTGGCGGACATCTGGAAGCATTCCTTGTGTCCAAGGACTTTGTTCAGAATAGTCTCACAACTGCCACATTTAGCGAAACCAGGAAGACTCCTTCTTCTAATGGGGCACCAGGCAGCTCCTTCCTAGGCCCAGGCATTCATCCCCCCACAGCCTCCTTGATGGTCTTCTGCAGTGTGAGGTCTGGCTTGGTGAGGAGACACCGTTGCAGATGGTTGTTCCGAACCCCGCAAACAAGTTGATCCATCAGGGTATTGTCTAAAGTCTCAGAACTCACAGTGGAGTGCGGCCTTTCGGAGGGTGGCGATGTAGCTGTTGATTGACTCCCCCTCTGCCTGGTCCCGGTGGTAGGACGCATGGCGGGCAGCAATTTTGGACGGCTTCAGAGCCTAGTGGTTTTTTAGCTTTTCTTTTAGCACATCCCATGGCGCTGCCTGGACTGCTAGTGGTGCGACCAAAACTTGGGCTGTCTCAAACACCTTGAGCCCGCAGAGGCTGGGGAATAGGCCCTGTTTACACTCCTCTGACCCTTCCGTCAGCTCATTTGCTTGGAGGTAGCAGGCGAACCGAGCGAGGTAGGAGTCCCATGATTCAGAGGCTGGCACAAACGGCGGTAGAGGCACAAGTGAAGCCATGATTCCGATGCCGACGTGGAGGGCGATGGATGGAACACCGTGCTCTAGCCAGAACGGTCAGCTCTGAATTGGGTTCTGTTCAGTGATTTCGCTCAGTGTTTCAGCTCAGTGATTCCACTCAGTGTAGAAGGCATTTCGACGAGCCACCACTGAGGGCTGCGGTGAAAAGTGCAGCTCAAGATAAAATCTGTTCTGGGAAGAGAAGCACTGAACCACTGATATATTTCAAGTGGACTCTGTATTTACTGCATTTGCAATTAAGATAAAACCTTTTTGGGAAAGAAACTATTTTGCTATTTTTATGGACATTTATTCTTTGTTTACAGATAGTTGCCTCGGTGTTATTATCTTGTGTCAATTGCAGTAGTCATTGTATCACCACCCTGTACACCACAGGGCCCCGCTCCTGCCACTCACCACCTGGCCCAGGGCAGGGCCTGACAGGCCTCATAAGGACTGCTGCTGCTGGCCAGGAGGACTCAGAGGGGCACAGAGTTCTTTTTAAAATGTTTTTAAATTTTCTTTTTCCCTTTTGATTTGTTTTTTTTGGGGGGTGGGATGGATGTTTGGTTGGGCTCAGGAATTTGTTTGATTTAGATGTGTTTGTAATTTTTACAGTTTTTTGTTTGTATTGTTTTATTTGTGGTTTGTTTAAAGGGTTTTATTTTGTTCTTAAGTGGAGGGGTCAGGGCTGCGGGGGAGTGGGTACCAGCCAACAAAATGGCTGGGGCATGTTCCACAGGGGGGGATGCGCTGGGACAACCGATCTCAGTGATCACGGGTAGGAGGAGGAGTTACGCTAAGACCAGACCATGTCATTACCGAGGAGGCAGGTTTAGTCGTTGTCTGAGGACTATCCCTGCCTCCGGGTCTGGTCCTGACCAGACGGATACTAGAATCAGCAAGGGATACCCACATGACCTGAAGGCGCTGCTGTGCAATGGCAGGTCAATGATTCATAAGACCACTGCCATCCATGACTTGATCATGGATGGAGGACTTGACCTGGCATGTGTAACAGAGACTTGGTTGGATGAAGCAGATGGGCCTGTCCTTGCTGCTGCTTGTCCACCAGGTTTCTCTTACGCACAACAACCCAGGTCATATGGGTGGGGAGGGGGGGTTGCAGTGATTTTTAGGAAGTCACTAGTTTGCACCAGGAGTCCTATTGGGAAGACCCAGTTCTCTGAGTGCATGTTCTGGAAGTTGGGCAATAGGGGCAGTACAGGATTCCTTTTGGTGTACCGACCTCCCCGCTGCACCAAGGATTCCCTGCCCGAACTGCTTCAGGTCGTGGCGGATGTTCTCCTGGAGACACCTAGTTTGGTTGTCCTAGGGGATTTTAACATCCATGCCGACACGACCTTACAAGGGGCCACTCGGGACTTCATGGAAAGCATGGCCTCCATGGGGCTGTCCCTGAATAAGTTTGGCCCAACTCATAGTCATGGACATGCCTTAGACCTAGTGTTCACCTCTAGTGACGTGGGTGATCTGACACTAAGTAAAAGTGAAACGAAAGAAGTGCCATGGTCAGATCACTTCCTGGTGCAACTGGACTTCTCTGCGACCCTTCCCCTCTGCAGGGAGGTGGGACCGATTCGGATGGTCCACCCCCGCCACTTAATGGATCCAAATGGTTTCCAGAGAGTGGTAGGGGATGCTTTATCCCATGTTGATGGCCTTTCAGCTGATTTCCTGGTGGCCCGCTGGAATGTGGAGTTAACCAGGGCTATTGACTGTTTGGCTCCAAAGAACCCTCTCCGATTGCATGGAGCCCGGACAGCCCTGTGGTTTTCCACGGATCTGAGGGCAATGAAACAATCACTGAGACGGCTAGAGTGCCGGTGGCGGATAACTCATTCTGAAGCTGACCGGATACGGGTTAGAGCTCAATGTCGAGCCTACCAAGTGGCGGTAGCGACAGCAAAGAATACTTTCTTCACTGCCTCTATTGTATCTGCAGAAAACAGCAGCAGGAGACTTTTTCAGGTGGTTCGCAATTTAGCAGAACCACCTGCGACATCGGGGCCCAGTATGGGTCACATGATCTCCTGCAATGATTTTGCAAAGTTTTTTGCAGATAAAGTTGCTCAGATTCGGAAAGAGGTAGTGTCAGGGGTTCAGGGAGAGAGGCACAGGGTAGGCAGGAGATGGAGAGCGATGGGGAGGAATTCCAAGCCAGCGAGGAAGAGGATGACAATGACTCAAGAGATTCCATGAGTCTTTCCAGCGAATCAGAGGATTCCCAGAAGGGGCGCCGGTGGTTAAGGCCAGGGAGCCCCAGGGGGACGTGTCAGGAGCAGGGGGCCAGCGGAGGATCCCAAAGTGGCAGCTGGGCGTCAGGACCAGCCTCCCCACCAGAGTGAAGCGAAGGGGTGGAGTTTCCAGTGTGTCAGAGGAAGCAGCTCCGGGAGCAGAGAAAGGAGGGGGGTCAGAGCAAGCCGCCCTCCCGGAAGGGGAAGGGAGCAGTGAAGGGAGTAGTGTAACTGTCAAAAGGAAAGTTAGAGGTTTGGCGCGCGCGCCTAGTTCAAATGTAGAGGCGCGCGGAAGTACAGGGAGCCCGGAGGAGGGGCCAGGTCCCAAAGCCCGCAGGAGGGGGAAGAGCAGTCTGGGGATTCAGCGTCAGAGGAATCCAGGAGGGGCGAAACCCCAGCGGGCAGAAGGACCCTGCGGAAAAGGAAGGAGAGAAAGAGGTGGAGCAGCGCAAGTCTCTTAAATTGGTGCAGGGAGGGACTGACTCAGAGGGGACTTCAGCGGTCTAAGCGTAAGAGACGTAAGGCTGCGCGCCTAGGATGTCAAGCAAACCATGAACTGCAATAAACACCTTAGTATATAAGAAGACATAGGCGTTGGTCTTTTGTGAGCTGAGACTTGAGGCAGCTTTGACAGGTAGACTCCACCGTGGGAGCAGGGCCGGGGCGGGAGAGTGCTAGAGTCCTGTCTAGTCAAGTTGTGTGGGATCAATTCCAATCGGTTACCTCTGAGGATGTGGACAGGCTGCTTGGACGAGTGAAACCAACCACCTGTCTCCTTGATCCTTGCCCATCCTGGCTTATAAAAGCTAGCCGGGAAGGGCTGGGCGATGGGCTTTGCGGGGTGGTGAATGCTTCTCTCTGTGAGGGAGCCTCCCCAGACCTGCTGAAATAGGTGGTTATCAAACCACTTCTTAAAAAAACATCTTTAGATGCTGCCAATATGGCCAACTATTGCCCAGTCTCAAATCTTCCATTCTTGGGCAAGGTGATTGAGGGAGTGGTTGCTGAACAACTCCAGGCACGCCTGGAAGAAGCGGACCATTTGCATCCCTTCCAGTCGGGATTCAGGCCTCATCATGGGACTGAAACTGCCTTGGTCGCACTGGTCGATGATCTCCGGCGGGCTAGGGACAAAGGTGAGAACTGTTTCCTAGTTCTGCTGGATCTCTCAGCAACTTTTGACACCATCAACCATAACATCCTTCTGGACCATCTTGAGGGGTTGGGAGCTGGGGGCACTGTTATACAGTTGTTCTGCTCCTTCCTCCTAGGCCGTGTTCAGAAAGTGGTGGTGGGGGATGAGTGTTCAGACCCCTGGGCCCTCACTTGTGGGGTGCCTCAGGGTTCTGTCCTCTCCCCCATGCTTTTTAACATCTATATGAAGCCGCTGGGAGAGATCATCAGGGGGTTTGGACTGGGTGTCCATCAATATGCAGATGATACCCAGCTCTACCTCTCTTTCAAATCGGAACCAGTGAAGGTGGTGAAGGTCCTGTGTGAGTGTCTGGAGGCGGTTGGAGGATGGATGGCGGCTAACAGATTGAGGTTGAATCCTGACAAGACAGAAGTACTGTTCTTGGGGGACAGGGGGCGGGTGGGTGGGTGGGACTCCCTGGTCCTGAATGGGGTAACTATGCCCCTGAAGGACCAGGTGCACAGCCTGGGAGTCATTTTGGACTCAAGCTGTCCATGGAGGCCCAGGTCAATTCTGTGTTCAGGGCAGCTGTTTACCAGCTCCATGTGGTATGCAGGATGAGACCCTACCTGCCCACCCTACCTGCCCACTCGCCAGAGTGGTGCATGCTCTGGTTATCTCTCGCTTGGACTACTGCAATGTGCTCTATGTGGGGCTACCTTTGAAGATGACCTGGAAACTACAACTAATCCAGAATGCGGCAGCTAGACTGGTGACTGGGAGTGGCTGCCGAGACCATATAACACCGGTCTTGAAAGACCTACACTGGCTCCCAGTACGTTTCCAAACACAATTCAAAGTGTTGGTGCTGACCTTGAAAGCCCTAAACGGCCTCGGTCCAGTATACCTGAAGGAGCGTCTCCACCTCCATCGTTCTGCCCGGACACTGAGGTCCAGCGCCGAGGGCCTTCTGGCGGTTCCCTCGCTACGAGAAGCCAAGTTACAGGGAACCAGGCAGAGGGCCTTCTCGGTAGTGGCATCCACCCTGTGGAACGTCCTCCCACCAGATGTCAAAGAGAAAAATAACTACCAAACTTTTAGAAGACATCTGAAGAATTTATGCTTTTGAATTATGGTGCTGGAGGAGACTCTTGAGAGTCCCATGGACTGCAAGAAGATCAAACCTCTCCATTCTGAAGGAAATCAGCCCTGAGTGCTCACTGGAAGGACAGATCCTGAAGCTGAGGCTCCAAGACTTTGGCCACCTCGTGAGAAGAGAAGACTCCCTGGAAAAGACCCTGTTGTTGGGAAAGATGGAGGGCACAAGGAGAAGGGGACAACAGAGGACGAGATGGTTGGATAGTGTTCTTGAAGCTACCAGCATGAGGTTATTGTATTTTAGTGTTTTGTTGGAAGCCGCCCTGAGTGTCTGGGGAAACCCAGCCAGATGGGCGGGGTATAAATAATATATTATTATTATTATTATTATTATTATTATTATTATTATTTTCGCAACATGCCAGTTACCGAAAAGTGAAGGAATAAAAGAGTATCATGGTGGCATTATGGGTTTGTTAGAGCAGAACTGAGGAACCCCACGGCTTCTCCTGGGGACGATCTATTCAGGGAGGCCTGGCTCTCTGCTCTCAGAGAAGTTGATCTGCCTACCTGGCCCTCCTCCCCAGCTGCTGGCCCTCCTGCTCTTGAGGAAGCTAGTCTTTCCCCTCCTTTGGTCATCAGAGAGAAGCCTGCCCTGCCCACCCCATGAGGACTGGCAGCTTGAGAGCCCACCTGGCCTCAATCCACCAGAGGGGGGGGCTAGATTAAATCCTGGGCCAACACGGGTGACAGAGCCCCCAGAAGACACAGAACCGAAGGAGTTGCTCCCTTTGGGAAGATCTGCTTTGGGGGAGAGCAAGGGCAAGGAGCACCTCCTCACCATCTTCTATGGGGATGGGCTTGCCCTAATGGTTTTAACTGGTTTTTAACTGGGTTTGTTTAAAAAAAATGTGTGTGTGTGGTTTGTTGGTTTTGGGAGGAGGGAAAGCGAAAGTGATCTGCCATGGGCCATTTCTGAGAATTCAGATGGTTAGAAAGAACACCCTGCCTAGGTCCAGAAGTCAACAGATAGGGAGGGTGTGTTGTTTTTCTTGCTGGCCATTTCCTTCTTTCGTTTGAGTGACCTTTCAACTCAAAACAGGATACTAACAGGATCTCTGCTCTTAGCAAAACAGCTCAGGAAAGATTTCCATGTTTTATGTTTCATTAATGCTGCATATGAACGTATGAAGAGCCCTCTGGGATCAGGCCAGGTGCCCTCAAGTTACAGACTCATAGAACTGAAGAGTTGGAAGGGACCCCCAGGATCATCCAGTCCAACCCCCCGCAATGCAGTTGTCCCACACGGGGATTGAACCTGCAACCTTGGCGTTATCAGCACCACGCTCTAACCAACAGAGCTCTCCAGTCCAGCCTCCTGTTCTCACAGTGGCCAGCCAGATGCCCCCAAGGGAAGTCTGTAAGCAGGAGCTGAGCTCAAGAACAACTCTCCCCTTCTGAATTTTCCAGCAACTGCAATTCAGAGGCATCGCTGCCTCCGACTGTGGCTAACTCCAGCTGTGCACAAACATTATTTCACATGCATAGAACTGGAGTGAAACATATGTGCTGTGAAGGCAACAAGTGTGTGTTTGTGAACGTATCTGGCACACAGGTATATTCACCAGGGTGGCATTGATGATGATGATGAAATACTTAATATAAATAGGAACAAAAATCCAGTAAAGGTTCAGTAAACCCATTCTGCTGATCAGACCTGGTGTGGTCTGGCATCTGGAAAGTAACAGCATTCTGGTTGCAACTGGCTTTCTTCTGTTGTGAGGAGACAGTCAATCAGTTCCTTCCTCAGCAGACCGCAAGCTTCACATGGGCCCACAGTCTGATGCAGCAGCAAAAAAGGCTAAGGCTATTCCAGGCTGCCTCCACTGAAGTCTAGTGTCCCAATCAAGGGCAGTAATGCGTCTATGGCACATGGTCTGACTCTGTATAAGGCTGCCTCCTATGCCTCTGAATACCCCAAGTGTGGGGAAAGCCACTGAGCTTACGTCTTGCTTGTGAGTTTCCTGTCATGGCATCTGGTTTGCAGAGCCATCAGGCTGCTGGACAATGATAGACCCCTTTTGCCTGACCCATCAGCTGGACTCTTTTGACGCTATTGTGTTCTCCTTTTATGGATGTGCAACTGGATGAATCAACTGAGAAGAAAACACTTTCGCTTTCCATAGGTCCAACATTCAGCTATTAATGTGCACTCAAAACCTGCGTCATATTCAGACCTCTCAGAGGAATGAAGAAAGCCAGAGGCTGCCAGAATTTGCAGAGGGAAACAGCAACTTTCTCCAGGCTGAGAAAACTGCCCAGCAGAAGTCAAGGTAGTGAAAACACCCCTCTTTTCGGGTGTATTTAAGCTGAGGTGGGGATCCCTCCTGCAGGAGGAAATGGAGGGTGGGGGATTGGGGGGTGGGAAAATATTTTGCAAATGCTACAATGCACCTTCTGCACTTGGTTTTGTAGGGGCAGTTCGTGGTTGGAGGCAAGTCTGCCCTTCTGGGTGATGCTCTAAAAGGGAGGGGAAAGGGGGCACAATCCATGCCAAGGATTCACCCATTTCTGTTTTTATATAATTTTTATTAAATTTTCTATTTTACAATTTAAAATACTCATTTTACATCCTTAAAATATCAGTGACTTCCTTCTTTTCTTTCCAAGGTTCCTTTTGCATATCATAAATTCCTTCATATTTTACAAAAACTATACCAATCAGTATTCCATTATTAAATCCATCAAAACTTATTTACACTGTTGAATTTATCTTAATGCTGCCAGCGTTTTCAACTGTACACAATTATTTCCCATATATTCAACAAACATTATCCTGTCTTCTCAAAACGTATATTTTTCTTGTTCTCTTATTCTATATGTTAAGTCTGCAAGCTGTGCATATTCTGTCAACTTAAGTTGCCATTCTTCTTTGGTTGGGACCTCACTCGTTTTCCATTTTGGGCCTAAAAAAACATGGGCCGCGGTGGTGGCATATATAAATAACCTTTTTTGACACCTGGGAATTTCAGTGTGAATTATCCCCAACAGAAAGTGTAGCCTTATGAGGCTTTGCCCTCGGGTGGGAAAAATATTGCGCCCGGGAAAGGGAAAATGGGAGTCAACAGACACTCAAGGAATAGTTTCGGAGAAAAGGCTTTTATTTCTACCATCCATGAACTGGTAGAAGGAGCAAGTGTGATAGTTCACAAAAAGCATGCACGAAGTTCACAGTCATGTGCACAAGCATATATACCCCTTTCCAGTTCCCTCCCCCTTTCTCCTCCTTTTCCCAGGAGTCCTGCCCCATGAGTTCCTCTGAGCATGAACAGAAAGCTGTCTTGGGACTATTGTGGACTCTTGGCACCCTTCCCAGGAAAGGGGGGGGTGAGAAGCCAAGGGGTTTTCAGCATGTTCAGATATGTTTCAATCTCTTGTTCTGGCATGGTTCCCGGACAGAAAGCAAGTTGCAATGCGGTTCTTTAGCAAGGCCAGAAGACATGAGAAAGGCCTGAGAAACAATGGACTGTTCTCTACCTTTGTTACAGCAGAGCGGAATGTTTCTGATGCTTAGCTGCTGAGAAAATGATTTTGAAAAGCTTTGAGAAGCTTTGAGCCTGCTTTGGTTGGGGGTGACTGTAGCCTTTTTAATCCATGGGTAGGAATAATTGTTGCACCCGAGCAGAGACAAAAGGAGCCAAACGACACCAAGGGGTTAATCCAGAGAAAGAGTGTTTTATTCTGCCATGGGGGGGGGCAGAGGCACCTGTGTGATTCAGTTCACAAAAGACAGGCTGCGCCGAAAACATTTTACAAGCAGGTTTTATCCTTTTTTCAAACCCCTTTTTTCCTCTCCCCCATTCACAGATTCTTACATAGAAATGTTGCTTTTCGTTCTCTGGCTCTGTTCCTGGAAGTATGTTGCAAATCAATGTACCAGGACAAGGTTATCTTGGATATGGGAAGCGAAAAGCTTCACTGTTCTCAGCTCTGGGTTTGTTACAGCGTTTTTGTTACAGAGAGGACTGCTTAGCTCATGCTTTTTGTCTTAGAGGAAAATGCAGTTTTTAAAATGCGTACTCCGAGGCCTGGCTGGGGGGGGGGGGAATTCACAAACAGTTTTTAGGGCTTTCTGGGGTAACCCTAACTGTACCCCTTCATTCCATACCTCTCAAATTTGGACAGCCTTTTTCTTAAAAAGGCTCGTCCCAGGAAGGCACAGGCTGATATTCTCGGGTCAGAGCTATAATCTGGGGGCGAAGCACGCGAGAAATCATATTGCGTGTCATTGTATGCAAGCATTGCAGCAAGCAAGGTACAGAAAAGCAAAAAATTAGCAAAATGAAAAGTGGGCCAAGCAGCAGCAAAAACAGGCCTTTTACCCATCCTAGGTTTGGCAACCAGTCAAGCCATGACATGTCCCATCCCTCCCAGGTTTGGGTAGGAATATGGGCCACTGTTTCAAGTCCTGCTGCCAAATTGCGAATGGCCTCACCATGATCAGAGATGTTAAAGCAACAGGCCCCACCCGTGAGATTTAACGCTGCACAAAAACCGCCATGTTGCGCCAGGAGAAAGCCCAACGCTAATGGGACTGAGAGAAACGCATTGCGTGTCTCATCCAATTGCGTGGCAATTAGCCTAAGGGCCGTGGCTGTCGTGTTAGCAACAATCTCTACCACCGCCTGGAGTCTGATTATGCGGTTCAAGTTATAGATTGGCCCCCTTGCCCCAGAGATTTTCTCTCCCCGATTCCAGGAGGCTGGAGCATAATGGGCCAGGATCCTTTCCGGAGGCCACTGATTTTTGCCCCAATTCTGGGAGCTGCCACCTGCAAGTGTTGCCAGGTCAGCCGAACGCCTCCTTCTAGGGGGTGCAGAGGGTATCTGGTCAGGAATCCACATGGGGGGTATTAAGTAGGCTGGAAAACAGACCCCATACCATCCTCTTGGGAGGGCATGATAGGCCTTCCTGCCACACACCCAGTAAACGTCCTGACCATGGGCAGATATGGTCAGCAAGCGGGCCAGGCATGCAGTCAATTTGGAACCAGAAAAAGTTCCTGTCTCGGACTCAGGCATGTTAGTTGGGGCTGGGAAGGTACGATCGCAGTGGGAAGTGCCCACATAGGTCTGAGCGTCACTGGCGTCATTTGCTTTGTTGACACAAAGGCAGCCAGTGATCCTGTGAACCTGGAAAGGGACGGAATGATTCCATAAAGAAGAATGGTTGCCCAGAGGCTGGAAGACAACAAGTGGAGTCGTAACCAAGGATTCATTCCAAGGCACAGGGAGTAGTGACATTCCTCCCAGAGCATCTACAGGGGCCAGAGTGCAGGCGGCACAATTGGTCTGATTTGCAGAGAACGCAACCATCTCAGCAACCTGAATCCACTTATTATATGTGTGGTAGGCCCCCCACGATTGCAGCAGTTGTCTGGTCACTGTGAGTGGTATCGGCATTTCAAAGGTCAAATGCAGCAGAAATACCAGCACGGGGACCCACAGTCGCATTTGAGCCATTGTATGCACGGGGAGGGGCTTAGGTAAGTACTAGAGAGTGGGCTGGGCTGTAATTACACTGAAAGAAAAGACCCACTAGACACCCTCCTCTGCAGGGGTGGCGTAAAGCAAACCAGGCCCAGGTACCTTCAATAAAGTTCAGTTATGCAAAAGGAAAGGAAAGGAAATGTCCCCTTTCAATCCACGCTGGATTCTTGAGCCGTGCAAAACGCCAGCATCCAGGAGTGACGTTTAGCAGGGCTGTAGTCTGGAGGGCGTCGGGTCGTCTGGTGGGCGTTGGGCATCTTGGGTCCCTTCCAGCAGGGCTGGAGTGATGTCTGGGCGTCTGGGTCCTCTTCACCTGGTTCATAGGGATGCAGAGGTATCCTGGCAAAAGTCCACTTGTTAAGAGAAGAGATAACAGAGACGGCAGCGATTGCACAGAACAAATTGATAGATAACATTTGCACATAAGGCATATTAACTCAAAGGGGATGCTTGGCAGGAAACTTCGCAAGGGGTTAACAGTTCTGTTCCTTGGGTTAAGTTTGCCAGCCGAGATTTTTAAAAGTCTTCCTGTGCTCTATTTTTTTTCAGAGCTTTTGCGGCCTGCAAAGCCATGTTACAAATTGCAGTTCATGTGCCAAAGACTGCCAGTGTTCGTAAGGATGTGTTCCTTGCTTCTGGCAAAGTATCAAATACCTCAAAGTATCAATTCCTGAACTTTCTTTATGTATGCTACAACAGCAGCAAGAATACTCATCGCAAGGTATTGGAAGACACAAGAGCTTCCCACACTGGAGGAATGGCAGATGAAAATGATGGACTACATGGAATTGGCGGAAATGACTGGCAGAATCCGTGACCAGGGAGAAGAGTCGGTGGAAGAAGATTGGAAGAAATTTAAGGATTATTTACAGAAACATTGCAAAATTAATGAATGTTAGAGTGATGTTGGATTGAAGTTAAGTGGCTTCTAGCTGTACAGGCTTTAAAGCTATAAATATATCAAGATTAAGGATTAGGATCAAAAAGGTTAAGAGAAATGGAAAAATTGGTTTTAAATAGGTAAAAATCTAATGTCATAATATATTAAGATTTAGGATTGGAATTAAAAGGAGGGAAAGAAATTGCTGGGCTTACAAACTGAATTGGAATACAAAAGAGGGAGGTATGAGGAAGTCCGGGAAACAAGTAAATGTAAAAGAAGTTATGAAAAGACGGAACTATTTTTAACTGTTTTTTTTTCTTTTTTTACTTTTTTGTATTTTGTATTTTGTATTTTGTATGGTGTATTTTTCTCTGTTTTTGTTAAAAATTTTCTTGTTTATTAATGTGATTTTATTCTTTCTGAAACTTTAATAAATATTAATTTAAAAAAAAACAAAGTATCAATTCCTATGGTATGCTGCGGCTCCTTTTTCAGAGTAGAATTGCACCTAAAAAAGAAAATTCTTTGACAAAATTCACAGAAAGCATTCACTTGCTTTTTTTAAGAAGGTCACTTTTCCGGGTTAGCACTTGGGGCCGGGGTGGGTAACCTTTGGCATTCTGGGTTTTTTCGCTTGATTGTAAATCCTAATTGGCTTCAGGCAGTAGCAGGTCAGAGTAGCTGGCTGAATGCAGCAGTGACCTTCTGAGATAGCTGCCAAGAGATAAGCTACTCCAAGCACCTGGCACAAGGAAAAAAAAAAAAAGCTGATGTCCTGTTACTTGCATGAATGAATGTTAGAAACAGTTAGTTCACTCGCTTCTAGTTGCAACAGTCTTTTAGCCAGAACAGAGATGAGAAGAAATCATTTTTGAGAAATCTTATTGTTCCCAGCCTGTGGGGGTGGGGTGTGTCGGGCGTGGGGCCTGTGGGCATTCCATTTTCCAGTGACCCTCTTGCCTGCAGATGGCGCACTGGCTTCTTCCCTAGGCGTCTTCTGCCCCTCCCGTGGACACCCTCACTCGCTCCAGGATTGCGTTTTTGGCTTTCTGGCTGCTGGCTGTTTGAAGACAAACCCCTAATTATTTTGGCTGGGTCCTCTTCGAAAGAAGGATTCTGATTTAGGGTGCTTGGAGGTCTGTGGTCCTGTACATTGGATGAAAGCTGTCTTGTGGACTCTTGGCAGGAAAGGGGGTAAGGGGGTGAGGGGGTTTCAGTTGTTTCATTCTTGTGCTTTGGCATGGTTCCCGGACAGAAAGCAAGTTGCAATGCGGTTCTTTAGCAAGGCCAGAAGACATGAGAAAGGCCTGAGAAACAATGGACTGTTCTCTACCTTTGTTACAGCAGAGCGGAATGTTTCTGATGCTTAGCTGCTGAGAAAATGATTTTGAAAAGTTTTGAGAAGCTTTGAGCCTGCTTGGGGGGGGGGTGACTTCGGGCCTAGACTTCGGGTCACCTGTCCTCACCTTCCTTCAGTAAAGCCCAGGGGAAGGGAACCCCCCCCATGGGGCTTTTTCTGATCAGAAAGCACAGGGAGCAGGCAGGATGCAAGGCGCTGGGGATCTTATTTATTTATTTTTACTTGGAAGAAAAAAAATCACATGCACCACACACCTACTGAAATTCTAAATAAATTCTGAAGTGTCAGGAGGATAAGACAGAAAAACCGAAGCCTCTTTCACAGAAGGAGAAAACTGTTGAGAAATGGAAGGATAGAATTAAGCACAGCATAAATTTAGGCTAGTGGGAATAGTGACTGAAATATACTCGGAGTCCAGTGTGGATTTCATGCTCTTTATTCAGCTCATAGTAGTGAGGAATGGACGTTCCCCTGAAATGTCTGCTTTATATACATTATTTACACAATGGGCCCCACGTGATTGGCTAGTTCCGGGATTCACCTGTAGGCCAATCAGGTTGCGGATTCACTTCCAGCTGGAGTTGGATTGGGTGGCTCCTGCGGACCAATCAGACTGCTGCATTCTGGATCCTATTGTTCTAGGACCAATCAGACTGCTGCAATTTCGATCCTATTCAACTCAGTACATAATAGCAACACAACCCCGGGGTCATTAATTGTCATTAAACCTTCAAGTAAAAGTTTTGGCACAATTCACTCAATTTCAATTTCTCTTAGGGTTGTCATAATTCAAACAGTGAAAATCTGCTGCCATGAGTCAACAGTGTAATGCAGCAATTAAAAAACAACAGCAAAAAGTTAATGCAATCCTAGGCTGCATCCACAGAAGTCTAGTGTCCCGATTTAGGGAAGTCAAGTACCACTCTATTCTGCCCTGGTCAGACCCCACCTGGAGTACTCTTTCAGGTTCAGGGCATCTTTTAAGAACGATGCTAACAGGCCAGAAGTGTGCTGGGGGAGGAAGAGGGGGGGAGCACACCACCCCCGGCAGCACGATCCCAGTGGGGTTCCATCGCGGCTGCCCCCCCCCCACTGTGCTCCCCGCCCCCACCTGCGCTCCGCCACTGCTGGGGCAGGAGACCAAGATGATGAAGGGTCAGGAAACCAAGCTTTTGGGGGGAGTGGTTGAGGGAGTTGGGTATGGTTAGCCTGGAGAAGAGAAGATTGAGACATGATATTAGCGCCATCTTGAAATACCTGAAGGGCTGACACAGGGAAAATGGAACAGGCTTTTTGCTGCTGGTCCAGGGGGCAGGACCTGAACCAGTGGATTCAAATGTCAAGAAATGACTTTCCAGCTGATGGTAGAAGCTGTTCTACTGTGGAACAGACTCCCACAAGGGGTGGTGGAGGTTTTCAAGCAGAGGTTGGATGGCCATCAGGGATTCTTCAGCTGTGATTGCAGCGGGTTGGACTAGATGACCTTTGGGTGTGCCTTCCAACTCTACAATTCTGTGTTCCTCTACAAAAGATTTTCTACAAGTAATTTGACTCCCATTGTGCCATGAACTTCTTGGTGCAGCACAAGTAGTAATATAAGAGAGCAGCAACTTCCATTTCAGCTTACATTCATCACGATCAGCGCTGCTTCCACTGCAGTTTGTTTCTGCCAAATACTACTTTGTGTATCTCGCTGTTAGCTATGGCAGCATCATTCATGATTTCTGCCATAAATGTTGTCGTTATGTGATTTGGCTGGCTGCATGTATGAGTTCCCCACTTTGATAGCCTCCTTGAATACTGCGCCAGATAGTTGGGATATAAAACTGGTGGTGGTAGTGGTAAAATATTTCTCTACTATCCAAAATGTTCTCAACAGGCAATTTCTCGGCCAAATGGAAATTCAGTGTAGGAAGCACCCAGTGTTTGTGCATGGAAAATATTGCTCTTCCCTTCCAGCTCCTGTGACCCCTTGTGCCCGCCCAAACCCTTTCCAGAGGGCCTGGATAGTGTAGTGTCTGCCATACAGGGCTGCAGTGGGATTCCCCTGACTTTGGGCCTAGGAATCCTGTCCAAGCAGACCCCCATTGGCACATGATCCCTTTCCAAGTTTCAGGGTGATTTCCTCTCCCACTGCAATTCTGCGTGACACAGTCCCCTTTGTTCAGGGTGCAGGGATCACTGGATAGAGTTTTCAGCTGCTACAGGGGACTGTGGATGGGAGGGAAGCAAGAAGAAGATCAGTTGCACAAGCTACCTCCCACATGTGCAACTACTGCATACAAACGTCTAATTCCCGCTCCCCCCCCCCCCATGATGTGATATTCCCTCCTCTCCCCCCCCCCCTTTTTTTTGACTGTATGTTAGCATCACTCTTTGGATGGTAGTGCCAATATTTCTCTTTTCCCCACACGCTTTGCATGCCCAATAATCTTTCCAGAGTCCTTCACATCGCTTCTTTCTTGCAGGGAGGTGAAGGCAGGAGAGCAACCTGGACCAGAGCCATGGACAGATCAGATGACACGGTTGAAATACCAGCCCTGGGCCGCCCATTCCAGCTGGGGATGCTGTACGACTGTCGTAAAGATGCCCTCATCCCAGGTAAACCTGGTGCAAGGAAGAGTGTATACAGTGGTACCTCGGGTTAAGAACTTAATTTGTTCTGGAGGTCCATTCTTAACCTGAAACTGTTCTTAACCTGAAGCACCACTTTAGCTAATGGGGTCTCCTGCTGCTGCTGCTCTGCAGCTGTGGAATTTCTGTTCTCATCCTGAAGCAAAGTTCTTAACCCGAGGTACTATTTCTGGGTTAGCGGAGTCTGTAACCTGAAGCGCCTGTAACCTGAAGCTTCTGTAACCCGAGGTACCACTGTACTGAAAAGCAAAAATTACTCATATCAAGATTAGCAGTCGGCCCAAACAGTGCAGTTTCAGTGCTAAATGTGCTCCTCAAATTCATTTTCAACATCCCTTACTGTCTGCTTCCACATCTTTTGCCAAAGTTTGTGTTCCTTTATGTTCTCTTCATTTGGACAAGACTTTCATTTATTAAAAAGAAGTCTTCTTGCCCGTGATAGCGTCTTTGCTCCTTAACCTTGCTGGCATCGTCTTGGCCCAAATCATCATCATCATCTGCCAATAAAGATTCAGCAGGTGTGTTCTGTTTCAATTTTTTAAAGCTTCCTGAAAACCTTTCTAGTCCACCAGGCCTATGCAGGCCATTAATAATACATCTTTCCACAATTATTTGTTGTTGTTTAGTCGTTTAGTCGTGTCCGACTCTTCGTGACCCCCTGGACCAGAGCATGCCGGGCCCTCCTGTCTTCCACTGCCTCCCGCAGTTTGGTGAGACTCATGTTTGTAGCTTCGAGAACACTGTCCCACCATCTCGTCCTCTGTCGTCCCCTTCTCCTTGTGCCCTCCATCTTTCCCAACATCAGGGTCTTTTCCAGGGAGTCTTCTCTTCTCATGAGGTGGCCAAAGTCTTGAAGCCTCAGCTTCAGGATCTGTCCTTCCAGTGAGCACTCAGGGCTGATTTCCTTCAGAATGGAGAGGTTTGATCTTCTTGCAGTCCATGGGACTCTCAAGAGTCTCCTCCAGCACCAAAATTCAAAAGCATCAATTCTTCGGCGATCATCCTTCTTGATAGTCCAGCTCTCACTTCCATACATCACTACTGGGAAAACCATGGGTGAGAGACACTGTAGTCTTCAGCCTTCTTTATGGTCCACCTCTCATTTCTCTGCTTTTTAAGATGCTGTCTAGGTTTGCCATCGCCTTTCTCCCAAGAAGCAGGCGTCTTTTAATTTCATGACTGCTGTCACCATCTGCAGTGATCATGAGCCCAAGAAAGTAAAATCTCTCACTGCCTCCATTTCTTCCGCTTCTATTTGCCAGGAGGTGATGGGACCAGTGGCCATGATCTTCGTTTTTTTAGGTCTGACAGCCAAATTTCCACACTTTGCTTTGCTGCATATTTTGTGATTTTAAATCTGCTGGAGTTCTCTCACCAAAGTGTTTTGGATCTTGGCCCCCAGGGAATTCTCATTTTTCCCCGTGCCAGTCAACAACTAGCACCAACTCTCTATGGCCTCAAGCAGGAGATGTTCACAGCCCTAAATGGTGGTGATTGAAGCTTATCCCTGCTGCTGAGCCAGTGCCCATCCCCTTTCTGAGGCCTGTGCAACAGAAGCTCATGAAATGTTCACATTTGTTCCACTCTCATATCTGGTCAAATATTTTCCCTGCCTTTTGCCAAGTTTTACAAAACTGCACAAACCTCTTTCGTTGGGGATAACAGTGGGACAAAATTCATGAGTGCAGACATTGTGGGCAATGATAGCTCTATTTTATCTCCTTGTTTCTCTGTACACCCTTAGCATTAGGCTAAATGTGTTCTACATTTCTGTGAACATACTCAAGCCTTGCATATTTCTCTGCTTTATCCCAGGAATCACCTTTTGGGACCAGGACTCGCTTCAGAAGGACTTGTGTATCCAACCAAAACCAAAGACTGAATATGAAATCATTGCATCTGACTCCATCGATGATAAGGCATCTGCCCTCAATGTCCCTGCATCACTCAAGGCCAGTTTTTTGGGTGGAACAGTTGAAGTGGATGGATCAGGCAAATTCCTTCAAGACACAAAGCAGTCCATGAAACAGGCCAGAGTCACTCTACAGTACAAAGCTACCACCAAGTATTCACAGCTGACCATGAGCCATTTGGGAATCCAAAACGTCACTTATCCAGCTGTTTTTGAGCATGGCACAGCCACCCATGTTGTCACTGCCATCTTGTATGGAGCCCAGGCTTTCTTTGTGTTCGACCGAAATATCTCTTCTTCCGAATCTGTGCAAGATATACAAGGAAGCCTCCATGCTGTGATCAACTGGATTAAAGTCTCTGTCAAAGGGGAAGCATCTGTTGAGATGAAGAAGATGGGGAAAGCCCAAACGGAGAATTTCAGCTGCAAGTTCTATGGGGATTTTTCTTTGGAAAGTAATCCGGTGACTTTTCAAGATGCCATGAAAGTCTACAGCGATCTGCCCCAAAAGCTCGGGGAGGATGGAGAGAAGGCTGTGCCTGTCAGAGTTTGGCTGTACCCACTGACCGAGCTAGATTCCAGAGCAGCTAAGATGGTGCGTGAGATCAGCTTAACACTGATCTTTGATGCTCAAACTGTCTTGGAGAATCTGAATGAAATCAACATGCGATGCAATGATCTGGCTATGAATCCTGTTGCTGAAAACTTCCCAGAATTCAAGATGAAAATCAAGAGATTCAAGGATCTGTGCAAGCAGCACAGGCAGACTTTCCAGAAACACCTGGCAGGAATCCTGCCTTTGATCCGGGGAGGGGGAAAAGAGGAAAGTGTTCTGGTGGACATTTTAATGTCCATTAACAAGTCTCCCTTCAACAGCCAAAGACTCAGTGAGTTTTTGGATGCCAAGGAACGAGAGATTAATTTGGTGAATTCTTACCTTAGAATCCTAAGTGGAATGGAAGTAATCTCTTCCCAGAACAAACTGGAAGAAATCGTGCTAAATCCTGCAAATGAGTTTGTTGTCTCATTTACCTTCACTTCTTTACATGATGAGGAAACATTTTTAGCCAGCTTACAAGACTGGCTTCAGAAAGATTTTGTTCAGGAAACAGCAAATTCCACCAGTGGCCAATTGACACCCAAGAACAGTAAAGCCTGGTTTGAGCACCAAGAGAGAAATCGGAATGCTCGTAAAGCTGCCAAATCCATTACACATTTTGCCCAGGTCAATAAATCAAATGAGAAAACCCGGTTCCTTGTGGCTTCCGTCCCAGATCAAAACAACCCAGGTGCTTCCATTTACCTCTATGAAGATGGGGAGATGCTCAGCAGCAACTTTGAGCTGCCCTCAAATCCTCTCCCTCCCCTGGTTGGCCGAATTGGACATGAGAGTGTGTAGCTGACATTTCAACCTGCGGAGTATGGGAGGGCTTCAATCTCCAGCTATCAAGTAGAATACAAGATTGCAGGAGAAGAAAATTGGAAGACTGTGAATACTGACGACAGTCAGGAGACATTCCAAGTGAGCGGGTTGAGGCCAGACTCAGAATACCAGTTTCGATACACCGCTAGGAGCAAACCAGGACTTAGTGAGACCAGCAACGTGAGTAAATCTGTACAGACACGTCCTACCAGCCCTCCTGGGGAACTGAGAGTGATAATCGCAGAGTCTTCCAAAATCAGTATAGCCTGGGAGAGCCCAAAGGTCATTGGCCAGGGAGCTGTTATAAAGGAATACAAAGTGGACTACAGTGAAGAGGCTGGAGAGGCAAAAAGCAAAGACAAAGATGAATGGGCTGAAAAAAGAACAGGGAAGAAAACAGAGTTCTGTGAGATTGATGGTCTGAAGCCCCAGACACCCTACAGATTCAGAGTCTCAGCCATGTGTGCCGATGGGGCTGAGAGTGAGCCCAGCAAAGAGATTGAGGTTTCCACATTGGAAGGAGACAAGAAGAGAGTATCTTGTAAATACCTCCAAGGCAGCACCCGCGTGGAGGATGGGCC
Source organism: Podarcis lilfordi (assembly GCA_947686815.1). Lineage (NCBI taxonomy): Eukaryota > Metazoa > Chordata > Lepidosauria > Squamata > Lacertidae > Podarcis > Podarcis lilfordi. The sequence continues at coordinate 20,787 of CANTUW010000034.1, forward strand.
ACCAGCAGTGTATGCTCTGCCACTGAAGCCCGTACAGGATGCCTCTGGATCCTGTCTAACATACCAGCTAGGGAAAGAGAACATTCATGCCCCCAACAAAGTGATTATGGTGATGGGGGCAACAGGGTCAGGGAAAACCACTCTCATCAATGGAATGATCAATTATGTCCTGGGTGTGCAATGGGGAGATAAATTCCGATTCAAACTTATTCATGAAAATACCAACAGAAGCCAAGCTCAAAGCCAAACATCAGAAGTGACTGCCTACGTTGTCCACCACCACAAGGGTTTCCAAATCCCCTATTCCCTCACCATTATTGACACTCCAGGATTTGGAGACACAAGAGGAATAGAGCATGACAAGTTGATAACAAAGCAGATCCGGGAGTTTTTCTCCTCCCCAGGGGGCACTGATCATATAGATGCCATCTGTATTGTCGTCCAGGCCTCTTCTGCTCGTTTAACTCATGCCCAGAAATACGTCTTTGACTCTGTGCTCTCCATCTTTGGCAAAGATATAAAGGACAACATCCAAGTCCTGATCACATTTGCAGATGGACAGACCCCTCCTGTTCTCGAGGCCATTAAGGAAGCCAATGTACCATGTGCTAAGGATGCCAAGGGCACCCCTGTGCACTTCAAATTCAACAATTCAGCACTGTTTGCCAACAATCCTGTGGAGCCTGGAGGCAACTTCAATTTTGATAAAATGTTTTGGAAAATGGGCACCATGAGCATGAAGACCTTCTTTGATTCATCCCACACGCTAGAAAGCAAGAGCTTAACATTGACAAAGGAAGTGCTCAGGGAGCGAAAAGAGCTTGAAGCTGCTATTGAAGGGTTGCAGCCCCAAATCAAAGCTGGACTGGCCAAGCTGGAAGAACTGAGGAAGACGCAGGAAGCCCTGGACAAGCATAAGGTTGACGTGGCGGAAAACAGAAACTTTACATATGAGGTAGAGGTAACTGTACCAAAGAAGGAGGATATATCTGGCATGGGAGAATACATAACTAATTGCATGAATTGTCACTTCACCTGTCACTATCCTTGTAGAATTCCTAGAGATGAAGATAAGCGTGGTTGTGCCGCTATCAATAAGAGGACAGGAAGATGCAGAGTCTGTCCGCGCCAGTGTGAGTGGAGTGTGCACTACAATCAGAAATACAAATTTGAATATACCACAAAAAAAGAGAGAAGGACCTATGAAGAACTGAAGCAAAAGTATGAACGTGCCTCTGGTGAGCTGATGACCACAGAGAAATTGCTTGAAAAGCTTAATGAGGAATATGAAGAAGTGAAACACATCTTAGAAGAGCTTATCCAGAAATCATCTCAAAGCCTCCAGCGCCTTCAGGCGATTGCACTGAAGCCCAACCCACTCTCTACCCCAGAGTACATTGATCTGCTCATCCTGTCCGAAGAACAGGAGCTGAAGCCTGGATATCAGGAGCGAATCCGGTCCCTGAAGGAAGTGAGGGAAGTAGCTGAGTTAATACAGAAAATTGCCAACAAGGAGCCTCTGCTGCCTGGAGAGCAGAAGCTGTATGGCCAAATTGAAGTAAAAAAGGCCTCTCGAGGAGGCAAAATTAGGAAAATAGGGGAAGCTGTTGCAAACTTTTTTAAATAAGGGGGTCATATATAGCTTTTCAGGTACCCTTTGTTTGCTTTTGGCTATCAGCAGAGAGCTCAGGTTCTGTGAGTGTAATTCAGACCAGAGTCTCTTGCTCTGTGTGCATACTTGGGTGAAGGTGGCTGTGAAAACATTTGCAGCTGTTGTGAGGTGAGCTTATCCACATCTTCATTTGCCCGGCCACTTTTGCTCGGGGAAACCTGATCTTTAGTGCTGAATCAGAACTAACAGCAATCGGGTTTTCCGTGGAATGCCATTTGTTCTGATTTAGCGCTAAAGAGCAGGCTGGGGGAAAGCAGTGGGGCAAAGGCAAAATTGCTTGGAGCTGTGCCTGGAAAGTGTGAGACAAGAGGAAAACTGCTGGGAACCATGCTTCCCAGGCATGGAACAGACAGAAGTGTGAACGAGCCCTTTGTTGCTGCAGACAAAATGCTTCCCAGTCATTGTTCCTACCAGCTTATTGTCTAATTGGTGCTGGGTGAAATGCTGTTCTCTCCAGGGATTTGTATTACCTCCGATGACTGCCAATAATACATAATAAGGAAAGTGAATGGGGCCTGCTTCTAACCACCACAGCATAAAACATGCCCATAAATCTCCCTGCTCTAGTAGTCTTTGGAACATGATTGGAAACTTGAGGTGTTGCAGGAATGCTCTTGACAGGAGCTGCTTATGGCCCCTTTGTCTTAGCAAGCTTTTGACCTGCCTGATTGATCTCTCTCCCATTCTGAGGCATTGCTTATTCTGTATTGTTCCTTATCCATAGAATCTTAGAATTGTAGAGTTGGAAGAGACCCTGAGGGTCATCTAGTCCAACGCCTGCAATGCAGGAACTCAACTAAAGCATCCATGACAGATGGCCACCCAACCTCTGCTTAAAAACCTTCAGTAAACGAGAGTCCACAACCTTCTTTTTTTAAAAAAAATATTTTTTATTAACCGGCCAATCAAATCAAATTAAATCACATCACATAAATTCCGAATTACAAAGCCGAATTTTAAATTTTTTGTTGGGGGGACCCATATTTCAAGATCCGAAGGGGGATTCTGATCATCTTCTTGCTACTGCGTTAATGTCCAAATCAGTCCGAATCAATCCAAACAGAGTTCATAATTCTATCCAGTCTTTTCTTGCTCTTTCCACATCACATCTTGTTCATATATTTTCTCTTTTTCTTTATGATCTCTTCTGATAGTCTCCTTAAGCCGATAAACACCAATAATAATCCTGTGTGAATTTTTCCGTTCTTCCAATCCTCAAATCGAGATGGTTTCCATATATCATCGCCTTCATAGATAACATCGCTCTTTCCATCATTAATCTCGCAAAACTGTCGCTCTTAAGTCCCTCTGAGGAGTTTCACCCACAATATAAAAACAGCTCTATTTCTCTATTTCTCCTCCCAGACTCAAGACCTCCGACAGAACTTCCCAATATGGCGACGGCGTTTTAACTGCGTCATTCCAAAGCTCTTATACATTCCACGCTCTTCTTAAAACATGCTTTGGTTCGAAAGTTTATCTCCACACAGCCTTAAATCCACAGCTTAAGTCCTTAATACGACATTTCTGACTTGTAAGGGGAGGGGATTCTTGTTTAATCACATAAGGAAAGAAAGGAAAGTTTTTCCCCTCCCCTCAGTCATTTGCCATACCGAGTCTTGGCGTATCTTCTCATGATTTATTCTTGTTCCTCCGACTCGTCTTGTTTTATCAGAGATCTCTTCTGTTAGCAGTCTTTACTCCCCCTCCTTCCTTGAAATATGTGCATTCCTTCATCCAAATTGTTTCTTTTGAAGTTCTTGCAGCTAGTGGCGCAGATGAGGGACGGCGTCCAGGAGCGCCGAAATCCCACAGGAGGGGTTTGTGCCTAGTGCCCCCATCCCCACAAATTCGGGGGTGGTATAGGGCACAGCAGGCAAGGGCAGTCCCCCCCACATCCTGGGGGGGGTAGGGAGGCTAATTGCTCCCATCATAGCCTCCAAATTACCTCGTGTGGGTCGGAGAGATGTTATTGTCAGCCATCTTCTGATGCGCCCCCTAGTGGCCCTCAAGAGTCCACAACCTTCAGAGGCAGTCTCTTCCACAGCCAAACTACTCTTACCATCGGAAAGCTCTTCCTAATTTTTAGTCAAATCTCCTTTCTGGTACCTTGAATCCATGTGTCTGGTTCCTACCCTCTGGAGCCTCTGGACCCTCTGGAGTAGAGATATGAAGATGTTTCTCCTGTCTCCTCTTAGTCTCCTCTTCTCCAGGCTAAACATACCCGGCTCCCTCAACCGTTCCTCATAAGTCTTGGTTTCCAGAGTATATTTTCAACTGGCGACTGATTGGAATCTCTGTGTGTGTGATTACTTGTAATATTTTTTCTTTCATTTTCTTATTGTTAGCCATCTAGATATCTTTTTGAAGATCCAGTAGGATATAATTTCCTTTTGAAAACATTTAACCCTGGATATATCTGCATTTTGGGGGAGAATATTCTCTTTGAGCCAGCGGTGCCAAAGAGGCTCCCTGCCAAGGAATTCCTGGAGCTGAATCAGAAATCCAGTCGGAAGGATCCATGCCTAGACGCCATATTCACCAGCAGGCGACTAGGCATGACCAGATCACCTCTGCTGGCTGACAACTAGGTCAGACCAGATCCCGCCTCTTTCCCTGCACTGGGAGACTGCTGAGAAACTTGACTGCCGGAGATGTCTTGTGCACTTTGCATTTTGAACCCTGCACGCTGTAACCACAACTGCCCACTGATTTCTCCCATGTTTGGGGAGTCATGTTTTACTGCTCCTTGCCTGCTTCCTGCAGCTGTGCTGTGAAACAGCCTCTAAATAAAAGCTACTCTGTTCTTTAAGAAGGGTCTCGTCAGTGTCTCCTGAGCAGGGCCTGCGCAAGACATTTTGCTACCTGAGGCGAATTACAAGATGGCATCCGTTCTTCATACAGAAGTCGGACCAGCAGTTGGACCTTAACCCAGCCTGAGTGCTGAGAGAGTGTCTCCACCACACCTGAGGCAGCACGAGATTTTTAGGGCCAGGAGGACATGCTGGGTAGCAGAGCTGGGCACCACATTCAGCTGAAGCCCAAATCCTTTCCCCTGTTTTTTATAATTAAGGTTTTATTCAGACTTTTCATATTACATTTCATTGAAAAGCAAACTGATCTAAAGAAGAAGAGAAAGAAAGGTGCAAAGTCCTCTCTGACAGGTAGATCTTAACTCTTATCCCACACAGAAGGGGGTGGAGCCTCCCAACTCTCACCTGGGAGCTTCTCTTTCTTCTCCCAGCTTCCCACCTTGGAAGATCCTTTCTTCCCTGCCTCTCACACAGGGTCCTTCACCAGCCAGCCATCAGCCCAAATCCTGAGCCAGTTCAGAGGGATCTGGGCTTGGGTCAAGCTGGGTCGAGACAGCCCCAGATCACGTCAGGCCCCTCTCTGCGATCCAGAACTGTCAGGTGGCCAAACTGATGGTAGCACCAGGCAAGCTTCTGTGGAAGAGTCTGCCTATGAACCTGCCTTACTCCAGAGAAGTCCTTGGGGTCATCTTTCCCAGGATTCTGACTGGCAATGGCTGCCTTATGCAGAGGTCTCTCAAGTCCTAGTCCAACACTCTAACCACTGCACCACACGGACTAGGATGGTTGGGAAATGGCTCCCCAGCTGTGACTTAGCCAAATGGCTCAGTTTCAACCATTTGTTCAGATTATTCTAAATCCGATTGCAAATGTATTCTGGTTCATAAATGCAGACATTTTGGGGCTTTTAGGGAAGCTTTTAATGTTTAATAGATTATTGTATTTTAATATTCTGTTGGAAGGCACCCAGTGTGGCTGGGGTAACCCAGCCAGATGGGCGGGGTATAAATAATAAATTATTATTATTATTATTATTATTATTATTATTATTATTATCTGCTAAACTAGAATTGGTAATATGTGAGATTTCCCCCTGTCATTATCAAGTCTGTCTCCTGTGAGTGTACTCCATATTCATTGACTAGATTTAGCTAACACCCCGGGATCTCTATTGACACATTGCCTCTCTTCTGGTATTCCCCCTCACAAGGGAAGCATCACGCAGCAGGGGAGTGTATATATGTGTGTGTGTGTGTGTGTGTGTGTGTGTGAGAGAGAGAGAGAGAGAGAGAGAGAGAGAGAGAGAGACATCCTGGCCCTCCATTCAGGACAGGACCCCAATGGCAGTCTGGGAGACTGGAAGGGAGACTTTTCAAATGAAAACCAGTTTGCAGAAGGTGACAGCTGATCCCCTCTAGGATTGGTGCTGCAATGACATCTGGCAGTGATGGGAGGAACTGCAGTTATTGAATCTGGATCCATGGCAAACTTTGCAATAGTCTTCTAGTGAAATGGAAACAGAGACTGTGTTTTGCAGAAGGTTGGTCCATTTTGGGGGCAGAACAATCTCCAGCGGCAGAAGGGAATTATTGGCAGGGCAAAAGAGATCAAGCTGCTCTCCCTTTGAAAGTCAGCAGGTAACAGGCACACACCAAATGAGTTTCTCCTTACATCTCCCATACCCTCCAACATTTCTATGATGAAAATAGGGACATCCCATGCCATAATGATAATTTTACTGTTTATACCCCACATCTTACTGGGTTGCCCCAGCCACTCTGGGCAGCTTACATCAGATATAAAAACATAATAAAACATTAGACATTAAAAAAAAACACCCTTCCCTATACAGGATTGCCCTCAGACGGCTCGGGGGTCGGATAACTCCATACCCTCCAACATTTCTCCAGTGAAAATGGTGACATCCTACAGAAAAGCGGGACATACTGGGATAAAATCAGAAACTGGGATGGCTTCTCTAAATCAAGGATGTCCCTGGAAAATAAGGACACTTGGAGGCTCTGATTTCCAAGCAAGCAAGTAGTCATAAATTTCATAAATTGCACATCCTGTTCCCATATCGGTCTGCATTACAAGAAAGGAACACGCCCATTATTTTAATGCAAGTCAGCCACAGAAACAGCACATCATTTTACTTAACAATATCTGTTTTAACAAAAGTGGCTGCAGGTTAGCAAAGCCAAAAAGGAGGAAGCTGCGGTCCATTTGAGCAATCAGTCTGTGGTATGTTTTGAAATTACAGTGTATTATTAAATAAGACAGAAAGCAGAAGGGATTGTACACAGAAAGAGAGAGCAAGCTTGTTCTGTGAATGCCAATCCTTATCTAGCTAACAGCAGAAATATTAGCAGATTTGGGTGGGTAGCAGGAACCCCCAGGTTTGAAGAAGCACAACACGTACACATCCCACCACCTTTCAGGAAAAAATATTTCCCAGGGGAGACTAACCAGCCCAAAGCCCAGCGGCCCAGGAATGCTGAGTCGCTGCTGGGGAAGAAATGGAAAAGTGGATGGGAGGCGGAATGGAATGGAGTGTCCTGGGAAAGGATGCCGAGTGGGAAGATCTCAGGTGGGTGTCTAAGAGAGTTCAGCTGAACGGGGACACATGGGGTCTGCAACTCATCTCTATGGAAGTTCAGAAGCTACTGAAAGGTCCAGGAGAACTATGACCACCACATTCCTCCTCCAAGCCTTAGCCAACCAGCAGAGTGATCTTATCTGACCATGCCAAGTTTGGGTCAGAAACCAATTTGAAATGAATCTACCATATTTTTCCGTGTATAAGATGCCCCCATGTATAAGACGACCCCTATTTTTTGAGCCCAGAATTAAGAAATAAATATTTTAAACATTCCGTGTATAAGATGACCCCCAATTTCAAACTTTAAATATTTGGGGGAAAATATAGTCTTATACACGAAAAAATACAGTATATGGTCCAGTGCGCTCTATTTATGTTGAGAACTAACAGCTACAACTCACTCAAAAATCTTAGCCCCAAAACTGTACAGTAACAGTGGCATGGCAGGAGTGATGGGGTGGGGAGCATCAACTGTGCCATTCTGGGGGTGGGTACCATGCTCAAGTTAGGGCAGGGTGATGTGGCACTGGCAAGCCACCGCCTTGCTCCCCACCTTGCCTGGAGGACACCACTTCTGCTCCTACCCCACCTCATGCGCTGCCACTGCTGAAGAAAATGTGTGACTGGAGGACATCTGGAAGCATCCCTTGTGTCCAATGACTTTGTTCAGAATAGTCTCACAACTGCCACATTTAGCGAAACCAGGAAGACTCCTTCTTCTAATGGGGCACCAGGCAGCTCCTTCCTAGGCCCAGGCATTCATCCCTCCACAGATACTCCTGTGATACTCCACATGAACGGACAATCCTAACCGTTGCAAAAGGAGACGCTGCATTTACAGTTGGCAAGAAGGACGACTTCCTCTTTCAGACCCTTGCTCCATGTTAGACCCTCTGAACGCCTTGGGGGCCTTGGGGGAACTACTGTGGCCAAGCAGAGCCCCATCATGACACTTTGGCCTTGTCCAAACTTCTACTTGTCTTGTGCTTTCCAGGCACAGGTCCGAGCGGTTTTGCCCTTGCCCCACTGCTTTCCCCGGGGAAATCCCTTCTCTACCACTGAATCATTAAGAAATGTCAATCGGGTTTCCTGCAGATTGACGTTTGTTCAAATTCAGCAGTAAACAGCAGGTTTTCCCAGATAAAGCAGCAAAGCAAAATGAATAACCGCTCGGTCCTCTGCCTAGAAAGTGTGCTTGAGCCTGTTACCAGGAAATTGGAAGGGGAGCGAGAGACCTACCAAATGTAGCAATTCCCTGATAAATGTCTCTATGTACTGGTTCAATGGGAAAACTTTAGAAATTCATATAAAATCACTCCTGGCTATGGCCTTACTAGTGAAAAGTATATCTCCCCCCCCCAAAGAGGCAAGCAGCTGATTAAAAACACCTGGCACGGGCTGGAAACATACATTGATGGTTTGATGACTCAAACCCCTGCAGCTTCAGTGCTAGTGGCTGGTGATCTTAATGCCAGAATTGGCCAGTCTGACGAAGCACTATATGCACACTTCCACGACTCGCCACCCATCGTGGAAGAAAACCACCTTATACCCACCAGACTCTCAAAAGACAAGGGATGTAATTATGCAGGTCTGTGCCTATTGCGTCTTTCTAACAAGCTGGACCTGGTCATACTAAATGGGCGCAAGAATGGGGAGACTTGCGGGGAATTTACTTTTATATCAAATGCAGGAGCTTCTACTATCGACTATGTTATGGTATCATTTAATCTCCTAAATAGAGCCCTTGAGTGCAAAGTGGAGGAGAGGGTTGATAGTGATCACTTACCGCTCTGCCTCCTCTTGGATGTAAGAAAAGACTTATTCTGCAACGATAAACTTGAAGCCCCCAGGTCCTCCAACATGGAGTTGAGATACTCACGTATTAGATGATCCGAAAAGCTGAATGCCAAAACATCTGAAAGGCTATACTGGACATATTCCTCATGAGAAGAGATAATCTCTTAAACTCACCATGTTCTGAATCTAGAATAATCTTGTTCCAGGATCTGATCTCACTTTTGCAACCCCACCTGATTCAAAAAAGACATCGCGCCAACCTTTATTCCCCAACAAATCCAAACCCTGGTTTGATCAGGAATGTATTGCTACAAAGCGTTCTTTGCTGGATAAGTACAGGAATTACAAATCAGCGAACTTACCCTTGCTTCCCGCGGAATGGTTTGAAGCCAAACGTAAATATAAAGATCTGATTAAAAAGAAAAAGCTTCAGGCCCAAAGGGGGGAGTGGCAACGTTTATTAGAGGCCTCTCGAAGGAAAGACTCAGCCACTTTTTGGAAAATAGTCGCGAAAAGTTGGCAAGACTCCCCGATTGAAATTGATTATACTATACCAGTTGGGATTTGGGAGGCTTACTTTCTATCTCTATATACATCAAATCAACATCTGCAGGCCCTGCCCCCAGCTCCGAGTGATATTGGCGCTGAATGGCCCCCAGTAGCAACTGAAGAGATCTATAGGCTCATCCAATCCCTTAAACATGGAAAAGCACCCGGCGTAGACAACATTACACCGGAACTCCTTAAGGCTAATGTTGAATGGTGGGCCCCTGTGCTAGCTGCCCTATTTACCAGCATAGATCAATTGGCCACTAACCCTGAGGATTGGGGATTAGCAATCATCATTCCTTTATTCAAGAAAGGGAGCCGATCAGATCTGGCTAATTACAGGCCAATCAGCCTCCTAAGTATCATTAGCAAATTGTACGCTGCCCACCTATGCGACAAATTAGTGGACTGGTTGGAACAAGACCACATTCTTTCAGAAGCACAGGCTGGTTTTAGGGCAAATCGGTCAACCTTAGACCAGGGCCTTGTTCTCCAACATCTTGCGGAGAAATATACATCAAGAAAAGGAGGTTCCCTATACGTGGCCTTTATAGATTTCAAATCTGCTTTTGATTTAATACCGAGGGACAGGCTTTGGGGAAAGCTAAGCGCTGCAAATATAAACAAACGCCTACTGTATCTCATCCACAGTCTATATGAAAATACCCGGATCCGGGTAAGGTGTGACCGACAAGGCCACCTATCCAAGGAAATCCAAATCCATCAGGGGGTCAGGCAAGGGTGTGTCCTTGTGCCTACTTTCTTTAACTTCTATATCAACTCGCTAGTAGGAAATATGGAGAAAGAAAATGCCCATCCCCCCAAATTGGCTGGTACGCCCTCCCGGTCCTTTTATATGCGGATGACACAGTTTTAATTTCTTTTTCTTGTGTTGGATTAAGAAAACTTTTGAGATCTTTTACCAAATACTGCAGCATCGAACAACTAACAATTAACTACAACAAATCCAAAGTCATGGTGTTCTCTAAAAAAAGGAGGAGGCACAAATGGAGAATAGATAATCGCTCAATAGAACAGGTAGCAACCTTTAAATACCTGGGTGTAACCTTCCAGGAAAGGGGCTCCTGGCGCTTTCAGATTAATAATACTATTGCAAATGCAGAAAGATCTACCAAAGCGTTAATAAGATTCTTCTACGGGAAAGGGGGCCAACACATACCGGCAGCCTCCCAGGTCTTTGCTGCCAAAATACTATCACAATTGTTATATGGATCCCAGATCTGCAGCTTTAAAAACCTTACTCTCTTAGAGGCATTCCAAACTAAGTTTTTCCGCTGCATGCTGGGGATCCCCTCTTGCGTATCCAACATAGCAGTCCATTTGGAGTTTGGGCAAATTCCTATCAGTACTCGGATATGGATATTGAAGATCCATTATTGGCTAAAGCTTATTTTCTTCCCGGTTGGGCTGGCACCTTTAACCTTATTAGATACCTACCAATCCAAATGGAAAGCTACACTGCTGGAAAAGCTTAAAGGCTTGGGGATCCCACAGCAGACCCTGATAGCGTCAGGCTTCGAGAAGCTAGGACTACAATTCGCCAGCGTATCTGGGACGTAGAATTACAATGCCACATGAGCGAAATGATCAAATATCCAGCAATAAGGGACCATGGGAGAGGTTTCTCTCCAGCTAACTATCTGTCAGGTCTTCAGGTACCCAAATACCTTTTACCCTTGCCAGATTCAACGTTCTCCCTTCTGCCTTACTTCAGGGCAGATTTGAGGGTAAACCATACACAGCACGGGTCTGCCCTTGTGGCTCGTTGGAAGTGGAAACTGCTTCACATGTACTATTACGTTGTCGTCTTTATGAGGATATACGTTTGACTTTTATTACACCTGTTTTGCAAAAGTCCAGGAAAGAATCGGAACACCATAGTTTAAAATTACTGCTAGAGGACAAGAATCCCAAGACTACATTAAATGTAGCCAAATTCTGTGCGTCTGCAATTAATCGCAGGAAGCAAGTGGTATCCCATAATGACCAAACCCCCAAATGTTAATTACAGGGGGCACGCTAATAATTAATTTTAATTTTTTATATTTAAATCCTTGTTATATTCATATTGTCCTCTGTATCTCTGATATATTTTTTATGATCTGTGATATTGTGTGTGTTGACGCTGGTCTGTGACCGTATTAATAAATTCATTCATTCATTTACACCATTCCAATCATGTTCTACTCAGAAGGAAAATGGCTATCAGAGGAGAATCTTGGGACCATGGGTAGGGGCAGCCATAATTCCTGAAACGTGAGACCACTTACCCAGCAGGCCCCACTGCCTGGGTGATAATTTCTGGCATCCTGGTAGTCATTCCAAGAACAATTGCAAACCCAACCTCAATGGATTGGGGTCTCGTTCAAGACAAAGGGTGTGCTGAACTTGGCTGGGAAAACAGGAACATGTAAATACTTTTGTTTCACCAGAAGATTGGCAGGTGAAGGTCAGGTGAGGGACAGGTCAAGCCTGGTGCTCAAGTTTCTGCCAGAAGACCCCTCCCAATTCAGGACATAGTCATGACAAATGTATGATGTTTTATGGGAAACTCTGGGAAATTTATAAAAAAAAGTGGAGCCATCCTTTGTTTGGGGCTTCCCTCTGCTTCTTCCATGTGGTAGTTTGAAGTCTTGTTGCAACAATAAAGATCAGGCCTCCTGTTTTGCTTCAATCTCCTGGCTGGAGTCTCTTGCTTGTGACCCCCAACCTGAACCTATGGGATCCATGGCTAGGCGATTGTGGGGTGCTCCAAGGACTCCTTTATACAGGCCCCAAATTTCACTCAGCCATATTTTTTTTACCACAAGAAGCCACTGGGAGGCCAGACTGGGGGACCTGGTTTTAAATCAATCCCTAACAGAATCCCTTGCAAGGCCTTCTCTTATCACTTCACGAGGCATCATGTCTCAAAGAAAATACATTGCACATTAGAACCGCAATATCCACCTTGTGATGGGCATCGCGCCCAAGGCCAAGTCAGTAGAGTTCAGGGTGAAGTGAATGGTGGGGGGCATCCCTCCCTGAGGGTCCCCTCTGCCCTCCCCACCATTCTTATGGCACTGCTCTGCAGGCCAAATCCTGCCACTGTTCTTCATAAGGCCATGGCCAGGCGGGAGCATCCCCTCAGCCTCCTCTTCTCTCCCTCAGCCTGGGGCCACACGACAGGCAATGCGCCCCCAGGCTCCATTTTGTGAGGCCGGCATGGTGGGGGAAACAGCCTCCCTCCGCTTGCCAGGAAGGGCCACTTTGGGGAGTGGGCTTGGGGGTTCCTGACTCCTCTGTGGAAGCCCCTCTGGAAAAGCCTTCCCCGACAGGGCAGCCATTTTGGTGCAGCATCAATTCAGCCCCACACTTCTGATGCGTGAAATGGCGACCGGAGCCAAGAGGGCGCTGAGGGGGGCAGGAATACATGCCCCAAATAGGCCGAGGTTTCCTCCTCCTGTCCCTTGATGACAGTTGTATTAAGTCCCTTCACCCGGAGCTTTTCAGCTTCATAAAAAGGGTGCTAGTCAGCGATTTGAGAGATTGCACCGAACGCTCAGAAGGGATATTATGAAAAGTGAAAGGCAGCGTATCTCCTTCCTCTTCGCTTTTCCAGGCTCAAAGTCCCAGGAGTTAAGGAGTGGTGCTCTTGAGTTTTGTGCAAAGGCTGCAGGATGGGCAGAAATCGCAGAACATTGTTATTGTTAACCTAGAAGCTTCTCTCCCCCTCAGAAGCAAAAGGAGTGAATTGCCCTAAGCAGTTTGAGGACTGGTTCTGAGGAGAATTTTAGACACTTTCCCCTCAGAAACAGCTAGGATTTCCCCTCTCTTTTTCTTGAGGCCACCAGAACAGCAGGTTCAAAATGTTTCCCTCCAGCATCGGAAGAGCCTTTGGCCAGTCAAAGAAATAAGATTTGTGAGGGGAGTTCATCATGAGGAGTTCAAAAGGTCCCTTTCCCTGGGGCAGGCGTGGGGGATTTTGGGCGCAAAAGATGTTGCCAAACTACAACTCCCACCGGCCCCAGCTAGCCTGGCCAAAGCGCCTGGTGGTGGGAGTTGTAGTTCAGCAGCCTCAGGAGGGGACGGCCCCATCACATTTATACCGGGAGGCAAACTCCTGTCAGCTCTTCCACCCCCTGAAAACACAGAATTTCCTCCTTCATCTGTGAGGGGTTTGGTGGGTTCCCCCAGAGCATGGCCCTGCTGCCCCCACAGTGCATAAAAATGGAAGATAATATTTATTGCGGTTGTTTGTATATTGCCCTTCACCCAAACATCTCAGGGCCCTCCTGCCAGGGTCGACTGCTTTTGCTCCAGAAAGCCTCTTCTCTCCTAATCTCATATAAATTGAGGCTGATTGTGGCTCGATGTCGAGGGAAACCTTCCTCTGCTGCCAAGAGCCCACATATCTGAGGCCAAGATGGAGGCCCTGCTGACAACCTCTTTCCCAAAAGCCCCGGGGGAAGAACAGATCCGGTGATGTCAATCTCTGCTGTATGAAGCCAACTAGCTTCCATGGATCCACTTTGGGTCTGGATACCAGGAAAGTGACGGTTGTGCAACTAAGGACCTTGTTTCTGCATGGATCCGACTTGTGGGGAGGCTGCAGGAGGGGGTTGGACTGGATGGCCCTTGGGGTCCCTTCCAACTCTGCGATGCACTGCTGAAGAGCCTTTTTGGAGTGAAATGCTGACGATCTCACAACTTCCTTCTCCCCCTGAAAGTGATCTTTGTCCCTGTTATGTATTCAGTGCTCTATGTTTGCCTGAGCCCCTGTACTCTGATTTAATACATGATATCCAGTCACAGACTATTTCAGGATTTGGGCCTCTGCCACTGGCCCTTAAACTCTGAGTTTATGATTCGCAGCTTGGAAGTTTTATTATTATTATTATTATTGAAAACTGTTTATTAAACAGTTAACATTAACTTACACAGCAATACGATATTTACATCACACACTACATGATACGGAGGGGGGGCATGTCTTCTTCGCCTCCTTCTTCGCTACAATATATCCATTTATTTCCAATTGTGAATGTCAAAAGGGACTAAAATCTATAAAATTCATAGAAAATCAACATGCCAATTTGCTCAATTTCTCTAGGACTCCATGACACCTCCCCTGTCCTCCATAATCCCTCAAGCAAGGTGTCAAGACCCTAATCCTGTCAAATCGCTCCGCCAAGCCCTTCCTCCGGGCGATGCCAGGTGACAGACTATGCATACATGGACCATTGTCTTCTCAGGATGTGCTTATCTGCGCATATCTCCAGCTCTGCATATTCCCCCCTCCCTCCTCCATATGTTAATCCGGTGTAACCCAACCTCTTCTTAATGTATTCATGATGTAACTGGGATGTATTTTGCACTGTATTCTGGGACATGGAGGGAAGTTTCAAAAGTTCATGTCACCCCTTTCTCGCTGTTCAATCTCGCCTTGAACCTGTTGCGCAATAAACTCGGATCTTCTGCAGTTTGCTCCTGTCTCCGGCTGAGCTCATTTTCTTCCGCAGGGACCCGCGGACCTAGTCCGACGAGCTGGGTAGCAGAGCAGCCCCGCACCCAGTGAAAGGTGGGATAATAGGAAAAAATAAGGAGGGGTGAAGAGAGAGAGAGAGAGGAGAGCAAAAAGGGAGAGAAAAATAAAAGGGGGGGGGGAGTTGAGGGGGAGAGTATCAATAGCAATAGCAGTGATATGGAGGAATTTTTTGTTTTAAAAGAGAGTGGTGGTCGTAGCTGGGGGCGAAAGATTCCCCCCTCAAGAACAAGCCAACAAATAGAAAAGAAAGGGCTTTAAAAAGAGAAAGGAAAAAAAATTGTGTGGTTTTTGTTTTGTTTTTTTAAAAAAATAATATTTCCCCCTAATTGTTGTTATTATTTTTTGTTTGTAAAAAAGTAATTAAAAATGTACGGGTAAAAGATAAAAATGAGAATTAAAGGTAAAAAAAGGGGGGGTTGTCTTTATATATAGATAGATAGATAGATAAAGCTTTTTATTTTTATTTTTTAAAAATGAGTAAAGTACGAAGAGGATAGGTAAAAGAGAGTGGAAAGTCTGGGGCGAAGTGGCAGTCCCAGGAAATGGCCTGTGATGGTTCAGGGCTGTTTTCTGGGTACTGCCATTTTAATTCTTAAGAGGGGAGTTTGAGGTGAAAATAAAGTGAGGTTTAGATTGAGGGTGTGTGTGTGTGGGAAAGTGTGTCTTTAAATAGTGTGTAGAAAAGGTAGAAATAAAAATAAAAATTCAAATAAAGGGTGGCTGCAGCAGCAGTGGCCCCTCTTTTAAAAAGAAAAGTGATAGAAGTAGGTATATGGGGGGGGGAATAAAAAGGAATTTTTTTTAAAAAAAGGGAGAGAGGGAGGAAGGGGTTAAAAAGAAAAGGGATTTAAAAAAAAAGAAGGAAAAAAGAAGGGGGTAGTTTCTTCCTTTCTGCGATCTCCTGGCTTTCCTGTTTTCCTTGCCGCTGGAGCTCGGCAACACGTGTTTTTTCGGAGCCTCTTTTGCCTTCCCGTACCTCTCCTCTTCTTTCCCGTCGGCAGAGATGAGGGCAGCAGCGGTAAAGTTGGGGCTCCTTTTTCTTTCTTTCTTTTTCTTCCTCTCTCGCCCTTTCTTTCTCCCTCTTTGCGTTAGCTCCGCTGTCCTCCTGGTTTTGGAGCTCCTCTCGGCTGTTGGGGGGTAGTCGGATGCCTTTCCGGCTCAATCAAGGTCGTGGGGGGGTGTTTTGGCTCCTTTGATAGAGGCCCCGGGCACCCCCGATTCCTCTCCGCTGGCAGTCCTGGGAGCCCGGGAGTCGGCCAGACAGAGCCTTTTACTCTGGCTGGCTTCAGGAGCTCTTTTCTGCTGTTGCAGCCACCATGCTGCCCTGTCGGAAGTCCCCTCTGCTGTTCACTAGTGCTCCTTCGGTGGTGAGAGAAGTTGGGGTTGGCCTAGGGTGTGGTGGTTTGTTTGTGGTTGGCTGTGGTGGTCTTTGTTTTTATGTGTGAGTGGGGTGGGTGAGTGTTTTGGATCAGGTTAGTCATACTGATTTGTATGCTGTTGGTGGATTCTTGTCATTGTCTTGTTGGGCTGTGTATGTGATAAAGGGGAGATCACACACTACAGTTCTTACAACTTACATCTACTTTATAAAAGAAAAAAGAAAATTTCAAAGGTGGGTTGCAGTGTTTTTATCCTGTTCAAGCTCACTTTAAAGGTGGCCAAGGAGTGTTTGTGAGCAACTTTCCCTTACTTCTCACAATCTTCTCCCTGGTGGCCTGCACTCTGCAGCCTTCCTGGGTGGCCTTGTTTCAAGTAAAGCCCAGGGGAAGGGAAACCCCCCCCATGGGGCTTTTTCTGATCAGAAAGCACAGGGAGCAGGCAGGATGCAAGGCGCTGGGGATCTTATTTATTTATTTTTACTTGGAAGAAAAAAAATCACATGCACCACACACCTACGGAAATTCTAAAGAAATTCTGAAGTGTCAGGAGGATGAGACAGAAAAACCGAAGCCTCTTTCACAGGAGAAAACTGTTGAGAAATGGAAGGATAGAATTAAGCACAGCATAAATTTAGGCTAGTGGGAATAGTGACTGAAATATATTTGGAGTCCAGTGTGGATTTCATGCTCTTTATTCAGCTCATAGTAGTGAGGAATGGACGTTCCCCTGAAATGTCTGCTTTATATACATTATTTACACAATGGGCCCCACGTGATTGGCTAGTTCCGGGATTCACCTGTAGGCCAATCAGGTTGCGGATTCACTTCCAGCTGGAGTTGGATTGGGTGGCTCCTGCGGACCAATCAGACTGCTGCATTCTGGATCCTATTGTTCTAGGACCAATCAGACTGCTGCATTCTGGATCCTATTGTTCTAGGACCAATCAGACTGCTGCATTCTGGATCCTATTGTTCTAGGACCAATCAGACTGCTGCAATTTCGATCCTATTCAACTCAGTACATAATAGCAACACAACCCCGGGGTCATTAATTGTCATTAAACCTTCAAGTAAAAGTTTTGGCACAATTAGGAATGGGCAATTCACTCAATTTCAATTTCTCTTAGGGTTGTCATAATTCAAACAGTGAAAATCTGCTGCCACGAGTCAACAGTGTAATGCAGCAATTAAAAAACAACAACAGCAAAAAGTTATTGCAATCCTAGGCTGCATCCACAGAAGTCTAGTGTCCCGATTTAGGGAAGTCAAGTACCACTCTATTCTGCTCTGGTCAGACCCCACCTGGAGTACTCTGTCAGGTTCAGGGCATCTTTTAAGAACGATGCTAACAGGCCAGAAGTGTGCTGGGGGAGGAAGAGGGTGGCGGGGGGGAGCACACCACCCCTGGCAGCACGATCCCAGTGGGGTTCCATCACGGCTGCCCCCCCCACACACACTGTGCTCCCTGCCCCCACCTGCGCTCCGCCACTGCTGGGGCAGGAGACCAAGATGATGAAGGGTCAGGAAACCAAGCTTTTGGGGGAAGTGGTTGAGGGAGTTGCGTATGGTTAGCCTGGAGAAGAGAAGATTGAGACATGATATGAGCGCCATCTTGAAATACCTGAAGGGCTGACACAGGGAAGATGGAACAGGCTTTTTGCTGCTGGTCCAGGGGGCAGGACCTGAACCAGTGGATTCAAATGTCAAGAAATGACTTTCCAGCTGATGGTAGAAGCTGTTCGACTGTGGAACAGACTCACACAAGGGGTGGTGGAGGTTTTCAAGCAGAGGTTGGATGGCCATCAGGGATTCTTCAGCTGTGATTGCAGCGGGTTGGACTAGATGACCTTTGGGATGTAGAGCCTTCCAACTCTACAATTCTGTGTTCCTCTACAAAAGATTTTCTACAAGTAATTTGACTCCCATTGTGCCATGAACTTCTTGGTGCAGCACAAGGAGTAATATACGAGAGCAGCAACTTCCATTTCCGCTTGTATTCATCACGATCAGCGCTGCTTCCACTGCAGTTTGTTTCTGCCAAATACTACTTTGTGTATCTCGCTGTTAGCTATGGCAGCATCATTCGTGATTTCTGCCATAAATGTTGTCGTTATGTGATTTGGCTGGCTGCATGTATGAGTTCCCCACTTTCATAGCCTCCTTGAATACTGCGCCAGATAGTTGGGATATAAAACTGGTGGTGGTAGTGGTAGAATATTTCTCTACTATCCAAAATGTTCTCAGCAGGCACAATTCTCGGCCAAATGGAAATTCGGTGTAGGAAGCACCCAGTGGTTGTTCCTGGAAAATATTGCTCTTCCCTTTCAGCTCCTGTGACCCCTTGTGCCCCCCCCCAAACCCTTTCCAGAGGGCCTGCATAGCGTAGTGTCTGCCATACAGGGCTGCAGTGGGATTCCCCTGACTTTGGGTCTAGGAATTCTGTCCAAGCAGAGCCCCCATTGGTACATGATCCCTTTTCCCAGTTTCAGGGTGATTTCCCCTCCCACTGCAATTCTGTGTGACACAGTCCCCTTTGTTCAGGGATCACTGGATAGAGTTTTCAGCTGCTACAGGGGACTGTGGATGGGAGGGAAGCAAGAAGAAGATCAGTTGCACAAGCTACCTCCCACATGTGCAACTACTGCATACAAACGTCTAATTCCCGCCCCCCCCCCATGATGTGATATTCCCTCCTCTCCCCCCCCCTTTTTTTTGACTGTATGTTAGCATCACTCTTTGGATGGTAGTGCCAATATTTCTCTTTTCCCCACACGCTTTGCATGCCCAATAATCTTTCCAGAGTCCTTCACATCGCTTCTTTCTTGCAGGAAGGTGAAGGCAGGAGAAGGCAGGAGACCTGAGCCATGGACAGATCAGACAACCCGGTTGAAATACCAGCCCTGGGCCGCCCATTCCAGCTGGGGATGCTGTACGACTGTCGTAAAGATGCCCTCATCCCAGGTAAACCTGGTGCAAGGAAGAGTTTATACAGTGGTACCTCGGGTTAAGAACTTAATTTGTTCTGGAGGTCCATTCTTAACCTGAAACTGTTCTTAACCTGAAGCACCACTTTAGCTAATGGGGTCTCCTGCTGCTGCTGCTCTGCAGCTGTGGAATTTCTGTTCTCATCCTGAAGCAAAGTTCTTAACCCGAGGTACTATTTCTGGGTTAGCGGAGTCTGTAACCTGAAGCGCCTGTAACCTGAAGCTTCTGTAACCCGAGGTACCACTGTACTGATAAGCAAAAATTACTCATATCAAGATTGCAGTTGGCCCAAACAGTGCAGTTTCAGTGCTAAATGTGCTCCTCAAATTCATTTTCAACATCCCTTACTGTCTGCTTCCACATCTTTTGCCAAAGTTTGTGTTCCTTTATGTTCTCTTCATTTGGACAAGACTTCCATTTATTAAAAAGAAGTCTTCTTGCCCGTGATAGCGTCTTTGCTCCTTAACCTTGCTGGCATCGTCTTGGCCCAAATCATCATCATCATCTGCCAATAAAGATTCAGCAGGTGTGTTCTGTTTCAATTTTTTAAAGCTTGCTGAAAACCTTTCTAGTCCACCAGGCCTATGCAGGCCATTACTAATACATCTTTCGACAATTATTTGTTGTTGTTTAGTCGTTTAGTCATGTCGGACTCTTCGTGACCCCATGAACCAGAGCATGCCAGGCCCTCCTGTCTTCCACTGCCTCCTGCAGTTTGGTTCCACTCTCATATCTTGTCAAATATTTTCCCTGCCTTTTGCCAAGTTTCATAAAACTGCACAAACCTCTTTTGTTGGGGATGACAGTGGGACAAAATTCATGAGTGCAGACATTGTGGGCAATGATAGCTCTATTTTAACTCCTTGTTTCTCTGTACACCCTTAGCATTAGGCTAATTGTGTTCTACATTTCTGTGAACATACTCAAGCCTTGCATATTTCTCTGCTTTATCCCAGGAATCACCCTTTGGGACCACGACTCGCTTCAGAAGGAC
Source organism: Podarcis lilfordi (assembly GCA_947686815.1). Classification (NCBI taxonomy): domain Eukaryota; kingdom Metazoa; phylum Chordata; class Lepidosauria; order Squamata; family Lacertidae; genus Podarcis; species Podarcis lilfordi. Next base: position 41,129 of record CANTUW010000034.1, read on the forward strand.
TTGTGTATCCAACCAAAACCAAAGACTGAATATGAAATCATTGCATCTGACTCCATCGATGATAAGGCATCTGCCCTCAATGTCCCTGCATCACTCAAGGCCAGTTTTTTGGGTGGAACAGTTGAAGTGGATGGATCAGGCAAATTCCTTCAAGACACAAAGCAGTCCACGACACAGGCCAGAGTCACTCTGCAGTACAAAGCTACCACCAAGTATTCACAGCTGACCATGAGCCATTTGGGATTCCAAAACGTCACTTATCCAGCTGTTTTTGAGCATGGCACAGCCACCCATGTTGTCACTGCCATCTTGTATGGAGCCCAGGCTTTCTTTGTGTTCGACCGAAATATCTCTTCTTCCGAATCTGTGCAAGATATACAAGGAAGCCTCCATGCTGTGATCAACTTGATTAAAGTCTCTGTCAAAGGGGAAGCATCTGTCCAGATAGAGGAGAAGGAGAAAGCCCAAACGGAGAATTTCAGCTGCAAGTTCTATGGGGATTTTTCTTTGGAAAGTAATCCGGTGACTTTTCAAGATGCCATGAAAGTCTACAGCGATCTGCCCCAAAAGCTCGGGGAGGATGGAGAGAAGGCTGTGCCTGTCAGAGTTTGGCTGTACCCATTGACCAAGCTAGATTTCAGAGCAGCTAAGATGGTGCGTGAGATCAGCTTAGCACTGATCTTTGATACTCAAACTATCTTGGAGAATCTGAATGAAATCAACATGCGATGCAATGATCTGGCTATGAATCCTGTTGCTGAAAACTTCCCAGAATTAAAGAAGAAAATCAAGAGATTCAAGGATCTGTGCAAGCAGCACAGGCAGACTTTCCAGGAACACCTAGCAGGAATCCTTCCTTTGATCCGGGGAGGGGAGAAAGAGGAAAGTGTTCTGGTGGACATTTTAATGTCCATTAACCAGTCTCCCTTCAACAGCCAAAGACTCAGTGAGTTTTTGGATGCCAAGGAACGAGAGATTAATTTGGTGAATTCTTACCTTAGAATCCTACGTGGAATGGAAGTAATCTCTTCCCAGAACAAACTGGAAGAAATCGTGCTAAATCCTGCAAATGAGTTTGTTGTCTCATTTACCTTCACTTCTTTACATGATGAGGAACCATTTTTAGCCAGCTTACAAGACTGGCTTCAGAAAGATTTTGTTCAGGAAACAGCAAATTCCACCAGTGGCCAATTGACACCCAAGAACAGTAAAGCCTGTGTGATGGGATGATGAGCTGCTTGTGCGTAAAATCGTATCCCCTCAGAGTTTGTTCAAGTCCACAAACCTCTGTCTGTGACAGAGCCCCTCAGACATGGCTACTCTAGTCACTAGCAGATTCCGACAGTGGTTGCTTTCGTAATCGCTTCCAACATAAAAGCTCCTTAACGGAAACACGTCTTCTGGAATCTCTGCGTGACAGTTTCCGGCGAGGAGTGGGTTTTCTTACAGGAGGTCCTGAAACCTCTCCACTGTTTTCGCTGGAAGTGTCTCTGAGCCATCCCTCCAGCTCAGCTCCTCTCCCCCTGCTGGTTCCCTCATCAGCTGCTGCGTCTCTCCCAACCTGTGTGAGCCCTTTCACCTCCCTGTTGGTTTCCTCTTCAGCTGCTGCGTCTCTCCCAACCTGTGTGAGCCCTTTCACCTCCCTTCCGTCCGATGGCAGTTCCCTGACATCCACCTCCCCTCCAGGGCCCCCTTCACCTCCTCTCTCCCCCTCCTCTACGGGCGGTGAGGAGGCAAAACCCGGAATGAACTTCCTTCATCTTCCGATGTCTCGAACACTTCTCTCAACCTGTTGCGGTTCCTGGTCTCGAAGTACACCTCCTCCTCAGAGTCCATCTCCCCTTCCCCTTCCGAGTCCGGGAATCCTTCCAACTCCTCCCCTTCATCAGTGGTCCCAAAGTATTCCCTCCGGAACCTCTCCACAGGCTGAGGTTTCCTCGGGAACCTCTGATGGAACGTTTCTATCAATACCTCGTCATTGATATCTTCAGCCATTACCCAAGTGTTTTCTGACTCCGGTTCTCCTTCCCACGCTACCAAATACTCCACCTGATCCCCCTTCCACCTGGCGTCGAGGATTTCTGCCACATGGCTGCTGCATTCTCTTTCTTCTACGACCGGTCCCCGAGTGGCCAGCCCTTCTCGTCCCCCTTCGTACGGTGACAGTAACGACCTGTGAAATACTGGGTGCAGTTTCATGTGGTTGGGTAACCGGAGCCTGAAAGCCACTGGGTTGACCTGTTGAATGACCTCAAAGGGACCCAACCTCCTGGGTCTTAATTTCTTACAACCTCCTTTGAACGGCAACCCTTGGGTTGACAGCCACACCCTATCTCCCACCCTTATGGTTTCACCTTCCCTTCGGTTCTTGTCTGCCTGCCTCTTGTATTCTTCCTTCGCCCTTTCTAAGTTGAGTTGGAGCTGACGATGGATTGCTTCCATTTCTTCCACAAAATGCTCGGCTGCCGGGACGCTCCATCTCTCCCCCTCCCCCTGGGAAAGCCCTGGGATGACACCCATAATTAGCCAAGAAGGGGCTCATCCCTGTGGACACATTCTCGGCATTGTTGTAGGCAAATTCCGCCAGCGCCAACTTTTCTACCCAGTCATTCTCTCTGTCATTGACATAACACCTCAGGTATTGCTGGAGGACACCGTTTGCTCTTTCCGCCTGCCCGTTGGTTTCAGGGTGCCGGGCAGTCGAAAATTGACCTCCACCTGCAGTAAGCTCATGAGCTTCCTCCAGAACCTGGAAGTAAATTGTTTTCCTCGGTCTGAGACCACCCTCAATGGCACCCCGTGCAACCTAAAAATGTTTTCTACAAATAACTTCGCTGTCTCTTCCGCCGTGACTGCATGCGAGCAAGCTACAAAGTGGCACATCTTTGTTAGTAGGTCTACCACCACCATGATGGCTGTTTTTCCTTTGGACTTCGGCAGATCAGTCATAAAATCTATCGACACTGCCTCCCAAGGTCGTTCTGGGGTTGGTAAGGGTTCTAATAGCCCCGCCGGCGCCCGCCTTTCCCCTTTGGCTCGCTGGCATTGCTCGCACCCTCTTACATACTCACGTACATCTTCCCTCACCTTAGGCCACCAAAATTCCCTGGTGACCAACCACATGGTTTTGTGTTGTCCAAAATGCCCCGCCGTAGGGCTGTCGTGCAACTGCTTGAGTACCCTCCCCTTAACTCTCCTTCAGGGATATACAGTGCCCCTTTGTAATACAAAGCTCCATTTCTTTCCTCGAAACCCCTGGTTCCTCTCCATCACCCCTAAGACCTCTGAGCTTATTCTGAGCGTATTCATCATTCTCTGTTTCCTCTACCAGTTCTCTTTGTCCCACCAATGCCGCCCCACACACCCAGCGGTCTTCTGGAATGACATGTCTCTCTTCGGGTGCCCCCTCCTCCTCCAAATATTCAGGTTTGCGTGAGAGAGCGTCCGCCCTAATGTTCTCTGGGCCTGGCACGTAACTAATCTCAAAGTTAAATTTGGAGAACTCCTGGGCCCATCTCACTTGCCGTTGGTTGAGCACTCGTGCCGTCCTCCAATACTCTAGGTTCTTGTGGTCAGTGCACACTTGCACCTTATGTTGTGCGCCAATTAGCAGGTGCCTCCATCTCCGGAACGCCTCATGAATGGCTAGTAGTTCTCGGTCATACACCGTGTAGTTCCTCTCGGATTTGTTCAGCTTTCGCGAAAAAGGCACACGGTCTCCACTCTGACCCCTTCTTGCCTGGCTGCAGAAGCACCGCCCCAATCGCTCTGTCTGATGCGTCAGTTTCCACTCTCATCGGTTTTTGTAAATCCACATGCAGGAGTTGTTGTTCCGAGGCGAAGGCCCTTTTAGTTCCTCAAATGCTCGCTCCGCCTCCTCAGTCCACACGAACTTCTTCTTACTGCTGAGACAGTCCGTAATGGGCGCCGTCAGGTGGGCAAAGTTTCGGATGAACTTACGATAGAAGTTCCCAAATCCTAGGAACCTCTGCACATCCTTCTTTGTTTTGGGTGTTTTCCATTCCAGCACAGCCTGGACCTTGCCGGGATCCATGGCCAATCCCTTGTCTGACAGGCGATACCCCAGGAATTCCACCTCCTTGGTATGAAACTGACACTTCTCCAGTTTCACCCACAGCTGGTTGGCTTGCAGCCTGCTCAACACTTCTCTGACGTCTCTCACATGCTGCTCCTCATTCTCAGAATACACCAACACGTCGTCTAAAAAGGCCACACAATTCTTGTAAAGCAAAGGCCCCAGGACGTGGTTCATAAACGATTGAAATGTTGCGGAGCCTGCTTGTAGGCCGAAGGGCATAACCAAATATTCAAATGCCCCTAAAGGGGTGAACATAGTGGTTTTCCATTCATCCCCCTTCCTTATTCGTACCAGGTTGTACGCCCCCCTTAGGTCCAGCTTTGTAAAAATCTTTCCCTTCCGCACCCTTGTCAAAATGTCGTCAATCCTGGGCATAGGGAAGGCTACTGGTTCTGACACTGCATTTAAGGCCCTGAAGTCACACACCAGCCTCGGCTTGTTCGTGTTTTTCTTATCCACAACACACACTGGGCTGCCCCCCACCGCCCTGGACTCTCTGATGAACCCTCTCTTCAGGTTCTTGTCAATGAACTCTCTTAACTCCTGCATCTCTCTGTCTGACATGGCGTACAGCTTGCCTACAGGGAGCTGTGCTCCAGGGAGTAAGTTGATTTGACAGTCAAAGGGTCTATGCGGGGTAGTTGGTCAGCTTCCCTTTCGCTGAAGACGTCACGGAGATCTGCATATTGTCGTGGTACCTTCACGTTCTCTGTTACTTCAGTCCCTGCTAGGGTGGCTTGGACCCCTCCCAAACCCTTTCCCTCTTTGCAGTGTTCTAAGCAATGTGCTGAACCAAAAGAAACCACTCTCTGATGCCAGCCCACCAGCGGATCATGTAACGCTAGCCAGCTCATCCCCAATATAATGGGAGCTCCTCCCAAGGTGGCCACATTAAAAGCTATCAGTTCGGTGTGCCTTGCTACCTTCATTATCATTGGGACGGTCTGCAAGCTGACTTCTCCACCCAACAGCTCCCTGCCATCGATCGTGGTCACCTGCAGGGGGCTGCTTAAAGGGATTGTCTGTATCTGGTGTTCAGCTGCAAACTCTTTGCTCATGAAATTGCAGGAGCTGCCTGAGTCCAACAGCGCCTTTATCTTTAGAGGGTGTCCGTTTGGCAGCTCTAGCGTCACTTCTATCACTAGGGCGGGTTTAGGGGGTTCTGGCGTGGGCACTCTCACTGCTCTTTGGCCTGGCTGCTGTGCCCTGACAGTGGCAGCCAGGCGTTGGCTTTACTTGCTCCGGTATATTTTCCTCTCTTCCATCCACAGCCCCTACCATCCCTTGCCATTCTTTCCTCTGGGGGCAGACTCTGGCAAAGTGACCTGGCTGTTGGCAGAGATAGCATTTCCGGGCGCCTTTTCCCTCCTTCTTTGCCCCCTCACTGGGCTTTGAAACTGCGCGCGCGCGCTGTTCCGATTTCCATCGGCTCTGCCGGTGGGAAAGTTGGCTCTGGAATGTCTGGAATGCGGAACTCCTTCCAACGTTCCCCTTCCCTTCCCGCCTCTCCAATGCTCTCGCCTCCTGGCGCGCTCCTATGGCCAGCGCTGATTTGGTCAGCTGGTCCATAGACTCCGCCCTGGGCGCCCGGGAAAGTTCGTCTTTCACAGCCGAAGAAAGCCCTTCTTCAAAGAGCATTTGAATGGGTTCCGCCGATAAGTCCCACCCCAATCTGTGAACAAGCATGGTGAACTCAGTCCAGTACTCACGGACAGATCGGCTCCCCTGTTTGCAACCCATTAACTGTCTGCGCACCACTCCCTTTTCAATATCGCTGGAAAACATCAGATCCATGGCGCGAAAGAACTTCATCGTGTCTTTTAAGACGTCACTATTCGCTGCCATCAGGGGTCTAACCCAGTCTCTCGCCCCTTTTCAAGATGCTCAATCACGAAAGCCACTCGTGATTCCTCGTCAGGGAATTCATCAAACTGCAGATTGAGGGCATATTGCATTTCTGTCCGAAAACCATGATAGTTTTTGGGCTCCCCCCCAAACGTCTGCACCAATCCTGGTACCTTTCTGGCGAACTGGGTGGCTGTCGCCCTTTTGTCTGCATCCTGAGCCCTCCTCTCCTCAAGCCTCGCCGTCTGTATCGCTAGCTGGACCTCCAACATCTGGTACCTTTCTTCCAGGCTTGGACCCGCTCCAGCTCCTGCTTCTCCGGTTCCGGCTGGGTTGCTCATGATACCTTCTCCTGCACAAGCTGCTTTCAAAGACTGTCGGAATGCTGTGATGGGATGATGAGCTGCTTGTGCGTAAAATCGTATCCCCTCAGAGTTTGTTCAAGTCCACAAACCTCTGTCTGTGACAGAGCCCCTCAGACATGGCTACTCTAGTCACTAGCAGATTCCGACAGTGGTTGCTTTCGTAATCGCTTCCAACATAAAAGCTCCTTAACGGAAACACGTCTTCTGGAATCTCTGCGTGACAGTTTCCGGCGAGGAGTGGGTTTTCTTACAGGAGGTCCTGAAACCTCTCCACTGTTTTCGCTGGAAGTGTCTCTGAGCCATCCCTCCAGCTCAGCTCCTCTCCCCTGCTGGTTCCCTCATCAGCTGCTGCGTCTCTCCCAACCTGTGTGAGCCCTTTCACCTCCCTGTTGGTTTCCTCTTCAGCTGCTGCGTCTCTCCCAACCTGTGTGAGCCCTTTCACCTCCCTTCCGTCCGATGGCAGTTCCCTGACAGCCTGGTTTGAGCACCAAGAGACAAATCGGAATGCTCGTAAAGCTGCCAAATCCATTACAGATTTTGCCCGGGTCAATAAATCAAATGAGAATACCCGGTTCCTTGTGGCTTCTGTCCCAGATCAGGACAACCCAGGAGCTTCCATTTACCTCTTTGAAGATGGGAAGATGGTCAGCAGCAACTTTGAGCTGCCCTCAAAACCTCTCCCTCCCCTGGTTGGCCGAATTGGACATGACCATGTGCAGCTGACATTTCAACCTGCGGAGTATGGGAGGGCTGCAATCTCTAGCTATCAAGTAGAATACAAGATTGCAGGAGAAGAAAATTGGAAGATTGTGAATACTGACGACAGTCAGGAGACATTCCAAGTGAGAGGGCTGAGCGCAAACACAGAATACCAGTTTCGATACACCGCTAGGAGCAAACCAGGACTTAGTGAGACCAGCAATGTGAGTAAATCTGTACAGACACGTCCTACCAGCCCTCCTGGGGAACTGAGAGAGATATTCGCAGAGTCTTCCAAAATCAGTATAGCCTGGGAGAGCCCAAAGGTCATTGGCCAGGGAGCTGTTATAAAGGAATACAAAGTGGACTACCGTGAAGAGGCTGGAGAGGCAAAAAGCAAGGACAAAGATGAATGGGCTGAAAAAAGAACAGGGAAGAAAACAGAGTTCTGTGAGATGGATGGTCTGAAGCCCCAGACACCCTACAGATTCAGAGTCTCAGCCATGTGTGCCGGTGGGGCTGAGAGTGAGCCCAGCAAAGAGATTGAGGTTTCCACATCATTGGAAGGAGACAAGAAGAGAGCAGCTTGTCAATACCTCCAAGGCAGCACCCGCGTGGAGGATGGGCCACCAGCAGTGTATGCTCTGCCACTGGAGCCCATACAGGATGTCTCTGGATCCTGTCTAACATACCAGCTAGGGAAAGAGAACATTCATGCCCCCCAAAAAGTGATTATGGTGATGGGAGCAACAGGATCAGGGAAAACCACTCTCATCAATGCAATGATCAATTATGTCCTGGACGTGCAATGGGGAGATGAATTCCGATTCAAACTTATTCATGAAAATACCAACAGAACCCAAGCTCAAAGCCAAACATCAGAAGTGACCGCCTATGTTGTCCACCACCACAAGGGTTTCCAAGTCCCCTATTCGCTCACCATTATTGACACTCCAGAATTTGGAGACACAAGAGGAATAGTGCATGAGAAGTTGATAATAAAACAGATCCGGGAGTTTTTCTCCTCCCCAGGGGCCACTGATCGTATAGACGCCATCTGTATTGTCGTCCAGTCCTCTTTACCTTGTTTAACTCATGCCCAGAGATACGTCTTTGACTCTGTGCTCTCCATCTTTGGCAAAGATATAAAGGACAACATCCAAGTCCTGATCACATTTGCAGATGGACAGACCCCTCCTGTTCTCGAGGCCATTAAGGAAGCCAATGTACCATGTGCTAAGGATGCCAAGGGCACCCCTGTGCACTTCAAATTCAACAATTCAGCACTGTTTGCCAACAATCCTGTGGAGCCTGGAGGCAACTTCAATTTTGATGAAATGTTTTGGAAAATGGGCACCATGAGCATGAAGACCTTCTTTGATTCATCCCACACGCTAGAAACCAAGAACGTAACATTGACAAAGGAAGTGCTCAGGGAGCGAAAAGAGCTTGAAGCTGCTATTGAAGGGTTGCAGCCCCAATTCAAAGCTGCACTGGCCAAGCTGGAAGAACTGAGGAAGACGCAGGAAGCCCTGGACAAGCATAAGGTTGACGTGGCGGCAAAGCGAAACTTTACATATGAGGTAGAAGTAACTGTACCAGTGAAGATGGATATATCTGGCACGGGACAATACATAACTAATTGCATGTCTTGTCACGTCACCTGTCACTATCCTTGTTCAAGACCTAGAGATGAAGATAAGCGTGGTTGTGCAGCTATCGATCAGAGCACAGGAAGATGCAGAGTCTGTCCTGGCCAGTGTGTGTGGAATGTGCACTTCAATCAGAAATACAAATTTAAATATACAACAAGAAAAGAGAGAAGGACCTATGAAGAACTGAAGCAAAAGTATGAACGTGCCTCTGGTGAGCTGATGACCACAGAGAAATTGCTTAAAAATCTTAATGAGGACTATGAAAAAGTGAAGGACATCTTAGAAGAGCTTATCCAGAAATCATCTCAAAGCCTCCAGCGCCTTCAGGCGATTGCACTGAAGCCCAACCCACTCTCTACCCCAGAGTACATTGATCTGCTCATCATGTCCGAAGAACAGGAGCTGAAGCCTGGATATCAGGAGCGAATCCGGTCCCTGAAGGAAGTGAGGAAAGCAGCTGAGTTAATACAGAAAATTGCCAAACAAGGAGCCTCTGCTGCCTGGAGAGCAGAAGCTGTATGATCAAATCGAAGAAAAAAAGTTCTCTGTATCAGGCAAACTTAGGAAATGGAGGGAAGTTGTTGTAAACTGGTTTAAACAAGGGGATCATATATAGCTTTTCAGGCACGCTTTGTTTGCTTTTGGCTACCAGCAGAGAGCTCAGGTTCTGTGAGTGTAATTCAGACCAGAGTCTCTTGCTCTTTGTGCGTATTTGGGTGAAGGTGGCTGTGGAAACATTTGTAGCTGTCGTGAGGTGAGCTTATCCACATCTTCGCTTCCCAGCCAGTTTCGCTCAGGGAAACCTTTAGTGCTGAATCAGAACTAACAGCAATCAGGTTTTCCGTGGAATGCCATTTGTTGTGATTTAGCGCTAAAGTGCAGGCTGGGGGAAAGCAGTGGGGCAAAGGCAAAATTGCTTGGAGCTGTGCCTCGAAAGTGTGAGACGAGATGAAAACTGCTCAGAACCATGCTTCCCAGGCACGGAACAGACAGAAGTGTGAACGAGCCCTTTGTTGCTGCAGACAAAATGCTTCCCAGTCATTGTTCCTACCAGCTTATTGTCTAATTGGTGGTGGATGAAATGCTGTTCTCTCCAGGGATTTGTATTATCTCCGATGACTGCCAATAATAATAATAATAATAATAATAATAATAAGGAAAGTGAATGGGGTCTCATATGGAAGTGCTGCTTCTAACCACCACAGCATAAGAATGTGCCCATAAATCTGCCTGCCCTAGCAGCCTTTGGAACGTGATTGGAAACTTGGGGTGTTGCAGGAATGCTCTTGACAGGAGCTGCTTATGGCCCCTTTGTCCTAGCAAGCTTTTGACCTGCCTGATTGATCTCTCTCCCATTCTTCCTTATCCATAGAATCTTAGAATTGTAGAGTTGGAAGAGGCCCTGAGGGTCATCTAGTCCAACGCCTGCAATGCAGGATATCAACTAAAGCATCCATGACAGATGGCCACCCAACCTCTGCTTAAAAGCCTTCAATAAAGGAGAGTCCACAACCTTCAGAGGCAGTTTCTCCCACAGTCAAACTACTCTTACCATCGGAAAGTTCTTCCTAATATTTAGTCAGAGCTCCTTTCTGGTAACTTGAATCCATGGGTCTGGTTCCTACCCTCTGGAGCCCTTCAGATATGAAGATGTTTCTCCTGTCTCCTCTTAGTCTCCTCTTCTCCAGGCTAAACATACCCAGCTCCCTCAACCGTTCCTCATAAGGCTTGGTTTCCAGAGTATATTTTCAACTGGCGACTGATTGGAATCTCTGTGTGTGTGATTACTTGTAATATTTTTCTTTCATTTTCTTATTGTTAGCCATCTAGATGTCTTTTTGAAGATCCAGTAGGATATAATTTCTTTTTGAAAACACCCCTTAGCATTTAACCCTGGATATATCTGTATTTTGGGGGAGCATATTCTATTGCTCTTTGTACCAGCAGTGCCAAAGAGGTTCCCTGCCAAGGAATTCCTGGAGCTGAATCAGAAATCCAGTCTGAAGGATCCATGCCTAGAAGCCATATTCACCAGAAGGCGACTAGGGCATGACCAGATCACCTCTGCTAGCTGACAACAAGATGGGACCAGATCCCACCTCTTTCCCTGCACTGAGAGACTGCTGAGAAACTTGACTGCTGGAGATGTCTTGTGCACTTTGCATTTTGAACCCTGCACGCTGTAACCACAACTGCCCACTGATTTCTCCCATGTTTGGGGAGTCATGTTTTACTGCTCCTTGCCTGCTTCCTGCAGCTGTGCCGTGAAACAGCCTCTAAATAAAAGCTACTCTGTTCTTTAAGAAGGGTCTCATCAGTGTCTCCTGAGCAGGGCCTGCGCAAGACATTTTGCTACCTGAGGCGAATTACAAGATGGCATCCGTTCCTCATACAGAGGTTGGACCAGCAGTTGGACCTTAACCCAGCCTGACTGCTGAGAGAGTGTCTCCACCACACCTGAGGCAGCACGAGATTTTGTAGGGCCAGGAGGACATGCTGGGTAGCAGAGCTGGGCACCACATTCAGTTGAAGCCCAAATCCTTTCCCCTGTTTTTTATAATTAAGGTTTTATTCAGACTTTTCATATTACATTTCATTGAAAAGCAAACTGATCTAAAGAAGAAGAGAAGGAAAGGTGCAAAGTCCTCCCTGACAGGTGGATCTTAACTCTTAACCCGCACAGAAGGGGGTGGAGCCTCCCAGCTCTCACCTGGGAGATTCTCTTTCTTCTCCCAGCTTCCCACCTTGGAAGATCCTTACTTCCCTGCCTCTCACACAGGGTCCTTCACCAACAATCCATCAGCCCAAATCCTGAGCCAGTTCAGAGGGATCTGGGCTGGGGTCAAGTTGGGTCGAGACAGCCCCAGATCAGGTCAGGCCCCTCGCTGCGATCCAGAACTGTCAGGTGGCCAAATTGATAGTAGCACCAGGCAAGCTTCTGTGGAAGAGTCTGCCTATGAACTTGCCTTACTCCAGAGAAGTCCTTGGGCTCATCTTTCCCAGGATTCTGACTGGCAACGGCTGCCCAAGAACTCAGGCAGAGATCTCTCCAAGTCCAACACCCTAACCACTACTCTACATTGACTAGGATGGCTGGGAAACTTAGCCAAATGGTTCAGTTTCAACCATTTATTCAGATTATTAACATTCTATTTTTTTAAATTATTATTATTATTATTATTATTATTATTATTATTATTCAAAGTTATAACAAAACATATTTTCCAATAACATATCCATATCCCCCCCCATTTTTCCTCCCCCCCTCCCCCCCACAGAACCCATCACCCCAACCCCAACCCCCAACTTCCCTCAATTCCAGTCTTTGGTTTCTCCAATAATGCTATTTTCTGTATGTTACACAGTTGTATAGATCCTCAAAGTGTTTAGCTAATTATTATCAGTAAAAAAATTGTGAATGTTTATTCAAAACCTGCCAAGGAGTCCAGTTCACTTTGTTGCGTCTTCAAATATTTTGTGAAAGGTTCCCATTCATCCTTAAAGTCACAGTTATCCTTATTTCGTAGTTTATATGTCAATTTTGCCAGTTCTGCATAGTCCATCAATTTTTCTTGCCATGATTCTTTAGTTGGGGTTTCTTCAGTCTTCCATCCTTGTGCTACCAGAACTCTTGCGGCCGTTGTCGCATACATGAAGATGTTTTTCAACTTTTTTGGCAGGTCTTTCCCTACAATCCCCAACAAAAATGCCTCGGGTTTTTTAACAAATGTTAAATGGAACATTTTCTTCAATTCATTGTATATCATTTCCCAAATTTTTAAAATTACTTTACAATCCCACCACATATGATAAAATGTTCCCTCCTTTTCCTTACACTTCCAACATATATTTGAACTAGTTTTGTACATTTTCCCTAACTGCACTGGTGTTATGTACCAGATTATTAACATTCTAAATCAGATTGCAAATGTATTCTGGCAGACATTTCGGGGCTTTCAAATATTCTGCTAAACTAAAATTGGTAATATGTAAGATTTCCCCCTCTCATGATCAAGTCTGTCTCCTGTGGGTGTACTCCAGATTCATTGACTAGATTTAGCTAACACCCCGGGATCTCCATTGACAATCACACCTGCAAAAATGCAATCTCCCCATTGTCTATATGCATGCCCCGAAATGGAAGGGGAGGAATTTGCTGTGTGCCTGTTTCCCCCCACACACTGCCTCTCTTCTGCTATTCGCCCTCACAAGGGAAGCATCACGCAGCAGGGGAGTTTGTGTGTGTGTGTGTGTGTGTGTGAGAGAGAGAGAGAGAGAGAGAGAGAGAGAGAGAGAGATCCTGGCCCTCCATTCAGGACAGGACCCCAATGGCAATCTGGGAGACTGGAAAGGGGACTTTTCAAATGAAAACCAGTTTGCAGAAGGTGACAGCTGATCCCCTCTAGGATTGGTGCTGCAGTGACATCTGGCAGTGATGGGAGGAACTGCAGTTATTGAATCTGGATCCATGGCAAACTTTGCAATAGTCTTCTAGTGAAATGGAAACAGAGACTGTGTTTTGCAGAAGGTTGGTCCATTTTGGGGGCAGAACAAACTCCAGCTGCAGAAGGGAATTATTGGCAGAGCAAAAGAGATCAAGCTGCTCTCCCTTTGAAAGTCAGCAGGTAACATCCACACGCCAAATGAGTTTCTCCTGACATTTCTCCTGACATTTCCCATACCCTCCAACATTTCTCTGATGAAAATAGGGACGTCCCATTCCATAATGATAATTTTACTGTTTATACCCCACATCTTACTGGGTTGCCCCAGCCACTCTGGGCAGCTTACGTCAAATATAAAAACATATTAAAACATTAAACATTAAAAAAACCCTTCCCTATACAGGATTGCCCTCAGACGGCTCGGGGTCGAATTACTCCATACCCTCCAAGATTTCTCCAGTGAAAATAGGGACATCCTACGGAAAAGCAGGACATTTTGGGATCAAATCAGAAACTGGGATGGCTTCTGTAAATCAGGAATGTCTCTGGAAAATAAGGACACTTGGAGGGTGTCCTTATTTTCCAAGCAAGCAAGTCATAAATTTCATAAATTGCACATCCTGTTCCCATATCGGCCTGCAGTACAAGAAAGGAACACGCCCATTATTTTAATGCATGTCAGTCACAGAAACAGCACATCATTTTACTTAACAATATCTATTTTAACAAAAGTGGCTGCAGGTTAGCAAAGCCAAAAAGGAGGAAGCTGTGGTCCATTTGAGCAATCAATCTGTGGTATGTTTTGAAATTACAGTGTATTATTAAATAAGACAGAAAGCAGAAGGGATTGTACACAGAAAGAGAGAGCAAGCTTGTTCTGTGAATGCCAATCCTTATCTAGCTAACAGCAGAAATATTAGCAGATTTGGGTGGGTAGCAGGAACCCCCAGGTTTGAAGAAGCACAACACGCACACATCCCGCCACCTTTCAGGAAAAAATATTTCCCGGGGGAGACTAACCAGCCCAAAGCCCAGCGGCCCAGGAAGGCTGAGTCGCTGCTGGGGAAGAAATGGAAAAGTGGGTGAGGGCGGAATGGAATGGAGTGTCCTGGGAAAGGATGCCAAGTGGGAAGATCCCAGGTGGGCGTCTGAGAGAGTTCAGCTGAACAGGGACACATGGGGTCTGCAACTCATCTCTACAGAGTTTTAAACCTTTTGCTTTTCAGGTATCCTTTGTAATGGCTTGGGTCTCTCCCACACACGCGAGACGACTCCGGAAGTTAATTATTCACACCAAACAAGACTTCACTTTCAAAGAGCCACATCGTCACTGTTATGTACTGAAGTTCTCACCCTGGGCCAGCAGGGGGATACTGTAGATAGTTTTCACTCAGGTCCACCTCAGTTATTTTAGGCGGGAAACCCTGGGTTGCTGTTGCTACAATGTTGACAGCTGGCTGCCTATAAAAGCAGGCCGGCTGAGCTGTTTGCTGCTCAGTTCTGTTCCAGCTTACAAAATAAAGAGCTGCTTTGGAGAAATCGCTGTGTCGTCTGCCATGTCAACCCACAACTTAACAGTCACCTAATCTGCCAGTTTTCTCCTCCCCTCTTCCCCCCCCCCCCGTGCCTTTCGGCACTAGGGCAGGGACCAGAGCTTCAAAGATGCCGTTTTCACAAATCGCAGGACCTCATCTTAGCGCTGCTCCCCGATGCTCTGTGAATTCGGCTTTCTTTCTAAAGAAACCCTGGGCTCAGAACTTTAAAAAGTATTTAATAATATCTTAGAAGGGGGGAAAGCCCCAGACACTTTGGAAAAAGCACAAAAGGACCCTACAGAGGTGGGGTCTTACAGACCAATTAGCCTATTAAATCAAGACTATAAGATATTTACAAAGATCCTGGCAAGGCGACTGGAAAAGGTACTACCTAAAATAATTAAGGAAGATCAATATGGATTTATTAAGGGAAGATACATAGGCCATCCTATAAGAAATGTGTTAAACGTATTAACAAGCAGGCTAAAAGGAAAATTGGTGGTCTTAAAATTGGATGTGTATAAGGCCTTCCACACGATTAGACATAAATTCTTATGGAATATTATGCGGGACGTGGGATTAGGAGAGAACTTTGTGGAAGCAATCCAGGAATTGTATAGAGAAGGGAAGGCTGTGGTCAGAGTGAATGAGCGGGTTTCAGATCAATTCATCATACAAAGAGGAGTTAAACAAGATGTTCACTCTCACCACTACTATTGGTATTGGGTATGGAGTACTTGGCAGACAGAATACGAAACTCAGTAAGGATAAAAGGATATAAGAAAGGAAAGGAAGAAATCAAGTTAAACATGTATGCAGATGATATCCTATTATTATTTACAAACCCCTTAGAGGGTGTAAGAGAATTTATGATAATCCTGAAGGGTTTTAAAGAGGAGTTGGGATTGGGAGTAAATTTGGAGAAGTCTGAAATTTTATTTTGGGATGTAAATAAAGAGGAGAAGAAGGAAATTGCAAAAATGACAAAGATGGATATCAATAGGGGGGAAATTAAATACTTGGGGGTAAATATTATTAAAAATATTGCTAGGATTTCAGATGTAAATTACAAAGAAGCATGGAGGAAGATCAAGAAGGACATAAAATCATGGAAAAGTAAGAATTTATCTATTCTAGGTAGGATTAGAGCAGTTAAAATGTTTCTGGTACCAAAATTATTATATTTATTTCAAGTAATTACACTACCCATTAGGAAAATATGGTTCAAAACATGGAATAAGGTATTTAAAAATTGGATTTTTGGAAGTAAAAGAGTTAGAACCCCAGACATAGTAAATTATTCATCTCAAGAAGAGATGGGATGGGGAATACCGAACTTAGAATTTTACTATGAAACATTCCAATTGAAAAATCTAATAGATATTGGATATAAGGATGGGATTAAATGGATAAGGCTGGAGAATGAAATAAATGAAGGAATAGGAAGAGAAGGGATATTTAATAGAGATATTAATACGGCTTTTAAGAAGACAATAGGACCAAGGAAAACTGCATTAGGAATCTGGAAGAATTGGAATACGAAATAGATGCCAACATACTCCAGGTGGACGCCGTTAAAATATATGCAGGAGGGTCAAAGGGAACCGGGATGGACTTCCGGGTTAGCGCCATCGGCAATGGCGGAGTTCCTCTGACCGGGAGGAACCCGCTCCGTGAAAATCGGGTCTTGCCGCCGTGGCGAAGGCAGAGACCCTTTAAAAATCCCAGGCGGAGGAAGCCTGGGAACGTGGGATTCGGCTGACACCAGGAGTGCCTCCCCTACTCGCGGGGAAACCCTTTTTCGGGGATCCGAAGCGACGTGGGGTGAGTGGCGCGGTGTTTTGAATCGACTGCTACTTTTACGGAGTGAAGCTGCACAGCCGTTGCCGGAGAGCGCTGACTTTTTCCTGTGGACAATTGGACTCTAAACAAGTACCCGTGAGTAAAACAGAAAATTGGATTAAGAAACATTTAATTTGGCACTGAAGCAGGAAGGTTCTAAACAGGAAGTCCGCCTCCCGCTTTTTGTAAATAGACTGAAGCAAAAATTTGCAAGCTAAAGTCTGGAAAGCTGCATAGGGAAGGGAAAAAAGTAAACCGGATGGTATTTTGAATTGATTTTGTTATGTAAGCCTTTTTTCAGAAACCATATATATTAATGTTATGTAGTTATGCATTGCCTGTTGTCTTTGTCCATGGAGTTTTTTTGGCAGGGATACTGGAGTGGCTTGCCGGTTCCTCCTCCAGGTGGATCACATTTGGTCAAAACTTTCCACTATGACCTGTTCATCTTGGGTGCCCTGCTCGGCATAGTTCATAGCTTCTCTGAGTTATTCAAGTCCCTTCGCCACGGCAAGGCAGTGATCCATGAAGGGATTATTTGAATTATGGTGCTGGAGGAGACTCTTGAGAGTCCCATGGACTGCAAGAAGATCCAACCGATCCATTCTGAAGGAAATCAGCCCTGAGTGCTCACTGGAAGGACAGATCCTGAAGCTGAGGCTCCAATACTTTGGCTACCTCATGAGAAGAGAAGACTCCATGGAAAAAACCCTGATGTTGGGAAAGATGGAGGGCACAAGGAGAAGGGGACGACGGAGGACGAGATGGCTGGACAGTGTTCTCGAAGCTACCAGCATGAGTTTGACCAAACTGAGGGAGGCAGTGGAAGACAGGAGCGCCTGGCGTGCTCTGGTCCAGGGGGTCACGAAGAGGTGGACACGACAAAACGACTAAACAACAACAAGAGTTATGCATTGTAGTATAAATGAATTCTGTTTTGTATACTTTGTTTTATAGAATATATATAATAATGTTATGTTACTAAGCAAATTTAATAAAACAGTAAAAGGGGGGGGAGAGAACACCCTGTCTAGATGCGGAAACCGACAGGCAGGGAGGGTGTGTTGCTTTTCTTGCTGGCCATTTCCTTCTTTTGTTTGAGGGACCTTTCAATGCAAAACAGGATACTTGGCAAACAGTAAGAACATAAGAACATATTGTTACCGGAAAAATCCGAGGGCTCTCTTGGACAAAAACAAAGACACCAACCAGGATAACGTGGAGCAAAACAGCAGCCTGTAGGCTTGGCCTTTATTGAACTGTTGCAACAGGGTGTCCCCTCACTTGCAAGAGAGAGGAAAGACCCAGAAAGATGGTGTGCAAGACCTTATAAAAACTTTTGAAATTCCCATCCTCTAGGTCAAGCCCACCCCCAGAAACATCATGCATACATTACAGAAAGGAGGGGTTGAGGGAGGAGTTGTGGTGGTAACCTGAGTGTCCTGTCACCTGGCTGGTTCGTCCTTTCCCCCCTGCCCATGAGTCACTTCCAGGAGACAAAGGGGAGTTGGCAGTTTCCTGCCCCCAGAGGGAAGATCTGATCATTGTCCTTTGTTTCAGTCCCTGCTGAATCCACTCCCATATGCAAGTTCTTTGTGATCTTGATGGTCTTCTGTCTAGGACCATCAGGGTTGGCATAGCAACTGGGCAGGGCTCCTGTGGATGTGCTGGGATGGTGAAGGGATTATGGCTGACCAGAACCAAGCCACCCCCCTTTGATAGTCCTTGTCATATGGAGTAAAATAAAAATGGAACAGTGCAAATCCGATGTATGGTTGATTTTTCTATGAATTTATAACAGAAGTGTGGCATATGTAGTGTGTGAGTGTGAGTGTGTGAAGTTTGTACAAACTGAATGATTGGGGTGGGGGGTTCCTGCTACAATATGAAGAGCCCTTCTGGATCTGGCCAGCCGCCCATCGAATCACAGACTCATAGAACTGAAGAGTTGGTAGGGACCCCCAGGATCATCCAGTCCAACCCCCCACAATGCAGCTGTCCCACACGGGGATTGAACCTGCAACCTTGGCATTATCAGCACCACGCTCTAACCAACAGAGCTCTCCAGTCCAGTCTCCTGTTTTCACAGTGGCCAGCCAGATGCTCCCAAGTTCAAGAACAACTTTCCCCTTCTGTAGTTTCCAGCAACTGGAGTTCATAATTATATATTATTATTATTATTATTATTATTATTATTATTATTTATACCCCGCCCTCCCCAGCCAAGGCCGGGCTCAGAGCGGCTTACAAGCAATAATAAAAACAAGTTAAATGATTACAACTTAAACAAAATTTTAAAATACAACATTAAACTATTGAAACATTAAAATATTAAAATGTAGCCTCATCGCAGAAGGAGAAGGAAAAGAAAAAAGAAAGAGAGGGAGGGAATCAAATTGGCTCCAAGCCAAAGGCCAGGCGGAACAACTCTGTCTTACAGGTCCTGCGGAAAGAAATCAGATCCTGCAGGGCCCTGGTCTCATGAGGCAGAGCGTTCCACCAGGCCGGAGCCAGTGCTGAAAAGGCCCTGGCTCTGGTTGAGGCTAATCTGACTTCCTTAGGGCCCAGGACCTCTGGGGTGTTGCTATTTATGGACCTTGAGGCTCTCCGTGGGGCATACCAGGAGACGCGGTCCCGTAGGTACGAGGGTCCTAGGCCGTGAAGGGCTTTAAAGGTCAAAAGCAGCACCTTAAATCTGATCCTGTACTCCGCCGGGAGCCAGTGCAGCTTGAAAAGCACTTGGTGAATATGCTCCCATGGCAGAGACCCCATGAGGAGTCTCGCTGCAGCATTCTGCACCCGCTGGAGTTTCTGGGACAGCTTCAAGGGCAGCCCCGCGTAAAGCGAATTACAGTAGTCAAGCCTGGAGATGACCGTCGCACGGATCACTGTGGCCAGGTCAGGGCGGGAAAGGTAAGGGACCAACTGCTTGATGCGGCGAAGGTGGAAAAATGTCGCCTTGGCTGTTGCTGTAACTTGCGCCTCCATGGAAAGGGAGGCGTCAAGGATTACACCCAAACTCTTAACGGAAGGCAATGGCACTAATTGGGCCCCCGCAAGAGAAGGGAGTTGGTCCCTCATCCCCATGCCATCCCGACCCAGCCAATATGAAGGGAAGTGGAAAGGGAAATTCATGAAGAGAAGAGAAGGAAGAAAGAAAGAAGAGGAGTCTGACTCAATATGCAACATACTGCAACGCATCTAGTGAGAATGATTCAATTAAACACCAGGACATTTTCACTCTCAGCAGGGATGTGCTGAAATGCCTCCGTCTGTCCTGATTTACACTTGTACTTTCAGCCACTGCAATTGCTTTAATTTTGCATAAATCAGCATTCCACTTTGTCGTCTACTTATGTGGAAATGCATATAGTTCTACGTAGTTTGTCATAGCACACAATAGAAACGCGATTGATCAACATGTATTTACTTTTTAAAAATATATTTTTATTAGACAATTTCAACAAAACAAATTATCAATCCAAATAATCAATTACATTATCTCCCCCCTTTTTATCCCCCCTCCCCATCCCGCCCTCTCCCCCCCACCAAGGACTTCCCTCAGCTCCCCTCTCTGATTTGTTTGCACATATTATTCTCTGCATGTTAAAAATTGTACATATCACTACCTTATCTATCATATATTCTATTAATAAATTTGTGGATGTTTATTCAAAACCTGCCAAGGAGTCCAAGTCATTTTGGTTTTTAAAAAAAATAGTTGATAAAAAGTTCCCAATCTTCCTTGAAGTCACGATTGTCCTTCTCACGGAGTTTATGTGTCAACTTTGCCAACTCTGCTTAACTCATCAGTTTTTCTTGCCACTGTTCTTTCGTTGGGATTTCCTCCTTCTTCCATCCTTGTGCTAACAAGACTCTTGCCGCTGTTGTGGCTTCCATAAATAAATTCTTTGTTTTCCTTGGCAGGTCTCGTCCTAAAATCCCTAACAAAAATGCTTCTGATTTCTTTACAAATGTCATTTTAAACATTTTTTTCAATTCATTATATATCATTTCCCAATTTTTAAAAACTTCTCTACATTCCCACCACATATGATACATAGTACCTTCTTTTTCTTTACATTTCCAACATATATTTGACCCGGTTTTGTACATTTTTGTTATTTGTACTGGTGTGGAGTGAATTTCAAATCCACTTTCCACAGCTTTTCCCAATCCTCAAATTGTATATTGTGTCCTATATCTTGTGCCCATTTGATCATAACTGATTTGACCTCCTCATCTTTTGTTTCCCATTCTAGCAGAATACTATATGCTTTCTTCGCATCTTTTTCTATAACCACCTTTTGAAATCTAGAGATTGTATAACTAAACCCTTTTTTATTATCTTCCTTATACATCTCATGTAATTGTCTGTAATGCAGCCAACTCTAAAAATGGTCTTTAATTTCCTCATAATCTTTTAATTTCCATTTTCCTTCTCTATATGTAGGCCACTTCCCCTTTTTACCAAGCATTGTGGTTGGTAAAATTACCTTGGAAATTACCCTAGGGGCTGATGGGTGAACTGGGGTTTACTGGTATTTTGAAATATATGGTGGGAGCCATATATTCATGTCCTATTTGGTGGTAACAGCAGTGACAGAAGATGGTTTTGCTACAAACTGTTGGTACTAAATTTGAATATTTTCCATTCATCAAGCTGCATGAATTCTCTAGTTGCTCAGATATTAGAATGTGATTCTAAGATTGGTTCCCTTCACATGCATCTCAGCTGTTCCAGAAACTCCTCCCTGGAAGAGGCAGAGAGGCAAAGAACTGTCCATCCCATAATGACTCCAAGGTCGCTTCCAGCAATGTTAGAAACTGATAAATGAAAGCTAGGAACTCAATGGCACCTTAAACCGAGGTTATGGGAGCAACAACGGAATGTCTAGGTGCGCTTTTTTAATAACAAGAATACAAAGCTGAAAAGGAATAGATTGCAGCTAAAATATTATCTTCATTTTTCACATGGTCTAGTCCTTCCCCTGCCCACCCCCCTAATATTCGTAAGAGGGTCTCTTCTTCAGAGAGTAGCTGGAAGTCGGGAGGCAGAAAAAGGTCCTCCTTTCCTTCCGCTCTGCAGTTTTAATCTGAAATCAGTACTGCGCCCAGAGGCCAGAAACTGCTCGCTGTTTGAATGAAGTGTCGCAAAATGTGAGTTTCAAACACCGGCTCACTGTCCAAGCATTCTGTCTGACCTGCTTGCAGGAAAGTGCGAGTTGCGTGACAACAGGGCGTCAGAGACAAGCCCATACTCCACACTTCGCAGGGGCATTTCTCCTCCAGAAGTCGGATCTTTCAGGCTCACCTTGAGGGGGGCTGGGAAACGGCCCCTTTCCATGAATGAGCTGCCCACCCACAATGAATTTTGCGTGTGCCAGAAGAGGGCCGGATTGAGGTTTGATGAGGCCCTCAGCTGATGAAGGTAATGGGACCCTTTCTATGTCCAGCTGTCCTTTGTCAACAACAAATGGTCACTGTTTTGTGTTTAATATATGCTATATGGTAATTCATGGACCTCATAGGTATCTAAAGCCATTTGCACATAACAAAATACGTGGGGGGTTTTCAAAGTAATTGTTGAACTGAAATACAATTAAGAAGTATATTAGCAGTGAAACACAATTAAGAACTATTTTAATAGTGAAATAATTATTAAGCTCTAACTTAAAATGATTTATTCATAATGAACTTAATAATGCAAACACATTGGCATTTGGCAATAAAAAAAGTTCCTTTAGAAACACCATTTACAAAGACTCATCATCTAGTCTCCAGAAACTTGCTATAACATGAAATAATAATAGGTGTAAATATATGATGCAAACTACTATTAATTAAATAGCAGGATGTAGGCACCCTATATATAGAAAGGAGCAAACGAGTGATATTTGAGGGAGCAGGCGAGCAGGCGGGGCCCAAGACTTACATCATAGGAGTCTGCACAACACAAAATGCTGTTGCTGTATGTAGGTTTTATTTGATTTGTTTTTTATCTTATATTTTGGAAATGTACATCCAGGGGGGGTTTTCCCTTTAAGTTTTTGCCCCCCCCCCCCCAAGAGAGTGGGGCCCTGAGCTCTGGCTTGTTGAGCTTATACCTCAATCCGGCACTGTGCCAGAATCTCTCAGCCTTGAAGGTGGATGGGCGCACATCGCCCTCCTGATTCCTTGGCCAGAGGTGAGACCCGGGGAGACCGGGCGTGGGGAGCGCCTTGCGCTGTCCCCGTTCAGCTTGCAAGAGGGAAGGGGGATCGGGGCCCATGGGCGATGCCAAGTCCATCCGTCCGAGGTCCCTCCTCCTAGCACGAAGCCTGCCCAGGGCAGCAGGAGTCCTCACGCCCAGCCCGCGCTGTCCTCTTGCGCGAGTCTCCCCGCGTGATGCGCGAGGACCGGGAGACAAAGCGGGGATTGTGGGGCCTGGAGAGCCGCTGCCGAGCCCCCCTCCACCCCTCCCCGCCCGCCCAGCTGGTGCGCAAAAGCTCCGCCCGGGTGGATGGAAACGAAACCGAAGGTGCCCTCGCTGTTGCGCCCCGCGTTTGCGTCTGCCTCCCGCGGCCCCGAAAGGAACTGCGCGTCGCTCACTTTCTCCTTCGTTTCTTTTTTGGGCTCCAAAACCTCGTGGTTGAGATTCCGGGACGCTGCTCCCGAGGAAACCCATAGAGGTGGCTCCGCTCCCATATTTGGGGTCCAGAGTGCAGCGCGACTCTCACGTGAATAAATCGGAGTGAGGGGAGGTTGTGGGGAGGGCGATTTTGGCGTGTTAGCTAGGCAGCTGATTGCCGGAATGGCGCTCTGTGCCTTAATCCAATCTATCCTGATGGACGTCTTCTTTTTTCATGCATTTCTTATTTATTGATTGACTAGTTTTATATATATAAATAAAATAAATCACTTGAATAACATGCAAGAACCTAGGAGCCAAGTCCTAGGGGCTGAGGTCCTTCGTCCCCCCAATAAAATATTTTAGGGGGCAGTTTATGGGCACTGCCATTCAAATGTCGTGTGGTCAATTAGGTGGGGCGGGGGTTACCTGGATGCCCAAATATGTTATTCAAGTTGGCACCCTTGTAGAAGAAGAAAGATAGCACAACTGAATTAAAATATAAATTAAAGCATATGCATAAAAGAAAAGTGGTGGCAGTAATGGCAGTGGCCTGCTGTACTTTGGATTGTTCTGATTACCACCATTTGGTTGCCAAACCCCAAACCCAAAGTCTCATTTGGGTGCATTTTGGCTCGCCTGCTGCAGAAAGTGACCATGAGACAACTGATAATATCATCATTTGTCAGTTTTAGACTCTTAAATAGTAGGAGTTGCCAGGAAATTGTCCTGTTCACCTCTGCGTAGTTCCATCTTTCAGATATCACGATATATTAATATATTGCGATGTTCATATCACAATATTGAAAACTAGTTATCGCCCAGCCCTACCTGTCGCCTTTGCGCTGGAGAAGTGGTGCCAATAGAGGGGCAGCGCCATCTCAGACAACATTCTGCCCGTTGCCAAAGAGATCTCGCCCAAAATTGTGTGAGATCTCTCAGACCGTGCCAAAGCTCATGCAGTGCTAACAATACCTTGTATGGAGCACAGCGCTAACAATACCTTATATGGAAATGTTTGCAATACAACTACTAGGAGCATTGTATGGAAGCAATAGGAAACTGCATTAGCAAAGGTAAAGAGGCATGTCTTCAGGATTAGGCAGGAATCCTTCAACGCAGCTGATTTGCAGAGGTCATTGCCTCTCAACCCTAGAGCGCAATGTTGCTTTGCTGATCAAAATGAGAAAAACCTTGTGCGCCACCTCTGTCTCCTTGAGGGAAAGGCAGTAACAAGGGTAAACTTTTTTTAAAAAATGAACTACCGGTAAATATTTTTTTTGCCTATTCTACCTATTGACAAATTCTTATTTCCTCCCCTCCCCCCACAGCAGCATATATTCTCATAAAGTAATCAAGCTCAGGTGGTTCTGGATGTAAGGGATGCTGAAGCCACACTTTCCCACTTCCTCAGATGCAGAATGTTGCAGAAAATGCCCAGGAGATCAGCATCCAAACAAGGACAGAAAAGTTTGGTGACACAGCATTGTTCTCATAGCTCCCACCTGAAACAAGAACCACAACATGAGTCATTCATGTATTATTATCCTTCATTCTCCAAAAGGGGTCATCCACCACCCCCCGTCTCTCTCTCAGCATTATTGCACCCCACGAACACATTCCACACCATGAGAAGTATGTGAGGAGGCTGCAGAGCTGAGCCAGTGAGGAGTGGAGCCCAGGAGGCAAAGGGCTGTGGCCAAGAGAGAGTCCTGAGGCATCTTCCTTCAGCTCCTGGGCCTGAGGTTCCCCATCCCAGATATAGGGTACCGTTAGCTTTCTTTGCCTCTGCTTTGTAACTATAATTTTAACTCTGCTATTTGATGCTGCTTTTACTTCATTATATTAGGGGTTGACATCCAACATCAGACATATCCAGAGTGGGAGCAATGAAATAAATTGACTTAAATCTACTGATATCAATAGGTCTACTCTATGACTAATGACAGTTATCCCTCTTCCATTCTTGGAAGGAAGGAAGGAAGGAAGGAAAGAAAGAAACTTGGCTATTCTCTGATCCCAGGAGTAATTCCTTGGGTTCTTACCACTTGCATATGCACAGTTGTATTTGCTGAATTTCCCAGCAGAGCGGAGCTGTATGCGGGTTGTACCATCCACATCCTTCCTGGAACTTACAACCCTGAACTGCTCATAAGGTGGGATCAGAACCTCATCCTCATTGGGGAAGGAAGAAAATTCTCTGATGAGAACCCCGTGACAAGTGTAAATCTCAAAGATGGTTTTGGCCACAGGCTGTCCAACTCTCCATTCAGGATCTGCAGCGAAACCATGGGCAATCCCCTCTTGCCGTGATGAGGACGTGAATTGCCCGAAACGGATCGTATCCTTAATGGTAGCACTGAAGTGGATATTTCTGACCCCTCGAAACACCTCATAGCAGGGGGGGCTGGGGGTGTTGGAGGTCCTCAGGTCCTGAAGGGCTCTGGTCAGGAGAAAGTGGAAGGTCTTGAAGTTGAAATTATTCAGGTAATATTCCTTGGATTTCCCAGCTTTTCTTACAGCTGCGTTGAAATCAGGATACAACTTGGGTTCTTCAAGGGTATAAGCCATGATTGCTGCAGCGTACTCTGGCTTGAGGTTTCCGGGCCATTTGCTATCATCCCTCAGGTTGGCTGCTAATTTCCAGGCTTTGGCATAAATTTTGTTTTTGAGGAGCTCGGTTTGGTTTAGCCATGCAATCTCCTTCTCCATCGTCTGTTCACAGCCCTCGTATTGGTCATCGAAGGAATCCAGGGCCATGTCAAGTGTTGGCTCGTTGCCTGAAAAACGGTCTTGTCTTGGGCTGGAGCTATGGGAGACCTCAAGCAGAAAAGAAGAAGATGGGTAAGCAGCTTAGCATGCAAAGAGGCTGGGAAGGTGAGACTTTGCGATAGAGGCTCCTATCACAGGTCAAGTTACACAGCATCCCTGACAAGCGGCCATCCAACCTCTGCTATGAAACCTCCAAAAAAGGAGTGTCCTTTAATCTGTTTCTACTCTATTTTTGAAAGTTTTAAACTCCAGATTTAAGATTGAATTCTGGACTGAAGCCCACCTTTGCCCCCTCCTCCACACTCCAAGGTGCCTTTTCATACCTGATTGTCTCCTGTGAAGATTCCCATCAGATGCAACACCAGGACTCTGTGGAGAGGGGACTTCATTGTCCACGCCCGTTCGTTTTTGAGGTGAAGCAAGTTAAGTGCAGGCAGAGCGGATATCTCTATCTGCACGCTCGCTTCCATTTGAAACTTACTTGCAGCTTTATGTGTTTTTTCTCACAGAAACAGGAAACAGGCGGATTTGAGGTTTCATGGGCGGAGAGGAGGCGGGGGAAGCTCCTTTCCTCAATGTTCAACTAAGTTCATTCTAGCAAAAACATACCCAATGATAGGTCTTGTTTTCACAGAGATTCCTCCAGTAACAGGAAGAGGGAGAGGCTTGTTTCTCTACATCCTTCCCCTCAACACCATCAAAGAGCATTTCAATCTGCACTTCTGGTTTGTTACTCAGCCACATTAGAGGGGCGACTATTAGTATACAAAGCCCTCCATAGCTTGGGATCAGTTTACTTGAAGGAGTGGCCTGCCTGACTCCCATCTCCGGAACTGGGACTTTTCACAAGAGCAGCGCCGTCTTTCCCATTGGGCTTAGTGGCTCATTGCGCCAGGGCACCGGCCTCTCAGGGGCGCCCCAGCAAGTGGGGGAGCTGCGCGGCTTTGCCTGCCCTTTCCCTGCACGCCTGCCAGCTGTGCCCATCAACCATAGGGCTGGTGAGCGTGCAGCTTCCTTCCCAAGCCTCCTCGGGAGGAGAGCGATCCCTGCAGAGGATTGGGAAAAGGGCGACAGCTCTGGGGAAGGGGCGGGGAGGGATCTTTGCCCCACGGCACCAGATATGCCTAAGACGGCCCTGCACAAGGGCCGCATAATCTCCGTCCTTCATTGGGCAGGCTTCTTTTAAACGTTGCTTAAACTTCCTTTCCACAGGCAAGCCTACAGAGACATGGAATTTCATTGGGTACATTGCTTTTAAAAAGCTATTGGTTTGTAGATATATCTCAATAATTCAGATATGTTTAATGTTTTTAAAGTCTGTTTTCATCAGTATTTTAAATTATATAGGTGTGTGCGTATCTTGCTAAATAAGAATAAATAAATACATGACACCCCACTGCACTGTACTGTATTCCATAGCTTAGGTTGGGGTTACGGGTGGGCAAATTTTGGTTTATCTTCGTTTCTCATTTTTCGATTCTCAAGTCCAGTCCTCCACATTTCCACATCAATTTGTGAGTATATATTTGTTTCAAGTCCTGCTGAAAATTCACCCCATCTTAGTTCAACTTACTCCTAATATACATAGATTTATATGAAAGTTTGTCTAACACGTACAAGCTTGCAAAGCAATTTCTCCTAAAATAATGCATTTCTCTATTCCATTTTTGACAATACAGTGGTACCTTGGTTCTCAAACTTAATCTGCTCCGAAATCCATTCCAAAACCAAAGCGTTCCAAAACCAAGACACTCTTTCCCATAGGAAGTAATGCAAAAAGGATTAATTCATTCCAGACTTTTAAAAACAACCCCTAAAACAGCAATTTAACATGAATTTTACTCTCTAACAAGACCATTGATCCATAAAATGAAAGCAATAATCAATGTATTGTACTATTAAAATGTATAAGACAGTATTGTAGATGATAAAAAAAAATTAAAACATTTCTTACCTGCACTGATGATAGTCATTGTTTGAATGGGGGGCTTTTATCCATTTCCGCAGTCACACAATAAATCAATCAATCAGTAGTTGAACTGGGTTCCACACAGTCACAAAAACAAATTAACTGAAAAAGCCTCAAAAACAAAAACGCAAAATAAATAGCCAAAACAAAAGTGCCAAATACAGTGGTACCTTGGTTCTCGAACTTAATCTGTTCTGGAAGTCCATTTGACTTCTGAAATGTTCAAAAACCAGGATGTGGCTTTTGGTTGGTGCAGGTGCCCCGGAAACAATATCCAACAGCTGCGTCAGACATTCGGCTTCCAAAAAAACACTTCCAGGTTTTTGGTGTTTGGGAACCAAGGCATTTGAAAACCAAGTTACCACTGTATAAACTTTTATATGCACTATTTGCCCTGTCATGTGCATTTTTACGCACATTATTTGGCTAGAGGACTGGGTTACAAAATCCAATGAAGTGAGAATTCCAAAGATGGCTGTCTTTTGGTTTTCGCGCTGTTTGAGAAAGTGTGAATTAGGTTGGTTCACCTTTAAATGTGAGGGGAAAACACCTAGCTGGGTACCCCCTGCTCCATCTGCGACCTCAAGTGCCCATCTAGCTACACTGAGGAATGATCCAATTGCAAGCGGAGATTGGAATATCCCTGAAGAGAGAAATCTTATCTTCTCCTATGGAAAACTCCCTTCAGAAGAACAGCAGGCTATTCTCGATAGATTGGATCTACTCAAACAAAGACTCCTATCGCAAGGGGACCCCTCTATGCCGATGAGAGAGGAGAGCAGGCACTCCACGTCCCACAAGGCGTCTCCATCAAATGCCCTGATAATCTCTCAACCTGCTACTTTGTTACCCCTACTGATCTGAATCAGCAATCACCTGTTGACCAACAGCTCCAACAGCACCATTCTACCGTGGAGGAAGTTGATAAACTCAATACTCCCGTCTTAGACTTTATGTCCAATCAAAATATGGAAGTTGACGATTCCTTTGCCTCAATGCCTGAGCTAGAATCTACCCTGTCTGAAGATCACCAGGAAATGACTATGCATGTACCATCTCCGCGTTCACGTCCTTCTATACATCTGCGTGATAATTCTTCTCCAGCTGCGCAGCAACTACAAGTGATGACTGGAACACCTCCTAGTGCTACCCTGGTTAAGATTGATAACTCTGATGGATCTACTAGTATAGCCCATCAAAGACTTGCTACTACTCACCTCAATGAACAGCATCCGACCTCACCAACTTTGCCTAATTCTTCCTCCCCGGCAAAGCCCTTCCTGCCTGTTAATGCTACCAAATCACGGATTCAATCAACACAGAAGAAGACTTTATCCGCACAAACTAAAATTACTGATTTCCTTACGGGTCCTCGCTCTACCTCCAAGAACCCATTAAACAACTCAAAGTGACAATTACCGGGACAGCACAAGGACCCGACATTATCAATACTTAGCTGGAACATTGCTGGTTGGAGAACCAAAAATCAGACCCCGAATTCAGGAAGTACATAAATTCATTTAACATCATCCTATTCCAAGAAACATGGGATGAGGAAGAGATTACCATAGACGGTTTTGATCTTCTAACACTTCCGGCCCCCCTTCCTTGAAAGGTGGTCGCCCCAAAGGGGGTCTTTTGATTGGGATCTCACTCCAACTTCGCGCCAAATTCACCCTGGTACGGGCTTCCCCGCCTTTTGCTCTTTCTGGACTGATCGCAGAAGGGAAGTCCTCATTACTAATTACTAATGGTTATCTCCCCCGAAGGCTCAGCACCTGATCTTGATTGGAGATGGGAATCATTTGAAAATCACCTATTGTCATGTCATACCAAATGCCCTAACTCGTACTCCTTAATTGGGGGAGACTTTAATGCTCGAATTGCCACAAATTGGGACCTACTAATCAAGTCCAAATGGTGGACTCCCCATGTTTGGGCAACTTTGACTTGGAACATGCTAGAATTAGAACTTCAAAGGACAACAGAGTAAACAAAGCTGGAGTGACCCTTTACCAAATGGCCATTCGCCTGAATCTAGTATTCTTGAACGGCACCTTCCCCCCCGATATACCGGGGAGTTCACTCACCTGGGACCAGCATCTAACAGTGTTATCGATTACCTCTTGATCTCCGCAAATTTGGCCGTCAATGTACTCTCCTTCCAGGTTGAAAACCAACATTTCAGTGATCACCTCCCAATAGTGACCACTTTGTCATTGTTCCGGTACCAGAAGGACTATAAACACTCAGTCCCTCTGGAAACCTCATCAGCGACCAAAATAAGTGGGATCAAATGGTCGGAGGCTGTGGCCCAAAAATACCAGGATTTTTTCCATAGGGAAATCACTGCCTATCTACCTCAAATAGCTACTGATTTACAAGATTCCAATTCGGTTTTGAAATTTTTAACCTTCTTACAACAAACCTTACCACTTTTTTACATTACCTCCTCAAAAGGCGAAAGTAGCGCATTGCAGTGCTGGGGCCCCTTGGTTTAATACCTCTTGCAAACAAGCAAGATCCCTTCTTCGTTCCATCTATAATGAATACAAAAACTCTAATGCCCAGGCTCTACCATCCTCCTATTTACAAGCCAAAAGAGCATACAAACAGACTTTAAAGCTGGCCAAACGTGAGTGGTATCTAAAGCGTTGGCGAGCCTTGATTGCGGCCTCTAGATCCCGCAGACCACAGGAATTTTGGGCTTTGATAAACAAAAGAGGAAGGAAGTACCCACTGACGATTATCCCTGCGCCCACATGGGAACAATTCTTGAGCAAATATTTCTCCTTGGCAGAGGAATCCAACTCATCCACTGAATTCCGAGCCGACCATCTACCTTTGTGGCCCTCTACCGACCCAGACCTGATAATGGACTTGATATTAGATCTGAAAACGGGCAAAGCCCCCGGGCTGGATCTAGTCCCTGCTGAGGCTATTGTTGCGCAACCGAGGTGGTGGGCTGAAATCCTGGCCAAAGTCTTTGATGCAATTAATTCTACGGGGCTTATCCCTAGGTCATGGAAGGAGGCCGTGATCGTGCCAGTCCATAAAAAGGGTCCCCCTGCTGACCCGGAGAACTATCGGAACATCAGCCTTTTGTCTATCATCGGGAAAATCTATGCAAAATTTTTGCTGTCCAAGCTGTCCAATTGGGCAAACGACTCAAATTTGATTGGCCACGAGCAAGCGGGCTTTAGGAACAATTATTCGACCACTGACCATATGGTAATCATGTATCATCTTGCCAGAAAATATTCTGCCCCGAGTCGGGGGCGCCTATGTGTCGCTTTCATAGACCTAAAGGCCGCCTTCGACAGTATCCCAAGAAACTGTCTATGGAAGAAATTAGAGAGATGGGGCATAGATAGAAGGCTGTTATGGCTTATAACCCAATTACACCATGGGTCGTCGGCTAGAGTGAGACTCACACCGGCGGGAAACCTATCCAACGAGGTCCCAATAAATAGAGGTGTGCGCCAAGGTTGCATTTTGGCCCCACTCCTCTTCAACTTGTTTATTAGCGATATGAAGCTCTTTCTGAATGAGTCTCAAGCCAACATTCATGCCCCCCGCCTAGCTGATTTTCGCTGCCCTCTGCTCTTATATGCCGACGATGCAGCGATCCTTTCCTACTCTAGAGTCGGTTTATGCAGAGCTCTAAAGATTTTTGCGGCTTATTGCAAACTCAACCATCTGACAATTAATCATGGGAAATCTAAAGTCCTGGTCTTTACCAGGTCTCGGAAAACTTACAGCTGGAAGTTAGATGGAGTCCAATTAGAACAAGTTTTCAAATTTAAATACCTGGGAGTCTTTTTCACTACAACCTAAGCTGGAAGCCACAGATACAGTATTTACTAAACAAAGGGAAAACAATACTTTATACTCTACTCCAATTTTTGCGGCCGACGGAGCCTCCCACATCCCTTCTGCATTGAAGGTGTACCATGCAAAAGTGGTTTCCACCCTCTGTTATGCTGCCCCGCTCTGGGCCCCAGGGTCCAATTTAACATCGTTGGGGACATTGCAGAATCAGTTTCTCCGTCGCCTCCTGAAACTCCCCATGTGTGTGAGCAACGCAGCCATACGTCTGGAGTTAAGGATTGCATCATTGGAGACGGTCATCTGGAAGCGAGTCTTTGGTTATTGGCTGTCCAGCTGGCACAGGCTTCCCAACCATTACCTTTTTCAGTGCCTCTGGCGGGACGACTTTGTCAATCCATGGGTAGGAAAAATCCATGCCAAACTTCTGAGCATCGGAATTTCCCCAGCGGACTCCTTAAAGATGAACTTACGCTCAGCCAAAAGACTTATTGAGCAGAGATTAGCAGACATTGAAAATCAACACAACCTCGCCGGGGGTGAGGGTGTCTGCTCCCCCAGGTATCACGGAATAACCTCACCACTTGGCCTTCCATCATACATGTCATCTCTTTCATCTGTACCACACCGACATGCATTTATTCGTGCAAGGTTCAATGTCTTTCCATCGAACCTGCTGAGCCACAGATTTTCCAAGGGTTTGGTGTCTCCGCTATGCGTGTGTGACGGGAAAACTGTTGATTCTCTCTCACATATAATGTTCAACTGTCCCCGACATAGCATAGCCAGGACTAAATTCCTGGGCCCTGCTTTACTGCGCTTGGTTGGCAGGCCTGCTGAGTCACATGCCGCACTACTTTTGCAGGATACAGATCCTTCTGTAACTCTGCAGGTGGCGAGATTCCTGAATGCAGTTATCTCACACACAAAAACCACCAAAAACAACAACATCAAAAACTAATCGGACAGTTTTGAAGAGAGTGCATGTCGGATCCCGTCTTCAGTTCTCCTTTTCTGGGATCCGTCCCTTGGAGCTCTCCGGGCCCCAAGCTGTTATCTGGCTCTGCTCAATGACCCACCCCTGCATCATGGTGTTCACCTTCTGGTGCCGAATATATTAGTCTTTATGCCTCTGTGCTTTTATGTTTGTACATACTTTATGGGCTAATAGCCGTAAATAAATAAATAAATAAATAAATAACCTTTAAATGTGAACTGGAGCACATTTCCATGCTTAATTGAGAGGGCCTGCCCAGGTGACGCCCAAGCTCACTTGGGGTGGAAAGTACTTGCGGGGTTGCCAGTGATGAAACAACTTCTGGTCCAAGAGACGGCTGCCTAGGATTTTCCAAGGCTTGGGCACAATCCACTTCCAAAGCAGATTTGGGCCTGGGCACAGGCAGATTTTGAAGAGACCCCTCGATTTGACTGGAGGAGACAACAGACAGAACATATCTCCCTTGATCCTTAACAGAATTGGGGGGGGGGGTGTATTAAAAGTGTGTTTTATCAACACTGCTGAGCAAACTGGCTTGTGGTCCTTCACTCTCCACAGGGAGTCCTGCGAAGGGTATTTCAGTGGAGGAGGCGGAATATTGGGGACAGTGGCGTAGCAAAGTCAGGTGGTACCCGGTTCAGATAGGATTGGCTGCGGGTTGAGTGATGATGAGTCACCGGCTGTTTACGTCTCGCTCGAGTACAAACTGCAGAGACAGACTTCGGCGGAAAGAAACACCCCCTGCCCTTCCTTATCCATTTGCTCTCCACTACACAGCGTCAAGTTCAGCCGTGTTTTTTTGCGTTTGTTGACAGAACTAAAAAGTTTCAATATGTATTGTGTTGACTTGCTGAGGTTAATTAATTGTCAGGCGAAGTTATCAAACTCGTTTTAAATAATATTATTTTTTCCAAAAAAAAGTGTCGTGAGCCCAATTTTTTAATTTTTTAAAATTTATTTTAAAAACACGTATTTTTGCCATTTTGTCACACACCCCCCCCCCAGTGGTGACACCCGGGGCGGCCCGCACCCACCGCACCCCCCTTCCTACGCCACTGGTTGGGGAGAATCTGTGCAGTCTAAAATAAACGTATACAGTGGTACCTCGGGTTAAGTACTTAATTCGTTCCGGAGGTCTGTACTTAACCTGAAACTGTTCTCAACCTGAAGACCACTTTAGCTAATGGGGCCTCCCGCTGCTGCCACGTCGCCGGAGCACGATTTCTGTTCTCATCCTGAAGCAAAGTTCTTAACCTGAAGCACCATTTCTGGGTTAGCGGAGTCTGTAACCTGAAGCGTATGTAACCTGAAGCGTATGTAACCCAAGGTACCACTGTACTGAGCTCTCAAAAAGATTGTCCTGCATTGAGGCAAACTTCCCTCAATGGTCCCTAGATGTCAGTATAGGCCTAGGAGCGTTCCATTTCTTCGCTTTCCCTTATTCTGTTAAGGAGAACTCTCCTCTGGAAAACTCATCCCATGCCAACACTGTCCCTGTTAGGTGCCAAGGGAGTGGGATTCTGAATCCCTATGCTTTTGTGTTCTCCTTCATTATGGTCTCATTCTAGCCCTGTTTTGCGGAGAGCCGAAACCTTCAGGAAACACACCCTGAGGCAACGCCCTCCCTTGCCCTGTGTCTCCAGCATATCTTTGATTACCAGGCAGACAGACCCCAGGGCTGGCTCTACTTATCTTGTAAGTCACGATATGTTGCAAGTTAGAAACACATAACTCATAACACATCCATTAACCGCTGCAAGAACCACCACGGCCAAGACATGGAAATAATTACAAATAATGGTTGATTGTGGACCAATAGTCTAATGCAATCTGGCAAACAACAGGATTGGAAAAACTGCCACAAAAATTAAAAGTAGCAAGAGGGCAAAAGAATCATGATGATTTTTATGCAATCTGATGTGACTTTATTGATTACACAAATAAAGAGGCATATGGAAGAACCGTACCCAAAGTTTACAGCACAGTCTAGCGTGCATGAAGGATATATTTTAACTTCCCCCTACCCCTTTCCTATAAATTCCTATAAATTCTAATTGTTATTGATACAAAATTCCTCTTACCTATTGTCACTGTTACTTTGCACCATTTCATATCTGTAGTAATTGTCATATTTTTGCTATATACACTTTGACACAACCTTGTCAGAAACATTTGTCTGTGTGTTTATTGTTGCTTTAATTTTATGTAATTGTTGCATGTCATATGCTCTAATGTAAACAAAGATATATCTCAATGCAACCATGATAAACAGCTTAAAGATGAAAAGGAATAAGAACTATGTTACCCTCCCCAAAAAAAGAACTGAACTGCGTTGAATGAGGACACGCAAACATTTCTCCCATAGTCCATCCAAGCAGCAGTTAAACATTCCTAAAAAGTATAAACACACACGCAGCGAGATAGAGTTGCATTACTTGTGCCTTCCTTTTGTCTCCATCTCTGGGCAGGCTCTGGACCATCAAGGACTGACCACACCTGCCTTGTCCTTAAGGACCTTCATACCTGCACCATGTCCCAGTCCCCCACCCCCACCCCCTGCACCACTGCTGGTTTGGTTGGTCTTCCAGATCTATGGGTGGTGTTGGTGCTGGGGAGATGGCAGGAAGTGACGTTGCTTGCAAGACATATCCATGCTACTAATGCAGGGCAGGAGCCCAGCTGATGTAAGGACCATGCTGTGTGACTGGGAAATGCCCTGCTCAAAGATCCTCTGTTGGACCATGCTGGCTAAGTATTGGTGGGATTGTGGGTTAGATGGCAAGGGAGGCAGTGGCAGCACACTGTGCTACGGAGCTGGGAAACTGGGTCCCACTGACTCTCCCACCTCCTTGTTGGGGTGAAGGAACATCAACACAGGTCTAGGGTAGAAACTCTGGTGCCTCCAGTGGGCCTTAAAATCCCTGGGGCAGGAAGGCCAGCACTTTGAGAAACACGCCCCATCCTTAAATGCCATGGTCTGGTGGTACTGGAGGAAGAAGTGGGAGCAAGCTCTGCTTTGGGCCTTCTCATGCCATGCACAGCTCGACAACTTTCTTGGCCAGCACTGGGAAGCTTGTGTCCAGGAAACACGAAGGGCGTGGGGAAGAGAGAGGTCAACATCCCAATGCTTTGCAAGGTGAACGCCAGACAGAATGCAGCTCCCAAGGTCCTTGTGGCTTGGCTTCCGAGTCCTGGTAAGAGCTCAGGGCGTGGCATGGTGGACGTCCTCTGAGCGAAGCACTTTGTAGACCACCCAGTAGAAGATGTTGAAGACCAGGAAGGTGAAGGGGAAGACCGCCCGAGAGATGGTGTCGATGCGCTTGGCCCTGTCCAGGTAGCGCCTCCGGAGCATCTCGTCCTCCCTCAGGAGCGAGGTGGGAGGGGGTGGCCTGTAGATGTCAAGACTTTCCATTGCCCCACCGTCCTTCATGTGCTGCAGGCAGTGGCCCAGGCCGTAGCCCCGGAAGTAGAAGCGGCTCTCGCGGACAACCTCTTCCTCCTGGGGAAAGAGAAAGGGAGGGAGCAGCCCAGGGAGCTGGGGTCATTGCTTTGGAGGGGTAGTCACTGCTTAAAGGTTCTCCGTCTTCTCTACAGGACAGGGGGGCCCTCAATGCTGTCGCATCATGGCTCAAGCCCAAAATCCTTCCTCCAAGGATGGTGGCTTGAACCAGGGCGCTGAAACTAATGGGACCCAATTGCTTTCGAGGTAACGCCGGAGACATCCCACAACAGAGCAGGTGGGATGTCTACAAGGCAGTCAAACCAACAAGGTGTGTTTGCTAGAAAGGCAAACACAGGGGAAGTTGGATCTCTACAGGAAATCCTCCCTGGGAAAGCCACTCCCACTGTCTCTAGCCAGGTAAAGGTGAGCAGCCTATATAAGCTGGTCACATCCCTGGCCTGCTCCTTCTCTGATTCCTAATCTCCAATCTCTCTCATCTCTTCTCTTCAATGACTAGGGATGTAGGACATGCGCTGAGTATGAGAAACAGCTCAAACTCCACTTTAATCTAAACTACCATATATGTCTGTAACGACCTTTTAAGCCTGGTGCAGGACTGCTGCTGTGAAACCGGGTGAGTACCTAAATCTATCTTTACTAATAAGAATACTGTGTGTTTATTGTTTTAAGGGGGGGAGGGGAATACCAGGAAATCCAATCTGTGATAAACCATCCTGGATTGCTTAAATTAAAGGGCTAACACTAGTTTATCAACAGCTTTCTTCTTATTATTATTTTCAGCAAAGGGGATGTACTCTGCTGAACTCACAAATGTGAGTAAGGAAGGATAATATCTAACAAATATATTATCTCTTTATTTCTATATGCATCCCATGAGAGCATGTGAAGAGGGGCTGCAGCCTTCTCTATTTCCAGCTTCTATAGTGTGTGTCTGTCGAAGAGCTGTGTGCCACTCAGAACGCATGCATGCCCTGATAACAGCTGCCCTTCGGTCCTCCTAAGCTCACTTCCAGCACATCCAACCATCTCTCCCTCTGGGCTCCTTTGGCTTCCAAGGGCTGCGTGGTGACCCCACTGCCAGCAAAAACCCTTTGCTCCCACACATACAGGGGTTGCTGTGCATTTGTGGGCAACACTGCAGGGTGGGTTTCTCACAGGCAATGGGGAAGGTGGTGCAAGGGAGGGAGGGGGAAAACATGAGGGTTGGCGTGGAGAAGGGTGACAGGCGGAGAGCAGGAGACCTGCAGGGTGGGGTCAGGGTGTGGGGAAGGGGTGTGTGCTTGCTTTTTACCCTGGAGTCGGTGCTGCCGAATTGAGAGAGGGTCTCGCAGGTGGACTCGCTGCTGGGCGTGACCTCCAGCTGCCGTAGGGACTCCAAGCTGGGCGTCTGGCTGTTCAGACCCTTTTACAATCCAGCAGGGAGTGCAGATCAAACAGAAACAGGAGAGTGGATGACCGAGGGTTCGGCTGGCGCACAGCGACTCTGGGCGGGAGCCCGTGCAAAGGGTCTGCCCATTGATGCCCATAGGCGTGGCTCGCTCTGGCTCAACAGGTCTCCTCTTAGAGAGCTTGATTGACTACAGTCCTCTGGGTGGACTCACACATGCACAGAACGCCCAGGTGTGCCCAATCATTCAACAAGAGAACAGACAGGGGAGACCCACCAGGTGCCTGGCAGGCCTGCCCTCTCCTCTTTGGAGGATGGCAGCAAAAAGGCAGTGGGGCAGTGGGGCTTAGAGGCCCTGGTGGGTGGCCTGGAATCACAGAACCGTAGTGTTGTGGAGTTGGAAGGGACCTGCCCAACCTTCTGCAATGCAGGAATCTCAGCTCAAGCAGATGGCCCTCCAAGCTCTGCTTCAAAACCTCCAACGAGAGAGAGAGTTCACCACTTTCCAAGGGAGTCCGTTCCACCCAAGGACAACCCTCATTCCCAGACACACACACACACTCAATGCCTCCAATGAAGGGCTCAAAATGGTGTGTGGGCTTTGAGGGCAGATTCACACAAACCAGCCATTCGGGAGCTCCCAGCTTAGGCAGGGAGGAGGAGGATGAAAGGCAAGGTTTTGTGGGAGCTTGTGGGATGGCAGCATCATTACAGGCACACACACACACACACACACACACACACACACACACACCTTGGTAGGACCTGAACCAATGGATTCAAATGACCAGGAAGAAGATTCCATCTCAACATCAGAAGAGCCATTGAATCATGGAATGGACTTCTTAGGGAGGTGGTGGACTCTGCTTCCTGGGGGGTTTTGAAGCAGAGGTTGGATGGCCATCTGTCAGGGATGCTTGAGCTGAGATTCCTGGGGGTCTCTTCCAACTCCACGATTCTGATTCCGTCTCGGCTTGCCAAGTGGCCAGCCTTTAAGGCTGCAGATATAGAACTGGGAGGGTTTAGTCAAGGCTTGGTGACGTCTCAAAAGAAGGCCATGGGCTAAGGAGGGTGAGGGGAAAGGGGCTGAGCAGGATTGCCCAGGGTCCTTCAGCATTCCTGGCCCTTCCTTGCAACTCCCAGAAATGGATGGATGCCAAATAAGCCAAGCTACGCAAATGTGCTTTCAACATTTGCTTTTCCTGACGATTTCATTTATTAAAGTGTGGGCCTCTACAAATGAGATGGTTGCAGTGGGGGTGGGCACTGGGGCGCATGACTCAGGAAAAGGGGGCTGAGGAGAAGGGGAGAGGGGTGGAAGGAGGAAGCAGCAACAACAACACAGTCTCACCGACACCCTCAAAGACCAGTAGCTTTATCTCTGGGGGTACAAACCCAGCTGGGAACCCTGCCGTCATGCGCAGGAAGGTGCTTCCTCTGAATTCTAGGTCTGTGTCTGGCTTTGCTGCAGCTAGAGAAGGCCGTTTGCACTCTGCACCTGCTCAGAGATGCTCCCTCCAGCTGGGCAACATCTCATCCTGCTCACAGAATCATAGAATCGTTGAATCGCAGAGTTAGAAGGGACCCTGAGGGTCAGCTGGTCCAACCCTATTCAAGGCAGGAATCTCAACTAAAGGATCCATAACAGACGGCCACCCAACCTCTTTTTGCTGCTGCATCTCACTATTGAGTCGCGTTAAGCTTGGAGTCCACCAAGACCCCCTAGATTCTTCTCACATGTACTATACTGGCAAGCCAGTTTGTCCCCCATTCTTATGTTCTTACAGCTCCATCCATTGAATGGCAGCAGCTCTCAGATCAAGCATCTTCTCCCTGTTAGTGTAGTCTAAATAATAAAGCATGAAGAAAGATGAGAAGAGAATAAAATTTTGAAAAACCATTTGTACATGTTTCATTTGTTGTATAATGATGCTTATCAATGTAACGTAGAGTTAAAGTCGGAGCGATTATCTGCTTAGGACGTAGCTTGAAATAGATACATAAAAAGAATGCAAAATTGTCACAGCATCATTCTGTTTCTGCACTTAATGAAGGTAGATTTCCAGGGGGCACTGAGTATTTTTTTTTCTGAAAAGGGGGCACTAGGCCAAATAAGCTTGGGAACCCTCTGATCTAGTCCAACCCCCTGCTATGCAGGACTCTCATCTAAATCATCCATGACAGGTGGCTACCTAACCAGTGTTGGGAAAAGTGCCACAGGGAACACCCTCCTCGGACGGGAAAAATTTCACTCGGCTTTTTCAGCTAAGCCAACAACTCAGAAAGTCGAGAAGGAGAGTGGGGAATTTAAGGGCCAGAGGTTTTCTGTGATTGACCCGCCCGCTGTCTCTAGTTCAAAATACTCAAACAGAGAGAGATCAACAAACTCTGCAAGTCCAGTCCTTACGTTTTGGTCTTGGTGATCACTGTGGGCCGTTTCACTCCGGAAGACGAGGAAATTGCTAAAATGGTCAAGAAGGTGTTTAGGAAGAAGTTTGGGAAGCGCATGCTTGTCTTGTTCACCCACAAAGAGGATTTAAAAAGGTGAATCCTTGGAGGAATATGTGGAGAAGTCCAAAAATGAGGCACTTCTGAAACTGGTTAAGGATTGTGGGGATTGCTACTTTGCTTTGAATAACAAGGCAGCTGGAGAAGAGGAGAAGGATGTCTCCAAGCAGATGGAAAATCTCCAGCAGATCCTTCACGGGGACGGATCAAGGCCCTGCACAGAAAAAGGGAGAGAGGGGGAAAGAACTGAAGGCTGCTCTTATATCATCTAGTTTATAGTGTTTCATTTCTTTCTAAAATATGTGGGGCTTCCTGTTGAATAGTGGGTAGACATGGCAGACGACACAGCGATTTATCCAAAGCAGCTCTTTATTTTGTAAGCTGGAACAGAACTGAACAGCAAACAGCTCAGCCGGCCTGCTTTTATAGGCAGCCCGCTGTCCACAATGTAGCAACAACAACCCAGGGTTTCCCGCCTAAAATAACTGACGTGGACCTGAGTGAAAACTATCTACAGTATCCCCCTGCTGGCCCAGGGTGAGAACTTCAGTACATAACACCCCTCCCCACCGAGATAAGGCGTTAGTTACAATCGTAATGG
Organism: Podarcis lilfordi; assembly: GCA_947686815.1. Classification (NCBI taxonomy): domain Eukaryota; kingdom Metazoa; phylum Chordata; class Lepidosauria; order Squamata; family Lacertidae; genus Podarcis; species Podarcis lilfordi. The sequence continues at coordinate 81,749 of CANTUW010000034.1, forward strand.
TTTCCTTATATACAGCACTACACGTAATGGTTCAATTAGGCACAAAAGCATATCGGTTACATTTCCCATACTTAGACCAACAGTGATACATGTCCAACAACATAGTCCTTTAAATAAGTTGGGCGCTTGGAAACTCTGCCAGACCGCCGGGGACTGGTAGCCAAGTCCGGGGGGCCACCCAATTCTTGCTGAGGCTGTGGTGCGACCCTAGGTGGCGTTGAAACCAAATCCCCTGGATCCGCTGCTGTGGGTGGAGCCTCCGCAAGTGGAGTGGTCTGAGTCTGTGGTAAGTCTGGCAGACCCTCTGAAGCGGCTTGGTTCGGCTCCACGCTGGCAGTTTGCGAGGGAGGTGTAGGTGGAGCCTCGCCATCTGTAAGTGTCTCTTCTGGAGCCACGAGCGCAGTTGGGGGCACCACGGTAGTGTCCAAGTCCCCAACCCTGCGCCTAAGCTGGTCTATGTGCCGGCGCCACAAGCGTCCGTCTTCGAGTGCCACCTGGTACGAGCGAGGTCCAGTGACTCCCACTACTGTGGCTGGCACCCAAGGAATGTCCCCCACATAGTTCCGGGCAAAGACCTGGTTTCCTGGAACAAATGACCGTGGTGTGTTGGCACAGCCTGGGGGTTCAGCCACGGCAAAGTCCGGGTGCAGCCGGTCGAGCGGTGACCTGAGGCGGCGGCCCATAAGCAGTTCAGCAGGACTCCGCCCTGTGGCCGCATGAGGGGTGATGTGTTGCACGAACAAGTATTCGGCGACCCGCTCGTGCCAGTCTCCCCGGTCCAGGCGCGCCAGTGCCTCTTTTGCCGAGCGCACCATTCTCTCCGCTTGCCCGTTGCTGGATGGATGAAATGGTGCCGTTAGGGCATGGCGGATGCCCAGTCCCAAAAGATACCGCTCAAAAGTGCCTGACGTGAACTGCGGTCCGTTGTCGGAGACAAGGACATCAGGACACCCATGCGTCGCAAACAGGCCTCGCAGCACCCGGATGACGGCCTCGGTAGTGGTGGAGGGCATCAGGGCCACCTCCAGCCATTTGGAATAGGCGTCCACCACTACCATAAAGGTCCGGCCGTGAAAGGGGCCGGCCAGATCGATGTGCACCCTCGACCAGGGTGTCTTTGGCGTCTCCCAGGTGTGTCCCTTAGCTGCCGGTGGTGCAGGCCTCGATTCTTGGCACGCTTGACAGGCGGACACCCAGGCAGTGATGGCATCGTCCATGTTAGGCCACCAGACGTAACACCGAGCCAACGCCTTCATTTTGACAATTCCCGGGTGGCCAACGTGCAGAGCCTCCAGGACGCGTTGACGGAGTCTTTGGGGAATCACGACGCGGTCTCCCCACAGCAGACAGCCGCGATGAGCCGAGAGTTCATGTTGTCTGGTTGCGAAGGGCTGGAACTCCGATGCAAAAGGCCCTTGTGGCCACTCCCTCCACACCCAGTTGAGCACACGGCTGATGGTGCGATCCTGGGCAGATGCGGAGGCCACAGTGGCAGCCGATACAGGCGCTGCCGGAAGATCCTCAATCAGGAGGAGCGATGAAGCTGGAGCCGGGTCTTCCACAAACGCTGGAAGAGGGCAACGGCTGAGGGCGTCGGCATGGCCCATCGATTTCCCCGGGCGATGGACGAGCCGGTAGTGGTAGGCAGCCAGGAAAACAGTCCATCGCAGCATGCGCGGCGAGAGGACCGGTGGAGTTGGACGATCACCGGCGAGGAGGCCCAGGAGCGGCTTGTGGTCAGTGATGAGGTCAAAAGTCCTGCCATAGAGGTATTCATGGAACCTCTTCACTCCAGCCACAAGTGCCAGTGCCTCCTTGTCGAGCTGGCTGTAATTCCGTTCCGTCGGAGATAGCGTCCTGGAAAAGTAGGCGAGCGGTGCTTCTCTTCCGTCTGGAAAACGGTGACTAAGGACAGCGCCGATGCCAAAAGGTGAGGCGTCGCAGGCAAGGACCAGCGGCCTGGATTCACTGTACTGTACCAGCACACTGTCCGATGAAAGGAGAGCCTTGACCGCGTTGAAGGCCGCCGTCTCCCGATGACCCCAGGACCAAGGCGTCTTTGTGCTGAGGAGTCGGTGAAGAGGCTCAGCCACCGTGGCTTTGTGGGGCAGGAACATGTTATAAAAGTTCAGCAGCCCCAGGAACGCCTGCAACTCCGTCTTGTTCTTTGGGATGGGGGCCTGCTGGATAGCGCGGATCTTGGATGTGGTCGGGTGAAGGCCGGAGGCGTCGATAAGATAGCCCAGGAACTCTACCTGTGGAACGGCGATCTGGCACTTCTCCCTCTTTACCTTGAGCCCGGCCTCTTGGAACCTGGTCAGCACGGCACGGAGGCGCTCGAACAGCTGCTGGTGTGAGTCTGCGGACACCAAGACGTCATCAAAATATGGTACCACGCCCGGAAGCCCTTGCAGGAGACGCTCCATAAGGCTTTGGAAGATGCCAGGAGCCACACTCACCCCGAACTGCAACCGGCGGCAACGGAATGCCCTCGGTGGGTGACGATCGTCTGGGCTTCAGCAGTGGCATCATCGACGGGCAGTTGTTGATAGGCTTGGGCAAGGTCCAGCTTAGCGAAGACCTTACCCTCACCCAGGGAATGCAGCAGGTGTTGGACAACAGGAACCGGATAAGCGTGCTGCTGAAGTGCCTTGTTGATCGTGCACTTGTAGTCAGCGCAGATTCTCACCGACCCGTCTGGCTTGACAGGCGTGACGATGGGGGTTTCCCACTTGGCGTGGTCAACCGGCTCCAAAACTCCTTGGGCGATCAGCTTGTCCAGTTGTTCGTCCACCTTAGCCTTGAGAGCAAAGGGAACCCGGCGTGGCTTTAGCTTGATGGGGGCGACTTGTGGATCAAGGCTAAAGGAGATGGGCGTACCTGTATATTGCCCCAAAGTGCCGTCAAAAACCTCGGCAAAGTCTTTGACCAGACCCTCAGTCTCTGCGTTAGAGATGCAGTTGATGCCGGTGACTTCCAGGCCGAGGGCATCAAACCAGTCTAGCCCTAGGAGGCTTGGCCGCTGACCTTCGACCACCACCAGCCGGAGCAGGCCCGAAAATCCTTGAAGGCGATCCGGAACCGGCCAACGCCTACCACGGGAATGTCGTTTCCCTGGTAGTCTCTCAGGTGGACGCGGTGAGAGTCGAGTTGCCTTTGGACACTCTGGGTACCAGTCTTTTGATGGTGCTCCAAGACACGATGGACAGGGCAGACCCGGTGTCGATCTCCATGTCACATGGAGCTCCTTCAATGAGCACCGTGACATTCAGCTTGCGTCGCGTAGGCGAGTCGGTTTGGCCAATCGTGGTTCCAGACGGGCAGCGGCAGTTGGTGAGAGCGAAACAGCTTTCCTTGGCAGACTGGAGTGAAGACTTGGACTTGCGAGTCGGTGAAGGGGGGGTGTCAGACGGAGCCGATCGGCAGACCTTAGCGATGTGGCCCCTTCTGGAACACTTCCTACAGATGGTGTCTCTGAATCGACACTTGGCACAGGAATGGTTGCCTCCGCAGCCGGCGCATTCCGGTTGGCCCTTGGCCTTCTGTTGGAACTTCCTGCGCTCCCGCTTTGTCTGGTGCACGTCATCATCTTCACTGGAGGATGCCTCATCACTGCTGGCCTCTTCATGATGCACTGGAACTTGCTTCCTAGCAAGACGCAAGCTGCTGGACTTGCGGATCTCCTGGGCGGAGCGTTCAGCAGCTTCTGAGGCCACAGCCTCCTCGATGGCTTCCTGTAGCGTGAGGTCTGGCTTGGCGAGGAGACGCCGTTGCAGATGGATGTCCCGGACTCCGCAGACGATTCAATCCATCAGGGCATCGTCTAAGTCTCGGAACTCGCAGTGACTCCCCCTCTGCCTGGTTCCGGTGGTAAAACGCATGGCGGGCAGCAATCTTGGACGGCTTTGGCGCGTAGTGGTTGCGGAGCTTCTCTTGGATCGTGTCCCATGGTGTTGCCTGGACTGCTTCAGGCGCAACCAATGCTCGGGCCGTCTCAAACACCTCAGGCCCACAGAGGCTGAGGAATAGGCCCCGCTTCCGTTCATTTGATACTGCTGTCAGCTCGTTGGCTTGGAGGTAGCAATCGAACCGAGCGAGGTAGGAGTCCCATGATTCAGAGGCTGGTGCGAATGGCAGAGGCACAAGTGAAGCCATGATTCCGATGCCGGCATGAAGGGCGATGGATGGAACACAGCGCTCCAGCCAGAACAGTCAGCTCTGAATTGGTTCTGTCCAGTGATTTCACTCAGTAATTTCACTCTGTGATTCAGCTCAGTTCAGAGGATGGCCGCATCTGGCTGTGCTCTGATGTCCACCTATCCCATCCTCGTCGCCAGTGTTGAATAGTGGGTAGACATGGCAGACGACACAGCGATTTCTCCAAAGCAGCTCTTTATTTTGTAAACTGGAACAGAACTGAACAGCAAACAGCTTAGCCGGCCTGCTTTTATAAGCAGCTGGCTGTCAACATTGTAGCAACAACAACCCAGGGTTTCCCGCCTAAAATAACTGACGTGGACCTGAGTGAAAACTACATACACAATACTCCTGGTGGCCAGGGTGAGAACTTCAATACATAACACTTCCCTTGTGCCTAATCTGGAAGTTGCAATGAGTGCAGGATGCCACCATTGTTGACAGCAGCAGGTGCTTGTCAGCCTAGGACGCCTGGGCTCAGAGACCTGCCCTGGCTCCCGATTTGCTGCCAGGCCAAGTTCAAGGCATTGCTCTCAGGATATTAAGTCCGTAACTGTTTGGGAGCAGTTTAGCCCTGAGATCGCCTGACCCCACATGTGGTCTCTGGATGCTTCGATTGGCAGAATGGGCACAGTTACAGGTGCCACATAATATCTGTTCTGCATTGATAAGAAATCGTTCTTTCGGTGTGGCGGCACCCACACTCCCTGCATATCGACATCAGGCAGGCAACTTTGCTACCTTTTTTTTGCCGCCTGCGAAAAACATTTTTGTTTAGACAAGGCTACTCACATATTTAGAATGCTGATATGTTTGTAGTTTGTCGCTGGTTTTAATTTGTGGATGTTTTCGTTATTAATCATAATCCTGTTGCATTATTCTTTTTGCAGAGCGCTTTGAGGTTTTCTACAATCAAGTGGTAAAGGATTTTATGAAAATAGTAACATACCTAACTGTCCGCAGTTGCCTAAACCCCACAAAGGAGTGGATACATTGGTCCACTTCAGTTCTCTCAGTTTCTCATTTTCCCCATCTTAAACTCTCTGGAAATGTTTTGTTTTTGAACCATTATGAAAGTTTAACTGTATTTTTGTGTCAATTGTGTATTTTTGTGTCAATTTCCCCTAACAAACAACTTTGTAAATTACATACATACTTTTGCAAGACACTGTTCCTAATAAAATGCATATTTGCATGTCATTTTCACAGTTATATGCATTCTTGTGAACTCTGGCTGGAGAACTGCATCGCGAAATTCCACAAAGCGAGGATTTCAGAGATTGGCTGTGTTTCATTTTGCTTTGGAAAGTGGAAATTTATAATTTCCACCTTTCAATGGGAGCTGGATCAAACGGTCACCGACCATTTTGGATCAGGGGGTACATTTTGAATTTGGAGAGAGCGTGGTGGGAGGAGGTAGTCATAAAATTGCTGGCAGGGGTGTGTGTTCTGAATAGGATTCCTCACAAGAAAAGGGAAAAGTTGACAGCTATGGTCATTGTGGACAGACAACTTTCAAAGGCTAAATAACCCCATTTCCCCAAACACCGATCCTAAACCAAAGCCTAGACTGCCATCCTGCACCCACTTCCTGGGAATAAGCCCCAGGAAACCAAAAGAGGCCTGTTTCTAAGCCAGACACATTTACCGCCCTACAGCCAATTAGAAGAAGAAGAGTTTTGGATTTGATATCCCGCCTTTCACTCCCTTTAAGGAGTCTCAAAGCGGCTAACCTTCTCCTTTCCCTTCCTCCCCCACAACAAACACTCTGTGAGGTGAGTGGGGCTGAGAGACTTCAGAGAAGTGTGACTGGCCCAAGGTCACCCAGCAGCTGCAGGTGGAGGAGCGGAGACGCAAACCCGGTTCCCCAGATTACGAGTCCACCGCTCTTAACCACTACACCACACTGTCTGTAAATGTACAGTGAATTCTTATGAGTGCCTGGACACCAGGTCCTGCACAGCGAGAGACATGCTTGAACTTCCCAAAGTTCTGAAATTTTTACCATTTGGGAAGGGAATTATTTAACACCCATCTCCAGAAAACAACTCTTTTTTTATTTGCATATTTGAAAACAGGAACAGAAAGCATATTTAACCCCCTCCCCCATCCCACTTACAACTTCGTACCAAATACTTTTCACTTTTCAATGGAAGCTGGATCAAATCTGTCCTGCATCCCTCATTCCACTTCCTTGTTCCCCAGACCCTTTAATCGCCCATCTGTCTGGTATTTATAGGGGCAGCCCCATGGGAAATCCTATTGAACTCAGTGGGACTTACTTCTGACTAAACATGGTTCGGCTTGCAGTGTGAAGCTGCCTAGTCTTCACCCAGTTACATGGGAGTAAGCACCATTGAATACCGTGGGATTTACTTATGAGTAGACAGAGCAATTGATCTGTCAGAGCAATTGATGCTTTTGAATTCTGGTGCTGGAGGAGACTCTTGAGAGTCCCATGGACTGCAAGAAGATCAAACCTCTCCATTCTGAAGGAAATCAGCCCTGAGTGCTCACTGGAAGGACAGATCCTGAAGCTGAGGCTCCAATACTTTGGCCACCTCATGAGAAGAGAAGACTCCTGGAAAAGACCCTGATGTTGGGAAAGATGGAGGGCACAAGGAGAAGGGGATGACAGAGGACGAGATGGTGGGACAGTGTTCTCGAAGCTACCAGCATGAGTTTGACCAAACTGCGGGAGGCAGTGGAAGACAGGCGGGCCTGGCGTGCTCTGGTTCAGGGGGTCACAAAGAGGCGGACATGACTAAACGACTAAACAACAACAACAGACAGAGCAAGGCTCCATTTACAATTAAGGAATAAACACTCCCAGTGTTTCCTGAGAAATGGCTGGCCACTGAAGCATTGCAATTACAGAATGGAAAGGGGATTGGTGACCTCTTCCTTCAAAATTATAGGAGGGGCTTTGTGCGCCACCATCACCATTTCCTCCATTTGGTGCAGGAATTTTATTTTCAGGGTAAACAGGAGTCCATTTTTGCTCCTACACACCACTTTTAATTGTTCTCCGATACTTCGAGGGGAGGAAAAAAGGAAAACCGGGGCATTCCAGGATCAAATCAGAAACTGGGATGGCTTATGCAATTCCTGGGCTGTCCCTGGAAAACAGGGGCTCTTTGAGAACATGCATTCTCCCACCTCATGGTCGGACTATCCCTGATTGAGATTTCAGAAGGCTCCCTGCTCAGGAGGACAAGGAAGGCAGAGAAAGCTGCAGGGAAACTATTGGAGTAAACAGCAAAAGCGAAAGCGAAATCTATGTGCTGTGGACCATTTCTGAGAATTTGCACAGTTACAAATAACACCCTGCCTAGTGTGGGAAACCCCGATAGGCAGGAAGAGCATTCTGTTTTTCATGTCAGTCATTTCTATCTTCTGCTCCACCTTGAATGCAAAACATCATAGCAGTTTCTCTCCTCTTTGCACAACAGCGTAGCAGAGATCTTGCAGTTTCATCCCACATGTTATGTTTTGTTTATGCCGCACAAAAACCTTATTTCACATGCATATATCTGGAGTGTGTTACAGGAATTGATGTTGTTACGGAAATTACGGGGGGGGGGACATCTTTAAAGTTATTAAATGCTACAAATATTATGCCTGAATGTATCCTTTCGACTTGACAGCTAAGGGAAGATATCTAGCTTTATAAATCATATAATATCAACCCCTTTGCCAATTTCCTTCATCCAATGGACTCTTTTCCCTCCCACCTCCCACCCTAATCCCTCAGACACATACATCCTCCTTTCCCAGGAAATGCCCAGAGCTTATTGTTAGCAAAGGAAAGCTAAATCCTATCACTGACTTGCCCCAGGATCTAGATATGCAAGGGAAGTTCTAGTGTGGGCACATGCGCTAAACCCTGCCTGTGGTGCCCACCCCCTTTTCCCCAAATGATGAGACAAGAGACCAGAGTATGGGGTTCAAATTGGCCACAACTTTATTGAGCTTCAGACGTGGGAAACTTGGCACAGGCCTTGGCAGGTAACCCTCTCAGCCCGCCTGGCTGAGCATGTGCAGGCAGATGAGGTCCAGCGAGAGGGGACTGCAAAGCGCAAACTTACACAGCATGTCCTTCCACCGACCTCGTCCGGGGAGTTTGACCTACATGGCGCCGCTCTAGGGCCAGGGACTCCCGGTTTTGCCCTTTAACGGGCCCTGCAAGCGCCGGCGCATGGGGGGGAGCATGAATGCATCCCCCACAAATTGGTGATAGACTAAAGGATACTTTGCCAAGGCCTAAAACTGCCACCCTAGGCCCCCTAAGGGCCTCGCCACCAAGAGTCCCACAACCGAGGAACCATCACCCATACTCTGCCTTCAAACCTTGTTGCCTACCCAGTCCCTGAGGACTTGTTGCAAGTCGTGCAGCCAGAGGTCATTCCCAAATGGTGTCAGATGCACCCCGTCCACCCTGAATAAGCCGGCCATCTCTGCCCTGATGGTGGGGTATGGGATAGAGAATCCACCAATTAGCCGCATGGTATTGCGCATGGCCCTGTCGATTTTTTCCACCTCATAATTAATGTGAGAGGGATTGGAAGCCCCCGTCCAGCGGAGACGGGGGAGGAGATTGGACCAGCCGATGGCCACTGTTGGGTACAAGGCATGCAAGCTTTCTATATCTGCCCTTGCAGCAAGGGTCAGGGCAATGCCTTTTTGTTCGACTAGATCATTCTCCCCCAGGTGTAAAATCAAGACTTACTAAATATGGGCATCAAGCCCGACTAACGCATGCCCCGGTGGCCCATCCAATAAATGCGTACCTCGGGGTGAATGTTAAGGTTATGACCCCCATTGTGCGACCAGGCATGCTCCGCCGCCCAATGGACAATGCTGTGCCCCACAACCCAGATCTTCGTGGTGGGTAAACCTGTAAGAAAGTTAAATTGCAAGTGTTGAGGAGGAGGAGCCAGGATGAATGTAGCTTTTATATGCTGCCAAGCGCCAGTGCCCCAGTGTATTGATGCAGGCTGGGTCCCAACCCTGGAGTGCCACTGAAGTGGCAACCCCGATACGGAAGTAGTGCCCAGAATATACTTGGGGGTCAGCTCCACAGGCCGCTATGACTTTGCGCAAGACTGCAGTGAATTGGGATCGCGACAAAGGGCGCGTGTTTGCGTGTATGAAGAAAGGGCCCTTGCACTTAGGCCGGACCCTGAAGAAGCAGCGTGTGTCCTGATAGGGGCAGGGCCCCTCCTGTTCCGTCGGAGGAGGTGCCAATGTGACTCCTTTTCTCAATTGATCCGTTTTTGATGACCGAATTCTGACATTCACAGTATCCCCCGAGAACTTAATGTCCGTATCCGCCAACCCTGATTGAGGGGCCCCGGCCGCCAAACACTCCCCAATGCGCATGGCACCAAAGAAGGCTAGGGAGAATGCTGCTCCAAAGAGACGTGTTTCGAAATTTGACCAGCAGATCTCTGGTAATTTCCCCCCAAATTAGTTTGAGTGTGTCGATAGTGATGGGCTTCCTGCCATCCTGACGTGGGGGAATGATGCGACGCCACCCAGCCAGCAGCTTCTTGATGTGGAAGCTGTCACAGGGGTCCAGCCAACAAAGGAATTTACAAAAGAAGGAGATAGCTGCCCTGTAAAGCATTAAAGTTTTAATGGCAAGGCCCTTGCGCCTTTAGGAGAACCAGGAATTCAAGCACCTCCTCCTCGGAAGCGCGCCGTGTTATGGAGCCATGAAAATGCCCAAAGGCATCCCAGGCCCTGGAATAAGAACGTCTAGTGGAGGGTGCAATTGCTGACAATGCTCCCTGGTTTACTTCTCACTTCCAATCTCCCACAGATCGTCTGGGAAGGCGTCCGGGGTCTGGGCTGCCTCTGGTGCCAGCTCGCGGAAACGCTCCATCTGGAAATGAGATAATGCATCAGCAATGTTTTTGTTAAGACCTGGTATGAAATGGGCTGTGAAGGAAATATTGTGCCGCAAGCACTCCAGCACGAACAGGCACAGCACCCTTAGCACCCTATCGGACTTTGCCGACTGCCTGGATATAACTCTTAGTACCGCTTGATTGTCAGACCAGAAACAGACCCTGGAATTCGAGAAGAGGGTTCCCCAGATGCGAATGGCAACTAGAATAGGGAAAAACCCAAGGAAAGGTAAATCGCAAGTGATGCCTGCTACGCGCCAAGAGGATGGCCACAGTTCGGCACACCAATGGCCCTTGAAGAACACGCCAAAAGCATAGCGGCCAGAAGCATCAGAATGGACCTGGAACTCCACCCCAGGATTGAGGTTTCTCTGCCAAAATGAGACCCCATTATAATCTTGGAAGAATGCAAGCCAAAAAAGAGAGAGAAAGAAAAGAAAAGAAAAGAAAAGAAAAGAAAAGAAAAGAAAAGAGGAGACTTCCGGGGGGCGGCGCGAACGGCAATGGCGGTCCTCTTCTGACGGGAGAGGAGGCTCCGCAGACATCGGGTCGTCCGCTACGGCGAAGCGGAGACCCATTTTGGAAAACCCCAGGCAGCAAGAGCCTGGGGTCTTGAGGCTCGGTGGGCGCCTTTAGCAACCCTCCAAACGCAGAAGGAACCTCGTAAGGGGCTCCGGAGCGTGGAGGGGGGTTGCGGCGCTGAGAGCTGCTTCACAGTCTGCGGAGTGAAGCCGCGCTGCTGCTGCCGGTGAGCGCTGACCCCTTTTCCTGTTAAAATTCGGATTCGGATGAAAAGCAACTTACTCGTGAGTAAAGACTGAATCACTTTAAATTAGAGACTTTAAATGAAAAACTTTAATTTGGCTTGAACTTGGCTTGAACTTGGCTGAAAGCGGAGAGACGTGGAAACAGGAAGTCCGTCTTCCGCAGCCATTGAACTTAAAAAAGCAACTAAGGTGGAGGAGTGGAGGCTGAAAGAAAGAGATTTTAAACTCTACAGAGCCAAGCATCTATTGAACTTATAACTTAAAGTAAAGACATTAAGCTGAAGATTTGGAACTTTTATTTGCACTTGACTTTCCCCCTTTTATTGGATTACAAATCAGAAGGTGAAACCCAGAGTCAGGAGCTGCCTGAGCATTGAGAGAGTGAGCTGTCAGTGTTGATTTGGATACTGTATATTGGAACTTGCAACAATCTGAGGGTACTGAGACTTTTTAAATTTGAAACATTCTTTTTGGAGACAAATAAGCACTGTCTGTAACAAAGTGATTACTTATAAACTCTGCTAAATATTTATATTTGAAGGTTCTTGGACATTAAATCAGACTCTGAAAGACATTTTAAGCTCCCTCTAGAGGATTGGATTAAAACAGTGACTTTACAAGTATATTTACTTTCGATTCCCTTGTTGTTTGCTTGCTCTGGGCCTTTCTATTCCCGTGGGAAAAACTCAGTGTGACCTTGACTGATAGACAACGTTGGAATGAGTGGCACAAGAAAAAGAGGGAGAGCTAGACAAACAACTTTAACAACTCTAACCTCAGCCTCGCAGACACGCAGATCATCTGTACCTACTTTGCCCTCAGAAGTACAACTTGAAGAAGTTGCCTTGCCACAGGCAAAAGAGGGAGAGGGTGAAGCAGAGCAGTTACAATTGGAAGATATGGCCTCAGGAGTATCTGTTTCTGTTCTAGAAAAAATTTTTGAAAAATTGGAAGCTTTGGACAAGAAAGTAGATGCGCAATCAGCTAAGATTGATAAAAATACAGAATGTCTAAATAAATTAACCATACAAGTGGTACAGAATACACAAGCAATTGGACAGTTAACGGAGGCCTCAGCAGAAAATCGGAAATTGGCTGAGGATACCAGACAAAAATTGGAAAATTTAGAGCAAGAGGTAAGACCACTCACTAAACAAGTTGGGGAACATCAGACTTATCTTTCTATGATAGAACTGCGAAATCGTGAGAATAATCTGAGGATTAGATCACTACAAGAGGCAGAAGAAGGAAATTTAACTGAGTTTTTGACCAAAGAATTTTCCAAGTTCTGGAATTTGGAAGAAAAGGATTTTAAAATTGTGTCAGCTTTCAGACTTGGAAGATTCATAAAGAAGGAGAGGCCCAGAGACTGTTTGATTACATTGAGATCGAAGGAGGAAAGGGATAAGATTTTGGGCCTACATTACGGAAAGTCACTGGAGGTTTTGGATAGAAGAATTGAGATCTATAAAGATATTCCAAGACAACTGTTGGATCTTAGAGCCGCCTATTCTGAGCTTGCTAAACTACTAAGGAGCAACGCAATTCCATTTAGGTGGGAATTTCCCCAAGGAATATCTTTTACCTTTAGAGGGAGAAAGGTCAAAGTTAGAACATTGGAAGAGAGAGACAAATTTTTGGCTACATACGGAGAGGACCTACAAAAGGAATTGAATTACCTTCTGGGCCTGGGGCAAAGCCAGCATTAACACCAGCACCTGGGGAACTTGAAGATCCAGAGAAGATACCACCCCGGGAGAAATAACCAGATAGATCCAGGATGTCTCTGCAATTGTTGAGTTGGAACATTAATGGTTGTAACATTCCGGAAAAAAGGAAGAAAATATTTCATATATTAAAAAAGAACAATTGGACATTATCTGTTTACAAGAAACACATGTGACGAGGCTCCACAGAAAAGTGTTAATAAATAAAAGATTAGGCCAGGAATTTGTTTCGTCGGATAAAGTGAAGAAGAGAGGCGTGGTGATATATGCAAAAGAGAGCCTGTCACCTAAATTCCTATTTAAAGATGAACATGGAAGAATTTTGGCTATTGAGATACAATATCAAGGAGAGAAACTGTTGATACTAGGAATCTATGCACCTAATGAAGGGAAATCGGAATTTTACAAGAAGTTGCAGGGGACAATGCTGGACTATCTGGATTACAACAACATCATAACGATGGGAGATATGAACGGGGTCGTATCAACCAACATGGACAAGTCACAAAGTCAAAATGTTACAAAAGACGGCAGACTACCTAAAACCTTTTTGAAATGACTGACAATATGGATTTGATCGACATTTGGAGGACAAAGAACCCACTAGGTAGAGAAGGAACATTCTTTTCTGAAGCCCAACTGACCTGGACAAGAATCGACCAAATATGGATTTCTAGAGGCCTGGCACCTAGGGTCAGAAAAGTGGAAATCTGCCCAAAGACCTGTTCTGACCACAATGCAGTAAAGATGGATATGACACTACTACCAACTGGATCCTTTAGATGGAAGATGAATGACAATTTGTTTAGAGATCAGGAAATTACCAAGAAGGCCCAAAAAGTTTTGAAGGACTATTTTGAGATAAATATGAATAATTCGGTGGAAAAAAGAATCGTCTGGGACGCAAGCAAAGCTGTAATGAGGGGATTCTTGATACAACAGAATGTAGTAAGGAAAAAAACACAAAATGAGAAAAAGATAAGATCTTGGATAAAATAAAAGAATTAGAGAAGAAATTAAGAGTGAATCCAAAGTCACAGCCAACTCTGAGAGAAATTAAACTTTATCAAACACAATATTCTAAATTGATAAATCAGGAAATTGAATGGAAGGTTAAATTAATGAAACATAAACACGTTTGAGTCGGCGAATAAATGTGGAAAACTGCTAGCTTGGCAGTTGAAGAGAAGACAAAGATTAAACACGGTTACAAACTTAGAGGTTGATGGAAAAAACATTCAGAATCCAGTGGATATTAGAAAGTGTTTCCAGAGATATTTTAAAAATTATACACCCAAGGGCCGCAAGACGAAGTTGAGATTAAACAATTTTTGGCATAAATGGATTATCTAAATTGTCACAAGAAAACAGGACAATCCTGAACTCTAAAATAACACGACAGGAGATTGAACAAGCTATTCAGAACATGCAACTTGGCAAATCTCCAGGGCCAGATGGGCTGACCTCCAAGTATTATAAGACATTAAAAGACTATTTGATACAACCCTTGATGGAGGTCAGCAATGAAATTATGGAGGGGAAGAGGGCACCGGATTCGTGGAAGGAAGCGTTCATCACATTAATACCAAAGTCAGAAGCTGAAAAGACACAACTGAAGAACTACCGTCCCATCTCTCTTTTAAATGTGGATTACAAAATATTTGCAGATATTTTGGCAAGTAGATTCAAAAAAGTTTTAAATGAAGTAATTCATAAGGACCAGGCCGGTTTTCTCCCAGGTAGACATCTGTTTGCTAACACAAGGAACATTATTGACATCTTGGAACTTCTGCAAACAGATATAAATACAAAAGCAGTTTTAATTTTCATAGATGCGGAGAAGGCCTTTGACAATATTTCCTGGAAATTTATGATGGGAAATTTAAAAGAGATGGGAGTGGGACGGGGTTTTGAGAATGGGATTGAGGCGATATATTCAGAACAGAAAGCTAAACTGATAGTTAATAATGTGGTCACAGAAGAGTTCAAAATTGAAAAAGGGACACGACAAGGTTGCCCTATCTCCCCTTTGTTATTTATTTCGGTTCTGGAAGTGCTACTGAACATGATTAGAGGGGATCGGTTGGTGGAAGGAATTCAGGTTGGTCAGAAACAATATAAACTAAAAGCTTTTGCAGATGACCTGGTTTTGACCCTGCAGAAGCCAGAGCCCAGTACGAAAAGAGTATTACAATTGATTAATGACTTTGGTCGGGTGGCGGGATTTAAATTAAATAAACAGAAAACTAAGGTTTTGGGGAAAAATTTGACTGATACAGAGTCAGAACGGTTTCAGAATGAGACGGAACTTAATGTGGTTAAAAAGTAAAATACCTAGGGGTAAACATAACAGCAAAAACCTAAGTCTATTTAAGGATAACTATGAAAAATGTTGGACAGAAATTAAGAGAGACTTAGACAGTTGGTCAAAATTGAAACTTTCTTTGTTAGGCCGAATTGCTGCTATTAAGATGAATGTATTGCCAAGGATGTTGTTTTTATTTCAAACACTTCAGGTTTTGGACAAAACGGAGTGCTTTCAGAAGTGGCAGAGAGATATTTCGAAGTTTGTCTGGCAGGGCAAAAAGCCCAGAATCAAGTTTAAGATATTAACTGATGCAAAACAAAGAGGGGCTTTGCCCTGCCGGACTTAAAGTTGTATTATGAAGCCGCAGCGTTCTGCTGGCTAAAAGACTGGCTACTTCTTGAAGACACTGATGTGTTGGATTTGGAAGGGTTTAATAATGTTTTTGGATGGCATGCATATTTATGGTATGACAAAGTTAAAGCAAATAAGGCCTTCAAGAACCATATTGTCAGAAAATCATTGTTTAATGTCTGGACAAAATATAAAGACTTGCTGGAAAATAAAACACCAAGGTGGCTTTCACCTTTGGAAGCTAAGGCCCGAAAAAGACCCAATATGGAGGCTAAATGGCCAAAATATTGGGAAATACTAGAAAATAAGGAGACAATTGGAAATTGCAGAGTTTGGAGAAAATGAAAGACAAAGTGCGAGATTGGTTACATTACGCTCAGATTAAAGAAGTTTTTAAAAATGATAAGAAACTAGGGTTCCAGGTGGAGAAATCGAAATTAGAAACAGAATTGTTAGAACCAAAGATTAAGGTACTTTCAAGGATGTATAACTTGCTGTTGGAATGGAATACACAAGATGAAATGGTTAAATCGGCTATGATAAGGTGGGCACAGGACATTGGGTATAATATTATGTTTGAGGACTGGGAAAGGTTGTGGAGTAATGGATTGAAATTTACTGCATGTAACGCTCTGAAAGAAAATGTAATGAAAATGATTTATAGATGGTATATGACCCCAGTTAAACTTGCAAAAATTTACCACCTGTCTGATAATAAGTGTTGGAAATGTAAAGAGTGTGAGGGAACGTTCTTCCACCTCTGGTGGACCTGCCCTAAAGTGAAGGCGTTCTGGGAAATGATTTATAATGAATTGAAAAAGGTATTTAAATATACCTTCACCAAGAAACCAGAGGCTTTCCTTTTGGGTATTGTCAGCCAAGGGGTGGCAAAGAAGGACCAGACAATTTTTATGTATGCAACAACAGCAGCAAGGATACTTCTTGCAAAACATTGGAAAACTCAAGATTTACCCACACTGGAAGAATGGCAGATGCAACTGATAGACTACATGGAACTGGCTGAAATGACCGGCAGAATTCGTGACCTGGGAGAAGAGAGAATCGAGGAGGATTGGAAGAAATTTAAGAACTATCTACAAAAATATTGTGATTTGAGTGAATGCTAAATAAGATGCTAGACTAAATAACTGAGCACCACTTAACTTAGAAGTTTTTAAGAAAATAAGTAAGACTGTGAAAGTTTAACTCTCTATGAGAACCATAAGATTATGAAATATTGAAGAGATATAAGAATTTAAATAAGATGATAAATTGCTGACAAAATGTTATAACGATGAAAGTGGGAGCGGGAGATGTGAGGAAGTCCAAAGAAAATGTGAAACTATGTTAAGACAAATGTTATATTGTTTACTATGTTTATTCTTACTGTAAAACCCAATAAATTGCTTTAAAAAAAAAAGAAAAGAAAAGAAAAGAAAAGAAAAGAAAAGAAAGCCAAGTCTTCAAATCATCCTTTATCTGCTTTGTCACCCCGATGCTATGGTGGGGGGCACAGAAAGCATGACCTGGCACAACTACCCTACATGCAAAATTGAGATGGCCCATTAGGGACTGAACCTGGTGAAGTGTAGTCTTTTTAACCCCCAGCATTGTTTCCAGCAAGGCTTTTAAGGATTCGAGTTTGGACTGCGGGAGGCGTGATGATTGCTGATGTGTGTCCAGTTCAATACCCAAGTAGGAAAGGACCGTAGAAGGGCCCTCGGTCTTGTCGGCAGCCAAAGGTATGCCAAAGTCCGCCGCAAGACACATGAAAGTAGCTAAGGATAGGGCGCAGGAGGGGGAATCACAGGCCCCATGATCAAAATGTCATCTAAATAATGGGTCATGTAAGGGGAACCATTTTGATGGCCCATTCAATAAATATGCTAAAGGTTTCGAAGGCCGCGCAGGCCACAGAGCAACCCATAGGCGTAGCCTTATCAAAATACCAACTCTCCCTGAGTTTAAGAGTCAAAAGTCCTCAGGATGATCTGGGAGCAGTCGAAAGGCTGACTTGATGTCACTTTTTGCCAATCAGGCCCCTGGGCCTAAATCCCTAATCGTTCTGATGGCCACGTCCAAGGACACATATTTTACAGAACAGTGCTCACGTGGTATGGCATCATTCACAGACCCACCCCTAGGATATGACAGATTGTGTATCATACGGAACTCACTGGGAAGTTTTTTGGGCACTATGCCAAGTGGGGAAACTATAATTTTTTTGAAAAGGGGGGCAGGGAAAGGGCTGGGTACTAAACACCTAAATGCCGCTCTTTTTCAATTTTGTTAAATGCAAC
>CANTUW010000009.1:0-196473 GCA_947686815.1 Podarcis lilfordi
AAAGTGGTCCAATAAATTCATAGTTTTGTAGCTGTGGCAGGGTGAGTGCCAAACTGACTTAAGGAGGAAACAGTTTCTAAAAAAATTGCATACCCCCCGAAATAAACCCCACCACCACAGCTCTTTGGCAGCTTATGGTTGCAAGTCTTTGTAATAAATAGTACACTTATTTACTAATGCACTATTTGACCTGTTGTTACCCTTAGGCAAACTATAATCAATTACTATTGTTATTATTATGAATTTGTCTGTTCCTTTATCTCGCCCATGGCAATCCAATGAGACTTACAACCAAAGAGACAAAATACCCCTCATAGATACATTAAAACCAAGAGGAAAGAGAAATACATTTAAAACACCTCACCCTCTTCTGGTAGACCACGGATAGTTAAATGGCAAAGGTCTGGTTAAAGAGGAAAGGTTTTGCCTGGTGCCTACAGTTGTATAATGATGGCTCCAGGCGAGCCTCACCGGGGAGAGAAAACAGGGAGCCATTGCATAAAAGGCTCATTCTCATTTTGCCACCTGCCAGACATCATGTGGAGGAGGAACATGAAAAAAGGACCTCAAATGATGATCTCAGGATCCGGATCAGATCTACTAATATTTATTTTTTAAATGTGACTCAGTTCTCTTCTTCATTTACAACAAGGGCCATCAAACATTCTGCAATGGGCACTACACACAAACATCACAATAAGCCACACACCACAGCTTGTTCTATTGGCTACACTAAAGAGCATCTTCGAAATTTCTATTGGGGAGAGAGGTTACTGTGAGAAGTGTTCTCGCCCACTCTGGTGGGCGTCATTGTGGGCTGGCATTCCCCTGCGTGCCACGATCTGACTTCAGATTCCATGGCAGCACAGCAAGGTTTTCGGCCAAACTTGCTGCCTTGACTGTAGTATGCATGTATGCACATTAACACCATTCCAATGGAATTTATTCGATTTATCCATAGCATTTTACCCCAGATTTTCCCTCAAAGAATTCAAAGTGCTATACATAATATCCCCGTCCTCATATATTCTTCACAACACTCCAGTGAGGTAGCTTAGGCTGAGAGGATTTGACTGACCCAAGGTCATCTAGTGAGCTTCATGGACAAGTAGGGATTTGAAACCGGCTTTCCCAGGTCCTATGTGCTGCAGAGGTGGTTTCATGTCATTCCTTGGTATGATGGGATGATGAAGAAATACACGGTGGCCAATTCACCATTTCTGAAAAAGTCCACATTCCTTCTTGAGCTGTACCCCAGCAACCTTAAGCATAACTCAGAGGTGTGACCAGACAAAACACAAATAATCATGTATTTACAAAACAGGATATTGATTTTAGGTGGTAGAAGAAAATGTTGCAGCAAAGTCATTTGGTACAGCGCTGTACTGATCCACACTAGTCTGTTTCCATTGTGTGTCCCTTCTGTAGGTTTTTTCATCAGTATAATCATTTCTGCATTAAGTTACAGAATGAAAAGGCAGGCAGTTTGGATGTTGTTCCACATCATCTGTGGAATGTAGAATTGCTCTGTCAAAACTTTCACAGTGTATTTGTTTATAGAAGCAGAACTTCTACATTTTGAACAGAGCCCAATAGGCTTTGTCTCACTGTGTCTCTTCGGGCACAGAAATACACAGCGGAGTCTGCAGCTGTCAGGGAGTTCAGCTGGAGGGAGAACTCATTCTTTGAGGCATCTGAAGAAATGGTTGCTCGGCTCTTCAGAGAAGGGGCAAATGCTTTACTTCCATCATAGAGGTAGAACCCTGCAATCCATTCCAGACCTTTCCCAGGAGCTTGACGGATCCAATGCCACTCATAGTACCGAGTAGAGATGGAGAACCCAGTGACTTTACAAAGCAGGTTGAGATTCTCTCCTGGTCTCACTATTCCTGGCCCAGATGATACAAGCTGAATGTCTGAGGAGACCCCTTGGAAAGAGAAAGGATGGCAATGAATGGTTGTTCGTCATCAAATCACCACATGAAGTAAATTAATATTGCATAACTTCCCTTACCTTTAGAAAAAGCCACCAAAGAAAACAAGAGCAACAAGAGCTCCATAATGTTGATGAATGAATGTGCTAGAGATATAGGAAAGAGGGGACTCTGGGCTGGGAAGCAAGTGAAGATTTTATATTCAGGGTTTTTCAACCGAAACCACTCCCAACTTCCTGGTGGTATTTACATGAGACCTCCCTAGTGAGGCACATGAGACAGATAAAAGCCATTTGGGGGATCAAGGTTTGCTGCTGGCTCCTCCTTGTCCCCTGTACACACAAACACAAAGACAAATGCACACAGAGTGGAGTTCTAACGGATGGGGCATAGATGGAATGCATAGTTCACTCAAAGACGTTGGTGTTGGAGGAAGGTTTGGAAGAGATTAATGTACTGGGGATGGATTTTTCTTTTATACTTTAAAACTGTTGGTTGTGGTGGAAAGTTCAAGGGAAGGCATTTATCATCATCATCATCATCATCATCATCATCATCATCATTCATTATTTCAGCCTCCCTTCGCCATGCCCCTATAGAGATGCTGTTGGAGTGATGCAATTATAATTTCAAATGCAGCTTGTGAAAACAAATTGTTGGGAGGAAGTTCTGCTGTGGCAACCTGGAGTAGAGCAATTTTAAATAAATAAAAGAAAATATAAAAATATAGGTTCCATCTTTATATTCACACTCCAGTGCACCCTTCATTCACCACTGGAATGCCCACCACACTCCCAAATGCAAAACCATTATTTATTATCTCCCCATGAAATTACATCAAGAGTCTCGTTTAAAAATCCTTCCTCTGCAAGGAGGAAGATATTTAAAAGTTTCATTTGCATAAATATTTAGAATAGCCCTCTACATTTGAAAGGAGGCAATTTGCCTTCATAGGCAAAGGAAAGAGACAAAGTTGAGCCAATTCTACCCCCTCCCTCCCTTTTGTTTGGTGAGGGGTTGACTGACAAAAAGTCATAAGCACACAAGGGTTGTGGCTCAGGATGTCGCAGGAGCACGGAGGTTGTCTGGGTGAATTAAGAAGGAGTCCTCCTCACAAGCATTTGTATTTAGACAGGGGTGGGGAAACTCATCAAAAAATTTTGGGACTCCAATGCTTTTAATCCTTTGTTGTTGTTTAGTCGTTTAGTCGTGTCCGACTCTTCGTGACCCCATGGACCAGAGCACGCCAGGCATTTTTTTTCTTCTACTGCCTCCCGCAGGGGTAGCCATTTTGAAATTTGAGACATGATGATGATGATGGCGATGATTTTATTATAGTTATATATCACTTTTCATAAAAAAAAACCTCAGGATGGTTCACAAGATTAAAATACAACTTAAAGGCTGCTTCTTCGTTAACATACAACTTCAGTACTTCTTAACAAGGGTGGAAAGATATATCTTTCTAAGTATAAAATGAATACACAAACATTTGAGGGGGGGAAAGTCCCCTTGAACATGCCATGTAATCCCAGTGAACAATTTCTTGACATTCTTGCAGGGAGGAATTGTGCCGGAATTGCACGTTCAAGTAAAGCAGCAGAAGGGAAAGCTTAGATTAGCCATTAAGCAAAAATATTTGTTATAGGTTTTTTGATAAGTATCCGGACTTGAAGTAAAGAATCAGAGGAAAAGACAAGGCCCTTTCAGTGTCCCTTGTTTCTGGCCTGCCCATGGTTACCTGTTTACACACAGAGCCATTCCCTGCAAAGCACATCTCCCAGCCCCACCTCAGCTGAAATTAGGCTTCAATAAATAAACACTTGTTTTAGTCAACTCAATAGTACGCTATGGTGTATGCAGTTGATGCAAAGGTTTTCCGCACAGGGGCTATAGATATACAGCTTAGATATTAGTATACTGCCTTAAGGTAGAATATTGGAGGAAATGACAAGGCATTCTCATAGAATCTTCTTGCTGCCCTTCTCATGTTTCATGGCAGTGTGGCAACCTTCCTTGCTTTCCATATATTCCACTTCCCCTGTTGAAATTAGGCTTGAAGGTAGCACTTGATTGTAGCCAAGATAATAGTTTGTGGCGTGTGGTTGATTGTGGTGTTTCTGTGTGCTGCCCATGAGATATTTTTTCTGGATGGCACATAGGTCCATGGGTCCAGAATAGTTGATGACCCCTGGTCTACATGAACCTGATGCTTCATTCACATAAGTAGCAAACAGAAGTATTTTCATCCCCAAAGGTAAAACTAGGGGTGAACTGTATGCTTTTCAATCAGAACAATCTCCATCAGTCACACAAGAAAATGTCATATGCCCATGCCCATGGGTCAGTCACCATTTAGGTTGCTTTTGATGTCTTCAGGCTATAGGGCACCCAGAATTAGACACTAACTGATTAGGCAATGAATTCCCCCTTCATGAATTGCTACCCATGGGCTGGTGACATAAGAGAAGATTGTGAGAAAGTCTCCCAGGGAGTCAAATCTCAAGGGGCTCCTAAAATGTGGCTTCACAAGAAATGTCTGAGGAAATGATTAGCCTCGCAGATGAAACCACCAACTGTACTTAAGGCACCAATTTAATTCGGTCATGGCCGATGGCATTTTCTGTTCTTCGCACCATGACTGCCCCCTTGGGGAGACGAGGAGGAGGAGGTTGTGGTGGTAGGGAGTTCTGAGGTCTTGTATTGTGACAAGATAGTTAATATGTGATAGGATAGAGATTTATAAATTTTCCTTGAGTGATGCCAGAAGATGTAAATTTTCCTTCAGTGATGCCAGAAGATAGAAGCTAGAATTATACTTTAACTAGGAGGTTTCAGAAATCAGACTCTCCTCCGTTGGAGGTTTTTAAGCAGAGGTTGTCAGGGATTCTTGCATTCAGCAAAACAAGTGTTAATTTACCAATCCCAAGTGTTATTTTACCAATCTTAAGCAAGAAAGGGCACCCCTGTTTGTTTGGTGTCAAACTCATGCCTGACAATTCTGTTGCACACCATCCCAATCTCAGAGCAGCAAAATATTCAGGGGTCAGAGGTGGATTCAAGGGAACATGACAAGTCTGGCTGCACTTGACATGGAGTCTTGGGGTGCCATAACTATGATTTAGTATGGAGCATGATAGGTGGGGGTTTCAGATTTTGGCATCGCACAGGGTGCTGCTGAAATTTGAGATCCCAAGGTTCAGCACTGCAGGGTGTCCAGTCCTTGTTGTAGATGGACCAGACAGTAGAGTCACACTTTAAAATATGAAGTATTTTTCTCCGCTCAAATATCACTATAGGCATTTAGGTTGAACTAGGCACTATAGGCATACAAAGGTTGAACTAGGCACACATCATACTGCACATCTCCTGTTTCCGCATTATGGTTCCTCATGTATTTCATAATCACTATCTATGACAGTTTTATATTAACGCCTCGAATCTATAGACTCATACAAAGTTTGTACACATGGAAATGTCTGAGGAAAATATGAGGAAATGATTACAGATGAAATCACCAATGGGACTTCAAGCACCATTTTATGTTAGTGTGGTTGATGGCATTTTCAGTTCTTTGCACCATAACTCTTCCTTTGTGTGTTCCTTGTGACATGCACAGAAATGTATCAGTCTGAATTATCTGAATACTTTTATTCAATTTCTTGATGCTGAATCAATTCAGGAGGCAGCTGCAGGCAAATGAGGGTTTTTGCCTGGGTTCAGATTCACTTCCTCTCACTGTGTATCTCTGCTCCACAGTAATACACAGCCGTGTCCTCAGGTTTAAGGCTGTTCATTTGCAGATAGAGGAGGCTGTTGGAATTATCCCTGGAGATGGTGAATCGTCCCTTCACTTTATCCAAGTAGCGAATGTCAGGTGAACCTGCATTTATACTTGCAACCCATTCCAGGCCCTTTCCCTGAGCCTGTCTTCCCCAGTGCATCCATTTGCTGCTGAAGGTGAACCCAGAGGCTTGACAGGAGAGGTGGAGGGACTCCCCAGGCCTTTTCACATCCCCTCCAGACTCAACCAGCTGGACTTCTGACTGGACACCTAGAAAGAAAGGCATTTTAAGAGACCTGTTGTATGTCTTTAACACCCTTATTGTACTAGCTTTCTTCAACAGAAAGGATGGATTTACCTCCAAAGGCTGCTGAAAAGAAAACAAGTTGAAGCAAAGCTATCATTTTCCCTGTGTGAACGGTTGTCCCAAACATGCAGGCAAAGGGAGGGTGTCTGACTGCCTTTGGGAGGAAGCTTTCTCTGAAGATTTACATACACATCGGGACTAAACAGGCCGTTTCACATCTCCCCCAGACTCAACCAGCTGGACCTCCGATTGGACACCTAGAAAGAAAGGCATATTGAGAGACCAGATCCATGTTATGAACAACTAGAATGTACCAGCTTTCTTTAACTGGAAGAATGAATTTACCTTCAAAAGCTGCTGAAAAGAAAACCAGTTGAAGGAAAACTATCATTTTCCTGGTCTGATTCTTTGAGAGAGTTAAGCAAGAATCGGTCCCACATGTGCATGGGAAGGGAGCTTATCTGACTGCTTTAAAGAGGAAGCTCTCTCTGAAGATTTACATACCCATCGGTATAAAAGCACCAACAGAGACTCTGGGCAGTGAGGGCTAGAGTCATGTCTGCACATTGTCAGAAATCTCCTTCTTTGCTGCTGCACAGTTTGTACAGGCATCTGTACAGTGATGCTTTGATGTAGAACTCTCGGGGGAAGCAACACAAGTTTTCAGAAATTCCATCACTTTCAGCATGCCCAGTATTTCTACCGTTGAAGGTGGGGAACAATTTCTTACCATAAATATGGAGAGGAATTGGGCTGGAAGGATATGGTCAAATGAAGCAGAAGAAAATTTAGATTAAATATGAAGTAACACTTCATATCACAGCTCAGCAAAGAAATGAAATGTCTGTGGAATGCTCTCTCTTAAAGGCTTTAAATAAAAATATATATGAATAGCATATGTATAAGAATCCCGTCTTAATCTTGAATAGTAGAGCACATGACATAACATTCTCATAGCTCCTTGTTCTTGCTCTCCTCAAAGCACAGGGAATCCTGTATTTGTAATATATAAATGAGAAATATAAAAGCTGTGTTTACATTGGGGGGGTGTCACTAACACGGAGCTCATGAGTGTGTATATATGCAGGTTCAGTAACATTCACTATTTGTTTGTCAAGGCATCCTCACTATTCTTTGGTCCTCCACAATACCAAGAATAAGATACACAACAACCAATACTTGGGTGAAATCAGGCCACAACATTATTGGCAACAAAAGTTTGGCATAGACATAGGGTATACCCTTCCCCTTTCTGGCAAAAGAACTTGTGTTTGGGGGATAACAAGAAATGAGGGAGTCAATAGAGGGGTATCTCCTCCACTGGATTGCACCTGGGGAGTGCTGTGGCTCCTCACCCCTGCCTGGGCATCCCAACAGAGGTTATCTCCCCACGATCCCTTTAACGGGATACTCCATTTCGAAGGCAGAGGCTACAACCTCCCCTCCGAACACGACTTTGCCTATCCAATGCCTAAACTGTCAAAGTTGTGACCTTTGCAATGAGGATGGCAAAAGGCAGAGGGCTGAGTTGGAAAATTTCAACCTGGTCCCTAATACGGTGATCGTCTATGCTATAGCAAGGTGGAGCAGAACAACATATAATAGCAATATGTAAAGTGGGTGGGTGGGAATCCAACGAAAAGTGGCTGCAGAACAAGCCATGGGCCTGTGTTATATACTGGAGGAACAAGCTTTAACTTGGTTGCCCATGCTTGCTCCCGATTCACTGATTAGGCAAGTGGACAGGGCAAATTACTCAAGCAACAAGTTTGGTCGAGAGCCTTCCTTTGATGCCTGGGAATCCCAAGTCAGATCCTGGCATGCAGGGGAATGCCAGCCCACAATGACGCCCGCCCAAGAGTGTGAATACATTTCTGATAGTATCCTCTCTTCCCAATGGAAATTTGGTTTCAAAGAAGCTCTTTAGTGTAGCCAATAGATCAAGTTGTGGCATGTAGCTGGGTGTGGTGTGTGTGTGTAGTGCCCATTATAGAATGTTTGATGGCCCTTGGAGTAAATGAAAAAGAGAACTGAATCACATTTTAAAAATAAATATTTGTAGATCTGATCCGGAACCTGAGATCATAATTTGAGGCCGTTTTTTATGGTCCTCCTCCACATGGAGGTCTGGAGGGTGGCAAAATGAGAAGGAGCCATTTCTGAAATGTATCCCTGTTTGTGGAATGCTCTCCCCAGTGAGGATTGCCTGGAACCATCATTATAAATCTGTAGGCACCAGGCAAAACCTTTCCTCTATAACCAGGCCTTTGGCCTTTAACTGTTTGTGGTCTCTTAGAAGTGGGTGAGTTGTTTTTAATGTATTCTTCTTTCCTCTTGGTTTTAACATATCTATGTGGGGTTTATTGTTTCTTTGGTTGTAAGTCTGATTGGATTGCCCTGTGCGAGATAAAGGAACTGATAAATTCATAATAATAACACTAATAAATGATTATAGTTTGCCTGGGAAGAGGCCTAGGTGTAAAGCTGCATGACTAGCTGGCTGTCTCCGTTTGAATGGGCAGACTATCAGTCTAAATTATTTTAACAGGTTTCTTTGGTCTCTGGCAGCTAATAGAATGTCCCTATTTTCATTTGAAATGTTGGAGGGAATGCAACTCTTCTGTTTTGATTAAAGGAGGGTTTTTGTGTGGCTTCAGGTTCACTTCCTCTCACTGTGCCTCTTGCACAGTAATACATAGCCACTTCTTCGGGTTTAAGGCTGTTCATTTGCAGATAGAGGAGGCTGTTGGAATTGTCCCTGGAGATGGTGAATCTTCCCTTCACTTTATCCAGATAGTACATTGCACCTGAATTGTGGCTTATGTAGGCCACCCATTCCAGGCCCTTCCCTGGAGACTGTCTCACCCACTGCATGCCATAGCCCCCAAAGTTAAACCCAGAGGCTCAACAGGAGAGGCGAAGGGAGTCTCCAGGCTTTTTCACATCTCCTCCAGACTCCACCAGCTGGACCTCAACTGGACACCTAGAAAGAAAGGCATTTTAAGAAGTCTGCTGCATGTTAACAACACCCAGAATGAACCACCCTTCGATAACTGGTATGAGGAATTTACCTCCTAAAGCTGCTGAAAAGAAAACAAGCTGAAGCAAAGCTATCATTTTTGCCTGCCTGATGCTTTGAGAGATTTGACCATAATGCGCTCCCTAGTATACAGCGGTAGGGAGAGTGTTTGACTGCCTTGAAGAGGAAGCTCTCTATGAAATTTACATAACCAGGAGGATAATGTCTGACTGGAAGCAAATGGTGACCTGGCAAAAAATATACTTCTTTGCCATTGCACAATTTGCATAGCTCTTAACCTTGATGGGCTTATGTATCCCCCCCATGCACACAGGCTCCATGATTTCAAAGATGCAAACCATCAAATATATAAATGATGGGGGGAGGGGTAATGGGTTTGATGTATGTGCCTGAATGTACATTTCATTCAAAATTACTTTGAAATTGGTCAAAGAAGTTGATCAAGGGAAAATATTAAATGTAGATCAATTCAATCTCTATTGTTGTTGTTCAACCAGAAAATACAGCTAGTTTGCACGGGCGAATGTTTTGAAACAGTAAAAAACTATGAGTTTAGCATGGCATAATTTTTATTTCTTAAAAAAAGTTTCTTATTGCTTCGCTAAATAAAGATTTGGGACACAGGTGATACTGCAGCCTAAACCACTGACCTTTGGACTTGCCGATCAAAAGGTCGGTGGTTCGAATCCCCGCAATGGGGTAAGCTTCCATTGCTCGGTCCCAGCTCCTGCCAACCTAGCAGTTCGAAAGCACGCCAAAAGTGCAAGTAGATTAATAGGTACTGCTCCGGTAGGAAGGTAAATGGTGTTTCCGTGTGCTGCCCTGGTGTCAGTGTTTCTTGGTGCCAGAAGTGGCTTAGTCATGCTGGATACATGACCTGGAAAAACTGACTGCGGGGCAGAGAAACGCTGGCTCCCTCGGCCTGTAAAACGAGATGAGCGCTGCAACCCCAGAGTCGTTCGCGACTCAACTGTCAGAGGTCCATTTAACTTTACCTAAATAAAGATTAATAGTTAAATTCCTTATTCATATTATGTCTTATTTTTCCATTTAATAATTATTTGGCTATTATAGAACCACTGAATTGTAGAGCTGGAAGAACCACAGCAATCATCAAATCCGACAACCTGCAAAGCAGGAATATTTTGCCTAACATTGGCTCAAACTCATCACCCTGAGATTAAGATTCTCAAGCTCTACTAACTGAGTTATGTATGTAGTTGCCCTCCTTGGCACGCTTTCCAGCTGGTCAATATCCTTGTTTAATTGTGGCACCCTGAACTGGACACAGTTTTTTAGGTTGAAGCGTGCTCACCGGTCTTCAGCTGCTGCCTTTAAAATAAACATTTTCTCATTGATTTCAGCTTCTCATGTCCTGTTTGGTCAACTGCCTCTCATCCAAACTAAATTTTCAGCCACATTTCACTTTTAATCATAGCAATGTGTTGGAAAGTGGACTCCAAAATTATGCAGAAGTCTCTTAAGGGGGCAAACTCTCAAGGGGTCTGTACAATATTCATTTTCAAGGAAGCAGATGAGGAAATGATCTGTTTTGTGGTAGAAAACACAAGGCAACATACGTTACTCAGATGCCATTTGACCTTGCGGTCAACCATGTTTTGTCTTCTTTATAAACTACTGTACTCTTGCTTGAAGCAGAAGGAAGATTTGTGTCTTGTGTGAAACAGACGCCTCATTCAACCCACGACCATGTTCCAAATATACTTACAAGACAGCTGTATTTTGGATCAAACAGGCCACAGATGTACAGATTTGGCATAGGTATAATAATCGAACCACCAGCATTATAACTTGTAATGTTGTATGCACATAGCTTTCTCTGTGAGAATGGAAATAGAGGAATCTGACTATTGCCTCAATTATCTAAAAAAAATTGTTTTCTTTCTTGCAACCGAACCTATTCAGAGTTCAGCTATAAGCAAGAAAGGGTTATGGCTTGACCTCAGATTCACTTCCCACAACTGTGTCGCTTACACCACAATACACTGCCGAGTCCTCAGCTTTGAGGCTGTTCATTTGCAAATAGAAATGGCTGTTTGAGTTGTCCCTGGAGATGGTGGAGTGCCTTTTCACCACATCCAAGTAGTAACTTGTCACTGAATCCATTGCTATCAGGGACACCCATTCCAGGTCCTTTCCCAATACATGTTGGAGCTCCTGAAGGTGAACCGAGAATTTGACAGGAGAGGCGGAGGGAATCCCCAGGTCTTTTGATGTCTCCCCCCCCCCCCGACTCAACCATCTGAACTTCTGATTTGGCACCTGGAAATAAAGGCATTTTAAGACGCTTGTCCATACTTCGGCTAGTGTTGTGCCTAGAAAACACAGGTCTGAGCGGTTTCACTACTTCCCAAGGGAAAACTCCCTCTTTAGTGATAGATAAAAAGAAATTGCAATTTGGAGAAACCACAAATGGCTGTTTGCTCCAATGGAGCACTAAAGAACAGTTTGCCGGGGGAAGGGGGCAGTTATCAGCGAGACAATGGATAAGGCCTCAAGATTAAGCAATTTCCTTTAACTGAAAAGATGGATTTACCTCCAAATGCTGTTGAAAAGAAGACAAGTTGAAGCAAAACTATCATTTCCCCTCTTGAATTATATGAGATGGTTTAGTGAAAAGTGGTCCCAGGAATTCAGGGTTTTGTAACTGGGGCAGGGTTAGCGCCTAACTGACATGGAGGAAGCAGCTCTTTGGTGGCTTATTGCTGCATATATATTTTTAATAAATAGTATGCTTATTTACTAAAGTACACTATAAAAGAGAAACTCTGGGACGTTCAAATTAAATATCCTTTTAAGGCAGAGTATAGTGAGGAGGTGAACATATCTGCTTTTCTCAGGGCAGGTCAACTCTGGTGAGACTTGGGAAATTAATATGAATATAATGTGTGACTTTGCAAATACAATTACCTACATGAATCAGGAAATTTACTTGCATCAAGAAGAGAAGAAGAGTTTGGATTGCATATCCCGCTTTATCCCTACCCGAAGGAGTCTCAAAGCAGCTAACATTCTCCTTTCCCTTCCTCCCCACAACAAACACTCTGCGAGGTGAGTGGGGCTAAGAGACTTCAAAGAAGTGTGACTAGCCCAAGGTCACCCAGCAGCTGCATGTGGAGGAGCGGGGACGCAAACCCGGTTCACCAGATTACGAGTCTACCGCTCTTAACCACTACACCATTTCTGCTCTCCATCATTATCAAGTGTTGGCAAGCAGTCCTTTTTAGTCTTGACAAAAACAAGCAAAATAAAGGCATCAGTAGAGGAGATCTAAATATTGTCTGACTGGACCACACCTCCTTCCATTGGCATTTTCTATTCTTGACACCATCGTTTCCCTCTTGTGGGGAACAGGAAGAGGTGGAATATAATTCCAGGAGTCTTGGTTTCTGACAAGATGCTTAATTTTCAAAATGACATTTGGCATAGATTTGTGGGTATACTGTCTAGTGACATGGGGAAGAGAAAAGCAGCACCGAACATGTAGTTGCAACTAATACACATTTCAAGTATTAGAGATTGATTTTTAAAATTATTATTGTTTCAGTTAATTCTTCTCTTAACATACCACAGAATATACCATTGCTGAACAGAGCTGCCAAACCATATGTTTTCCATATCTGATTATTTTCCTCACCACAATGGAGAGGTAGGTGTTGGGGAATAAGTGTTATGTATGCACAGAAACACAATTCCCATGGAAGTTATAATATTTATTTCCAGCATTTTATTCTAGCTTTTCCCTCGAATTCAAGGTGCTATACATTATATCACCCTCCTCATATATTTCCCATAATACCCCAGTAGGGTAGGTTCAGACTGAGAGGCTTTGACTGACCCAAGGTCATCTAGTGAGCTTCATGCACAAGTAGGTATTTGAACCCGGGTTTCCCATGTCCTATGTGCTGCAGAGGAGCTTTCAGCCCATGCCAAGAGGTGATGGGATGATGAAGAAATACACAATGGCCAATTCACAATATTGTAAAAAGTCTACATTTCTTCTTGAGGTCTATTGCAAGCAGCCTTAAGCATAACTCAGAGGTAAGAGCAGACAAAACACAAATAATCATCTATTTTCAAAACTGGATATTGAACTTAGGTGGTAGGGAAAAAATGCTGCAGCAAAGTCTTTTTGTACAGTGTTCTACTGATCCACATTGGTCGACCTCCATTGTGTGTCACTTCTGCAGGTTTCCATCAGTATAATCGTTTCTGCATTATATTACAGATTGAAGAGGCAGGCAGTTTGGATGTTGTACCGCATCATCTGTGGAATGTAGAATTGCTCTGTCACTGTTTTCACAGTGTATTTGTTTATAGAAGCAGGACTTCTACTTTTGAACAGGGCTCAATAGGCTTTGTCTCACTGTGTCTTCTCGGGCACAGAAATACACAGCGGAGTCTGCAGCTGTCAGGGAGTTCAGCTGGAGGGAGAATTCATTCTTTGAGGCATCTGAAGAAATGCTTGCTCTGCTCTTCAGAGAAGGGGCATATATTGTGTCTCCATCATAGGGGTATATCCTTGCAATCCATTCCAGACCTTTCCCAGGAGCTTGACGGATCCAACTCCACTCATAGTACCCAGTAGAGATGGAGAAATCTGTGACTTTACAAAGCAGGTTGAGATTCTCTCCTGGTCTCACTATTCCTGGCCCAGATGATACAAGCTGAATGTCTGAGGAGACCCCTTGGAAAGAGAAAAGATGGCAATGAATGGTTGTTCGTCATCAAATCACCACATGAAGTAAATTAATTGCAGAACTTCCCATACCTTTAGAAAGCACCACGAAAGAAAACAAAAGCAACAAGAGCTCCATAATGTTGATGAATAAATGTGTGCTAGAGATACAGGAAAGAGGGGACTCTGGGCTGGGAAGCAAGTGAAGATTTTATATTCAGGGTTTTCAACCGAAACTACTCCCAACTTCCTGGTGGCATTTACATGAGACCTCCCCAGTGAGGCGCAAGAGGCAGATAAAAGCCATTTTGGCGATCAGGGTTTGCTGCTGGTTTCCTCTTTGTTCCCCGCACAAACACAAACACACAAAGACAAATGCACACAGAGTGGAGTTCTAATGGTGGCATAGATGGAATGCATAATTCACTCAAAGACGTTGGTGTTGGAGGAAGGTTTGGAAGAGATTAATGAACTGGGGAAGCATTCTTCTTTTATACTTTAAAACTACTGGTTGTGGTGGAAAGTTCAAGGGACTGGCATTTATCATCATCATCATCATCATCATCATCATCATCATCTTTCAGCCTCCCTTCGCCATGCACCTATAGAGATGCTGTTGGTGTGATGCAATTATAATTTCAAATGCAGCATGTGAAATCAAATTGCTGGGAGGGAGTTCTGCTGTGGCAACATGGAGTAGAGGAAATTTAAATATATAAAAGAAAATGTAAAAATATAGGTTCCATCTTTATATTCACACTCCAGTGCACCCTTCATTCACCACTGGAATGCCCACCACACTCCCAAATACAAAACCATTATTTATTATCTCCCCCGTGAAATTACATCAAGAGTCTCTTTTTAAAAAATCCTTCCTCTGCAAGGAGGAAGATATTTAAAAGTTTCATTTGCATAAATATTTAGAATAGCCCTCTACATTTGAAAGGAGGCAATTTGCCTTCATAGGCAAAGGAAAGAGACAAAGTTGAGCCAATTCTACCCCCTCCCTCCCTTTTGTTTGGTGAGGGGTTGACTGACAAGAAGTCATAAGCACACAAGGGTTGTGGCTCAGGATGTCGCAGGAGCACGGAGGTTGTCTGGGTGAATTAAGAAGGAGTCCTCCTCACAAGCATTTGTATTTGGACAGGGGTGGGGAAACTCATCCTAATGTTTTGGGAGTCCCACACCTTTCATCCTAGGGGTAGGCATTGTGAAGCTTGAGAGATGATGATGATGATGATGAATATTATTATTATTTTATTGTTATAATTATGTATCATTTTTCATCATAAAATCTCAGGATGGTTCACATGATTAAAATGCAATATAAAGCACAAATAAATAGTTAAAACGTTAAGTACATCAGCAGTCATGACTTGTCACAGCTGCTGTGGAGGAGACTTTGGCCTGACTGTGGTGGTGGCTGAGGAAGTGGGGCATTTAAACAGAAGCCAGGGTGGCTGCTGTAGATCTGGGATGTTCTGCTCAAAGTAGGGTGGTTGGAAGGTCTGCTGTACTACAAATATTTTGTTTACACATGCCCTCAATCTACAGGACATCCATATTTGTAGAAAATAAGATTGTGCCATGGATTTCTTCCCCACAAACTGTTGCCCATGAGCTGAGAGCACAGAGATAATTGCTTGAAAGTTTCTCAGGGACTCAAAGTCTCAGGGGGCTCATAGAAAGTTGGTTGACCAGTAAACATCTGAGAAAGTTATTGCGTTACAGATGAAATCACCAACCGTAGTTCGAGCAGCATTTTATTTCAGTCCTGGCAGATAGGGCATTTTCTCATCTTTGCACCATGACTGCCCCCTTGTGAGAAACAAGAGACGGGAGAGGTCTGCTTTTGTGAGAAGATGCTTAACGTGCAAAATGACATTTGGTAGAGATTAATGGGTTTTCCTTCCAGTGAAGCCAAATTCTCCTTTAGACCTTTCTAGTGATATCGGGAAGAGCAAAGCAGCACCAAA
Organism: Podarcis lilfordi; assembly: GCA_947686815.1. Classification (NCBI taxonomy): domain Eukaryota; kingdom Metazoa; phylum Chordata; class Lepidosauria; order Squamata; family Lacertidae; genus Podarcis; species Podarcis lilfordi. The sequence continues at coordinate 15,741 of CANTUW010000009.1, forward strand.
CATGTAATTGCACCCAAAACACATTTTAAGTATTAGATCTTGATATTTTAATGTTTTTATTCTTTCAGTTAATTCATGTATTAACATTCCACAGAAGACACCATTGCTGAACAGATCTGCCAAACCATACGTTTTCCAAATGTGATTCTTCTCCTCACCACAATGGAGAGGTAAGTGTGTGGATATGAGTAATCTGATCAGCTCCACCTGCTCAACTGTGGCAAGCAGGCATTAACACAAAGAACATTCCCATGGAATTTATCCTATTCATTCATAGCAATTTATCCCAGCTTTTCCCTTGAAGAATTCAAGGTGCTATACATCTTATTCCCCTGCTCATATATTCCCCTCAACACCCCAGTAGGGTAAGTCAAGCTGAGAGGCCGTGACTGACCCAAGATCATCCAGTGAGCTTCATGGACAAGTAGGGATTTGAACCCAGGTTTCCCAGGTTCTTTGTGCTGCAGAGGAGGTTTCAAGCCATGCCAAGGGATGATGGAATGATGAAGAAAGACACAATGGCCAATTCACAATTTTGTAAAATTCCACATTTCTACTTAAGGTCTATCGCCACCAGCCTTAAGCATAACTCAGAGGTATGAGCAGACAAAACACAAATAATCATGCATTTGCAAAATTGGATGTTGAATTTAAGTGGTGGTGGGGAGATGCTGCAGCAAAGTATTTTTGTACAGCGTTGTACTGATCCACATTGGTCAACCTCCTTTGTGGGTCACTTCTGCAGGTTTCCATCAGTATAATCATTTCTGGATTAAGTTGCAGATTGAAGAGGCAGGCAGTTTGGATGTTGTTCCGCATCATCTGTGGAATGTAGAATTGCTCTGTCACTGTTTTCACAGTGTATTTGTTTATAGAAGCAGAACTTCTACATTTTGAACAGAGCCCAATAGGCTTTGTCTCACTGTGTCATCTTGGGCACAGAAATACACAGCGGAGTCTGCAGCTGTCAGGGAGTTCAGCTGGAGGGAGAACTCATTCTTTGAGGCATCTGAAGAAATGGTTGCTCGGCTCTTCAGAGAAGGGGCATATCTTGTTTCTCCATTATAGGGGTATATCCCTGCAATCCATTCCAGACCTTTCCCAGGTGATTGACGGATCCAATGCCACCCATAGTACCAAGTAGAGATGGAGAAACCTGTGACTTTACAAAGCAGGTTGAGATTCTCTCCTGGTCTCGCTATTCCTGGCCCAGATGATACAAGCTGAATGTCTGAGGAGACCCCTTGGAAAGAGAAAAGATGGCAATGAATGGTTGTTCGTCATCAAATCACCACATGAAGTAAATTAATATTGCATAACTTCCCTTACCTTTAGAAAAAGCCACCAAAGAAAACAAGAGCAACAAGAGCTCCATAATGTTGATGAATGAATGTGCTAGAGATACAGGAAAGAGGGGACTGTGGGCTGGGAAGCAAGTGAAGATTTTATATTCAGGGTTTTTCAACCGAAACTACTCCCAACTTCCTGGTGGTATTTACATGAGACCTCCCTAGTGAGGCACATGAGGCAGATAAAAGCCATTTGGGGGATCAAGGTTTGCTGCTGGCTCCTCCTTGTCCCCTGCACACACAAACACAAAGACAAATGCACACAGAGTGGAGTTCTAATGGAGGGGGCATAGATGGAATGCATAGTTCACTCAAAGACGTTGGTGTTGGAGGAAGGTTTGGAAGAGATTAATGTACTGGGGATGGGTTTTTCTTTTATACTTTAAAACTGTTGGTTGTGGTGGAAAGTTCAAGGGAAGGCATTTATCATCATCATCATCATCATCATCATCATCATTCATTATTTCAGCCTCCCTTCGCCATGCCCCTATAGAGATGCTGTTGGAGTGATGCAATTATAATTTCAAATGCAGCTTGTGAAAACAAATTGTTGGGAGGAAGTTCTGCTGTGGCAACCTGGAGTAGAGCAATTTTAAATAAATAAAAGAAAATATAAAAATATAGGTTCCATCTTTATATTCACACTCCAGTGCACCCTTCATTCACCACTGGAATGCCCACCACTCTCCCAAATACAAAACCATTATTTATTATCTCCCCCATGAAATTACATCAAGATGTAATGCTTCCTCTGCAAGGAGGGAGATATTTAAAAGTTTCCTTTGCATAAATATTTAGAATAGCCCTCTACATTTGAAAGGAGGCAATTTGCCTTCATAGGCAAAGGAAAGAGACAAAGTTGAGCCAATTCCAGCCACCCCTTTCCCTTTTGTTTGGGGAAGGGTTGACTGACAAGAAGTCATAGGCACACAAGGGGTTGTGGCTCAGGATGTCGCAGGAGCACGGAGGTTGTCTGGGTGAATCAAGAAGGAGTCCTCCTCACAAGCATTTGTATTTAGACAGGGGTGGGGAAACTCATCAAAATGTTTTGGGACTCCAATGCTTTTAATCCTTTGTTGTTGTTTAGTCGTTTAGTCGTGTCCGACTCTTCGTGACCCCATGGACCAGAGCACGCCAGGCACTTCTTTCTTCTACTGCCTCCCGCAGGGGTAGCCATTTTGAAGTTTGAGAGATGATGATGATGATGGCGATGATTTTATTATAGTTATATATCACTTTTCATAAAAAAAACCTCAGGATGGTTCACAAGATTAAAATACAACTTAAAGGCTGCTTCTTCGTTAACATACAACTTCAGTACTTCTTAACAAGGGTGGAAAGATATATCTTTCTAAGTATAAAATGAATACACAAACATTTGAGGGGGGGAAAGTCCCCTTGAACATGCCATGTAATCCCAGTGAACAATTTCTTGACATTCTTGCAGGGAGGAATTGTGCCGGAATTGCACGTTCAAGTAAAGCAGCAGAAGGGAAAGCTTAGATTAACCATTAAGCAAAAATATTTGTTATAGGTTTTTTGATAAGTATCCGGACTTGAAGTAAGGAATCAGAGGAAAAGACAAGGCCCTTTCAGTGTCCCTTGTTTCTGGCCTGCCCATGGTTACCTGTTTACACACAGAGCCATTCCCTGCAAAGCACATCTCCCAGCCCCACCTCAGCTGAAATTAGGCTTCAATAAATAAACACTTGTTTTAGTCAACTCAATAGTACGCTATGGTGTATGCAGTTGATGCAAAGGTTTTCCGCACAGGGGCTATAGATATACAGCTTAGATATTAGTATACTGCCTTAAGGTAGAATATTGGAGGAAATGACAAGGCATTCTCATAGAATCTTCTTGCTGCCCTTCTCATGTTTCATGGCAGTGTGGCAACCTTCCTTGCTTTCCATATATTCCACTTCCCCTGTTGAAATTAGGCTTGAAGGTAGCACTTGATTGTAGCCAAGATAATAGTTTGTGGCGTGTGGTTGATTGTGGTGTTTCTGTGTGCTGCCCATGAGATATTTTTTCTGGATGGCACATAGGTCCATGGGTCCAGAATAGTTGATGACCCCTGGTCTACATGAACCTGATGCTTCATTCACATAAGTAGCAAACAGAAGTATTTTCATCCCCAAAGGTAAAACTAGGGGTGAACTGTATGCTTTTCAATCAGAACAATCTCCATCAGTCACACAAGAAAATGTCATATGCCCATGCCCATGGGTCAGTCACCATTTAGGTTGCTTTTGATGTCTTCAGGCTATAGGGCACCCAGAATTAGACACTAACTGATTAGGCAATGAATTCCCCCTTCATGAATTGCTACCCATGGGCTGGTGACATAAGAGAAGATTGTGAGAAAGTCTCCCAGGGAGTCAAATCTCAAGGGGCTCCTAAAATGTGGCTTCACAAGAAATGTCTGAGGAAATGATTAGCCTCGCAGATGAAACCACCAACTGTACTTAAGGCACCAATTTAATTCGGTCATGGCCGATGGCATTTTCTGTTCTTCGCACCATGACTGCCCCCTTGGGGAGACGAGGAGGAGGAGGTTGTGGTGGTAGGGAGTTCTGAGGTCTTGTATTGTGACAAGATAGTTAATATGTGATAGGATAGAGATTTATAAATTTTCCTTGAGTGATGCCAGAAGATGTAAATTTTCCTTCAGTGATGCCAGAAGATAGAAGCTAGAATTATACTTTAACTAGGAGGTTTCAGAAATCAGACTCTCCTCCGTTGGAGGTTTTTAAGCAGAGGTTGTCAGGGATTCTTGCATTCAGCAAAACAAGTGTTAATTTACCAATCCCAAGTGTTATTTTACCAATCTTAAGCAAGAAAGGGCACTCCTGTTTGTTTGGTGTCAAACTCATGCCTGACAATTCTGTTGCACACCATCCCAATCTCAGAGCAGCAAAATATTCAGGGGTCAGAGGTGGATTCAAGGGAACATGACAAGTCTGGCTGCACTTGACATGGAGTCTTGGGGTGCCATAACTATGATTTAGTATGGAGCATGATAGGTGGGGGTTTCAGATTTTGGCATCGCACAGGGTGCTGCTGAAATTTGAGATCCCAAGGTTCAGCACTGCAGGGTGTCCAGTCCTTGGTGTAGATGGACCAGACAGTAGAGTCACACTTTAAAATATGAAGTATTTTTCTCCGCTCAAATATCACTATAGGCATTTAGGTTGAACTAGGCACTATAGGCATACAAAGGTTGAACTAGGCACACATCATACTGCACATCTCCTGTTTCCGCATTATGGTTCCTCATGTATTTCATAATCACTATCTATGACAGTTTTATATTAACGCCTCGAATCTATAGACTCATACAAAGTTTGTACACATGGAAATGTCTGAGGAAAATATGAGGAAATGATTACAGATGAAATCACCAATGGGACTTCAAGCACCATTTTATGTTAGTGTGGTTGATGGCATTTTCAGTTCTTTGCACCATAACTCTTCCTTTGTGTGTTCCTTGTGACATGCACAGAAATGTATCAGTCTGAATTATCTGAATACTTTTATTCAATTTCTTGATGCTGAATCAATTCAGAGGCAGCTGCAGGCAAATGAGGGTTTTTGCCTGGGTTCAGATTCACTTCCTCTCACTGTGTATCTCTGCTCCACAGTAATACACAGCCGTGTCCTCAGGTTTAAGGCTGTTCATTTGCAGATAGAGGAGGCTGTTGGAATTATCCCTGGAGATGGTGAATCATCCCTTCACTTTATCCAAGTAGCGAATGTCAGATGAACCTATATTTATACTTGCAACCCATTCCAGACCCTTTCCCTGAGCCTGTCTTCCCCAGTGCATCCATTTGCTGCTGAAGGTGAACCCAGAGGCTTGACAGGAGAGGTGGAGGGACTCCCCAGGCCTTTTCACATCCCCTCCAGACTCAACCAGCTGGACTTCTGACTGGACACCTAGAAAGAAAGGCATTTTAAGAGACCTGTTGTATGTCTTTAACACCCTTATTGTACTAGCTTTCTTCAACAGAAAGGATGGATTTACCTCCAAAGGCTGCTGAAAAGAAAACAAGTTGAAGCAAAGCTATCATTTTCCCTGTGTGAACGGTTGTCCCAAACATGCAGGCAAAGGGAGGGTGTCTGACTGCCTTTGGGAGGAAGCTTTCTCTGAAGATTTACATACCCATCAGGACTCCCCAGGCCTTTTCACATCTCCCCCAGACTCAACCAGCTGGACCTCCGATTGGACACCTAGAAAGAAAGGCATATTGAGAGACCAGATCCATGTTATGAACAACTAGAATGTACCAGCTTTCTTTAACTGGAAGAATGAATTTACCTTCAAAAGCTGCTGAAAAGAAAACCAGTTGAAGGAAAACTATCATTTTCCTGGTCTGATTCTTTGAGAGAGTTAAGCAAGAATCGGTCCCACATGTGCATGGGAAGGGAGCTTATCTGACTGCTTTAAAGAGGAAGCTCTCTCTGAAGATTTACATACCCATCGGTATAAAAGCACCAACAGAGACTCTGGGCAGTGAGGGGCTAGAGTCATGTCTGCACATTGTCAGAAATCTCCTTCTTTGCTGCTGCACAGTTTGTACAGGCATCTGTACAGTGATGCTTTGATGTAGAACTCTCGGGGGGGGGGGGGAAGCAACACAAGTTTTCAGAAATTCCATCACTTTCAGCATGCCCAGTATTTCTACCGTTGAAGGTGGGGAACAATTTCTTACCATAAATATGGAGAGGAATTGGGCTGGAAGGATATGGTCAAATGAAGCAGAAGAAAATTTAGATTAAATATGAAGTAACACTTCATATCACAGCTCAGCAAAGAAATGAAATGTCTGTGGAATGCTCTCTCTTAAAGGCTTTAAATAAAAATATATATGAATAGCATATGTATAAGAATCCCGTCTTAATCTTGAATAGTAGAGCACATGACATAACATTCTCATAGCTCCTTGTTCTTGCTCTCCTCAAAGCACAGGGAATCCTGTATTTGTAATATATAAATGAGAAATATAAAAGCTGTGTTTACATTGGGGGGGTGTCACTAACACGGAGCTCATGAGTGTGTATATATGCAGGTTCAGTAACATTCACTATTTGTTTGTCAAGGCATCCTCACTATTCTTTGGTCCTCCACAATACCAAGAATAAGATACACAACAACCAATACTTGGGTGAAATCAGGCCACAACTTTATTGGCAACAAAAGTTTGGCATAGACATAGGGTATACCCTTCCCCTTTCTGGCAAAAGAACTTGTGTTTGGGGGATAACAAGAAATGAGGGAGTCAATAAAGGGGTATCTCCTCCACTGGATTGCACCTGGGGAGTGCTGTGGCTCCTCACCCCTGCCTGGGCATCCCAACAGAAGTATCTCCCCACGATCCCTTTAATGGGATACTCCATTTTGAAGGCAAAGGCTACAACCTCCCCTCAGAACACAACTTTGCCTATCCAATGCGTAAACTGTCAAAGATGTGACATTGGCAATGAGGATGGCAAAAAGCAGAGGGCTGAGTTGGAAAATTTCAACCTGGTCCCCAATACGGTGATTATCTATGCTATAGCAAGGTGGAGCAGAACAACATGAAATAGCAATACGTAAAGTGGGTGGGTGGGAATCCAACGAAAAGTGGCTGCAGAACAAGCCATGGGCCTGTGTTATATACTGGAGGAACAAGCTTTAACTTGGTTGCCCATGTTTGCTCCCGATTCACTGATTAGGCAAGTGGACAAGGCAAATTACTGAAGCAACAAGTTTGGCCAAGAGCCTTCCTTTGATGCCTGGGAATCCCAAGTCAGATCCTGGCATGCAAGGGAATGCCAGCCAACAATGACGCCCACCCAAGAGGGTGAATTCATTTCTGATAGTATCCTCTCTCCCCAATGGAAATTTGGTTTCAAAGAAGCTCTTTAGTGTAGCCAATAGAACAAGTTGTGGCATGTAGCTGGTTGTGGTGTGTGTGTGTGTGTGTAGTGCCCATTATAGAATGTTTGATGGCCCTTGAAGTAAATGAAAAAGAGAACTGAATCACATTTTAAAAATACATATTTGTAGATCTGATCCGGAACCTGAGATCATAATTTGAGGCCGTTTTTTATGGTCCTCCTCCACAAGAGGTCTGGAGGGTGGCAAAATGAGAAGGAGCCATTTCTGAAATGTATCCCTGTTTGTGGAATGCTCTCCCCAGTGAGGATTGCCTGGAACCATCATTATACATCTGTAGGCACCAGGCAAAACCTTTCCTCTATAACCAGGCCTTTGGCCTTTAACTATTTGTGGTCTCTTAGAAGTGGGTGAGTTGTTTTTAATGTATTCTTCTTTCCTCTTGGTTTTAACATATCTATGTGGGGTTTATTGTTTCTTTGGTTGTAAGTCTCATTGGATTACGGAACTGATAAATTCATAATAATAACACTAATAAATGATTATAGTTTGCCTGGGAAGAGCCCTAGGTGTAAAGCTGCATGACTAGCTGGCTGTCTCCGTTTGAATGGGCAGACTATCAGTCTAAATTATTTTAACAGGTTTCTTTGGTCTCTGGCAGCTAATAGAATGTCCCTATTTTCATTTGAAATGTTGGAGGGAATGCAACTCTTCTGTTTTGATTAAAGGAGGGTTTTTGTCTGGCTTCAGGTTCACTTCCTCTCACTGTGCCTCTTGCACAGTAATACACAGCCGTGTCTTCGGGTTTAAGGCTGTTCATTTGCAGATAGAGGAGGCTGTTGGAATTGTCCCTGGAGATGATGAATCTTCCCTTCACTTTATCCAAGTAGTGAATTGTAGCTGAATTGTGGCTATATGGAGGCCACCCATACCAGGCCCTTCCCTGGTAGACTGTCTCACCCAGTGCATGCCATAGCCCCCAAAGTTAAACCCAGAGGCTCAACAGGAGAGGCGAAGGGAGTCTCCAGGCTTTTTCACATCTCCTCCAGACTCCACCAGCTGGACCTCAACTGGACACCTAGAAAGAAAGGCATTTTAAGAAGTCTGCTGCATGTTAACAACACCCAGAATGAACCACCCTTCGATAACTGGTATGAGGAATTTACCTCCTAAAGCTGCTGAAAAGAAAACAAGCTGAAGCAAAGCTATCATTTTTGCCTGCCTGATGCTTTGAGAGATTTGACCATAATGCGCTCCCTAGTATACAGCGGTAGGGAGAGTGTTTGACTGCCTTAAAGAGGAAGCTCTCTATGAAATTTACATAACCAGGAGGATAATGTCTGACTGGAAGCAAATGGTGACCTGGCAAAAAATATACTTCTTTGCCATTGCACAATTTGCATAGCTCTTAACCTTGATGGGCTTATGTATCCCCCCCATGCACACAGGCTCCATGATTTCAAAGATGCAAACCATCAAATATATAAATGATGGGGGGAGGGGTAATGGGTTTGATGTATGTGCCTGAATGTACATTTCATTCAAAATTACTTTGAAATTGGTCAAAGAAGTTGATCAAGGGAAAATATTAAATGTAGATCAATTCAATCTCTATTGTTGTTGTTCAACCAGAAAATACAGCTAGTTTGCACGGGCGAATGTTTTGAAACAGTTAAAAAATATTAGTTTTGCATGGCATAATTTTTATTTCTTAAAAAAAGTTTCTTATTGCTTCGCTAAATAAAGATTAGGGACACAGGTGATACTGCAGCCTAAACCACTGACCTTTGGACTTGCCGATCAAAAGGTCGGTGGTTCGAATCCCCGCAATGGGGTAAGCTTCCATTGCTCGGTCCCAGCTCCTGCCAACCTAGCAGTTCGAAAGCACGCCAAAAAGTGCAAGTAGATTAATAGGTACTGCTCCGGTAGGAAGGTAAATGGTGTTTCCGTGTGCTGCCCTGGTGTCAGTGTTTCTTGGTGCCAGAAGTGGCTTAGTCATGCTGGATACATGACCTGGAAAAACTGACTGCGGAGCAGAGAAACGCTGGCTCCCTCGGCCTGTAAAACGAGATGAGCGCTGCAACCCCAGAGTCGTTCGCGACTCAACTGTCAGAGGTCCATTTAACTTTACCTAAATAAAGATTAATAGTTAAATTCCTTATTCATATTATGTCTTATTTTTCCATTTAATAATTATTTGGCTATTATAGAACCACTGAATTGTAGAGCTGGAAGAACCACAGCAATCATCAAATCCGACAACCTGCAAAGCAGGAATATTTTGCCCAACATTGGCTCAAACTCATCACCCTGAGATTAAGATTCTCAAGCTCTACTAACTGAGTTATGTATGTAGTTGCCCTCCTTGGCACGCTTTCCAGCTGGTCAATATCCTTGTTTAATTGTGGCACCCTGAACTGGACACAGTTTTTTAGGTTGAAGCGTGCTCACCGGTCTTCAGCTGCTGCCTTTAAAATAAACATTTTCTCATTGATTTCAGCTTCTCATGTCCTGTTTGGTCAACTGCCTCTCATCCAAACTAAATTTTCAGCCACATTTCACTTTTAATCATAGCAATGTGTTGGAAAGTGGACTCCAAAATTATGCAGAAGTCTCTTAAGGGGGCAAACTCTCAAGGGGTCTGTACAATATTCATTTTCAAGGAAGCAGATGAGGAAATGATCTGTTTTGTGGTAGAAAACACAAGGCAACATACGTTACTCAGATGCCATTTGACCTTGCGGTCAACCATGTTTTGTCTTCTTTATAAACTACTGTACTCTTGCTTGAAGCAGAAGGAAGATTTGTGTCTTGTGTGAAACAGACGCCTCATTCAACCCATGACTATGTTCCAAATATACTTACAAGACAGCTGTATTTTGGATCAAACAGGCCACAGATGTACAGATTTGGCATAGGTATAATAATCGAACCACCAGCATTATAACTTGTAATGTTGTATGCACATAGCTTTCTCTGTGAGAATGGAAATAGAGGAATCTGACTATTGCCTCAATTATCTAAAAAAAATTGTTTTCTTTCTTGCAACCGAACCTATTCAGAGTTCAGCTATAAGCAAGAAAGGGTTATGGCTTGACCTCAGATTCACTTCCCACAACTGTGTCGCTTACACCACAATACACTGCCGAGTCCTCAGCTTTGAGGCTGTTCATTTGCAAATAGAAATGGCTGTTTGAGTTGTCCCTGGAGATGGTGGAGTGCCTTTTCACCACATCCAAGTAGTAACTTGTCACTGAATCCATTGCTATCAGGGACACCCATTCCAGGTCCTTTCCCAATACATGTTGGAGCTCCTGAAGGTGAACCGAGAATTTGACAGGACAGGCGGAGGGAATCCCCAGGTCTTTTGATGTCTCCCCCCCCCCCCGACTCAACCATCTGAACTTCTGATTTGGCACCTGGAAATAAAGGCATTTTAAGACGCTTGTCCATACTTCGGCTAGTGTTGTGCCTAGAAAACACAGGTCTGAGCGGTTTCACTACTTCCCAAGGGAAAACTCCCTCTTTAGTGATAGATAAAAAGAAATTGCAATTTGGAGAAACCACAAATGGCTGTTTGCTCCAATGGAGCACTAAAGAACAGTTTGCCGGGGGAAGGGGGCAGTTATCAGCGAGACAATGGATAAGGCCTCAAGATTAAGCAATTTCCTTTAACTGAAAAGATGGATTTACCTCCAAATGCTGTTGAAAAGAAGACAAGTTGAAGCAAAACTATCATTTCCCCTCTTGAATTATATGAGATGGTTTAGTGAAAAGTGGTCCCAGGAATTCAGGGTTTTTTAACTGGGGCAGGGTTAGCGCCTAACTGACATGGAGGAAGCAGCTCTTTGGTGGCTTATTGCTGCATATATATTTTTAATAAATAGTATGCTTATTTACTAAAGTACACTATAAAAGAGAAACTCTGGGACGTTCAAATTAAATATCCTTTTAAGGCAGAGTATAGTGAGGAGGTGAACATATCTGCTTTTCTCAGGGCAGGTCAACTCTGGTGAGACTTGGGAAATTAATATGAATATAATGTGTGACTTTGCAAATACAATTACCTACATGAATCAGGAAATTTACTTGCATCAAGAAGAGAAGAAGAGTTTGGATTGCATATCCCGCTTTATCCCTACCCGAAGGAGTCTCAAAGCAGCTAACATTCTCCTTTCCCTTCCTCCCCCACAACAAACACTCTGCGAGGTGAGTGGGGCTAAGAGACTTCAAAGAAGTGTGACTAGCCCAAGGTCACCCAGCAGCTGCATGTGGAGGAGCGGGGACGCAAACCCGGTTCACCAGATTACGAGTCTACCGCTCTTAACCACTACACCATTTCTGCTCTCCATCATTATCAAGTGTTGGCAAGCAGTCCTTTTTAGTCTTGACAAAAACAAGCAAAATAAAGGCATCAGTAGAGGAGATCTAAATATTGTCTGACTGGACCACACCTCCTTCCATTGGCATTTTCTATTCTTGACACCATCGTTTCCCTCTTGTGGGGAACAGGAAGAGGTGGAATATAATTCCAGGAGTCTTGGTTTCTGACAAGATGCTTAATTTTCAAAATGACATTTGGCATAGATTTGTGGGTATACTGTCTAGTGACATGGGGAAGAGAAAAGCAGCACCGAACATGTAGTTGCAACTAATACACATTTCAAGTATTAGAGATTGATTTTTAAAATTATTATTGTTTCAGTTAATTCTTCTCTTAACATACCACAGAATATACCATTGCTGAACAGAGCTGCCAAACCATATGTTTTCCATATCTGATTATTTTCCTCACCACAATGGAGAGGTAGGTGTTGGGGAATAAGTGTTATGTATGCACATAAACACAATTCCCATGGAATTTATAATATTTATTTCCAGCATTTTATTCTAGCTTTTCCTCAGAATTCAAGGTGCTATACATTATATCACCCTCCTCATATATTTCCCATAATACCCCAGTAGGGTAGGTTCAGACTGAGAGGCTTTGACTGACCCAAGGTCATCTAGTGAGCTTCATGCACAAGTAGGTATTTGAACCCGGGTTTCCCATGTCCTATGTGCTGCAGAGGAGCTTTCAGCCCATGCCAAGAGGTGATGGGATGATGAAGAAATACACAATGGCCAATTCACAATATTGTAAAAAGTCTACATTTCTTCTTGAGGTCTATTGCAAGCAGCCTTAAGCATAACTCAGAGGTAAGAGCAGACAAAACACAAATAATCATCTATTTTCAAAACTGGATATTGAACTTAGGTGGTAGGGAAAAAATGCTGCAGCAAAGTCTTTTTGTACAGTGTTCTACTGATCCACATTGGTCTGACCTCCATTGTGTGTCACTTCTGCAGGTTTCCATCAGTATAATCGTTTCTGCATTATATTACAGATTGAAGAGGCAGGCAGTTTGGATGTTGTACCGCATCATCTGTGGAATGTAGAATTGCTCTGTCACTGTTTTCACAGTGTATTTGTTTATAGAAGCAGGACTTCTACTTTTGAACAGGGCTCAATAGGCTTTGTCTCACTGTGTCTTCTCGGGCACAGAAATACACAGCGGAGTCTGCAGCTGTCAGGGAGTTCAGCTGGAGGGAGAATTCATTCTTTGAGGCATCTGAAGAAATGCTTGCTCTGCTCTTCAGAGAAGGGGCATATATTGTGTCTCCATCATAGGGGTATATCCTTGCAATCCATTCCAGACCTTTCCCAGGAGCTTGACGGATCCAACTCCACTCATAGTACCCAGTAGAGATGGAGAAATCTGTGACTTTACAAAGCAGGTTGAGATTCTCTCCTGGTCTCACTATTCCTGGCCCAGATGATACAAGCTGAATGTCTGAGGAGACCCCTTGGAAAGAGAAAAGATGGCAATGAATGGTTGTTCGTCATCAAATCACCACATGAAGTAAATTAATTTGCAGAACTTCCCATACCTCTAGAAAGCACCACGAAAGAAAACAAAAGCAACAAGAGCTCCATAATGTTGATGAATAAATGTGTGCTAGAGATACAGGAAAGAGGGGACTCTGGGCTGGGAAGCAAGTGAAGATTTTATATTCAGGGTTTTTCAACCGAAACTACTCCCAACTTCCTGGTGGCATTTACATGAGACCTCCCCAGTGAGGCGCAAGAGGCAGATAAAAGCCATTTTGGCGATCAGGGTTTGCTGCTGGTTTCCTCTTTGTTCCCCGCACAAACACAAACACACAAAGACAAATGCACACAGAGTGGAGTTCTAATGGAGGGGGCATAGATGGAATGCATAATTCACTCAAAGACGTTGGTGTTGGAGGAAGGTTTGGAAGAGATTAATGAACTGGGGAAGCATTCTTCTTTTATACTTTAAAACTACTGGTTGTGGTGGAAAGTTCAAGGGACTGGCATTTATCATCATCATCATCATCATCATCATCATCATCATTTCAGCCTCCCTTCGCCATGCACCTATAGAGATGCTGTTGGTGTGATGCAATTATAATTTCAAATGCAGCATGTGAAATCAAATTGCTGGGAGGGAGTTCTGCTGTGGCAACATGGAGTAGAGGAATTTTAAATATATAAAAGAAAATGTAAAAATATAGGTTCCATCTTTATATTCACACTCCAGTGCACCCTTCATTCACCCCTGGAATGCCCACCACACTCCCAAATACAAAACCATTATTTATTATCTCCCCATGAAATTACATCAAGAGTCTCTTTTTAAAAAATCCTTCCTCTGCAAGGAGGAAGATATTTAAAAGTTTCATTTGCATAAATATTTAGAATAGCCCTCTACATTTGAAAGGAGGCAATTTGCCTCCATAGGCAAAGGAAAGAGACAAAGTTGAGCCAATTCTACCCCCTCCCTCCCTTTTGTTTGGTGAGGGGTTGACTGACAAGAAGTCATAAGCACACAAGGGTTGTGGCTCAGGATGTCGCAGGAGCACGGAGGTTGTCTGGGTGAATTAAGAAGGAGTCCTCCTCACAAGCATTTGTATTTGGACAGGGGTGGGGAAACTCATCCAAATGTTTTGGGAGTCCCACACCTTTCATCCTAGGGGTAGGCATTGTGAAGCTTGAGAGATGATGATGATGATGATGAATATTATTATTATTTTATTATTATAATTATGTATCATTTTTCATCATAAAATCTCAGGATGGTTCACATGATTAAAATGCAATATAAAGCACAAATAAATAGTTAAAACGTTAAGTACATCAGCGGTCATGACTTGTCACAGCTGCTGTGGAGGAGACTTTGGCCTGACTGTGGTGGTGGCTGAGGAAGTGGGGCATTTAAACAGAAGCCAGGGTGGCTTCTGTAGATCTGGGATGTTCTGCTCAAAGTAGGGTGGTTGGAAGGTCTGCTGTACTACAAATATTTTGTTTACACATGCCCTCAATCTACAGGACATCCATATTTGTAGAAAATAAGATTGTGCCATGGATTTCTTCCCCACAAACTGTTGCCCATGAGCTGAGAGCACAGAGATAATTGCTTGAAAGTTTCTCAGGGACTCAAAGTCTCAGGGGGCTCATAGAAAGTTGGTTGACCAGGAAACATCTGAGAAAGTTATTGTGTTACAGATGAAATCACCAACCGTAGTTCGAGCAGCATTTTATTTCAGTCCTGGCAGATAGGGCATTTTCTCATCTTTGCACCATGACTGCCCCCTTGTGAGAAACAAGAGACGGAAGAGGTCTGCTTTTGTGAGAAGATGCTTAATGTGCAAAATGACATTTGGTAGAGATTAATGGGTTTTCCTTCCAGTGAAGCCAAATTCTCCTTTAGACCTTTCTAGTGATATTGGGAAGAGCAAAGCAGCACCAAACCTGTAATTGCACCCAAAACACATTTTAAGTATTAGATCTTGATATTTTAATGTTTTTATTCTTTCAGTTAATTCACGTATTAACATTCCACAGAAGACACCATTGCTGAACAGATCTGCCAAACCATACGTTTTCCAAATGTGATTCTTCTCCTCACCACAATGGAGAGGTAAGTGTGTGGATATGAGTAATCTGATCAGCTCCACCTGCTTAACTGTGGCAAGCAGGCATTAACATAAAGAACATTCCCATGGAATTTATCCTATTCATTCATAGCAATTTATCCCAGCTTTTCCCTTGAAGAATTCAAGGTGCTATACATGTTATCCCCCTGCTCATATATTCCCTCAACACCCCAGTAGGGTAAGTCAAGCTGAGAGGCCGTGACTGACCCAAGATCATCCAGTGAGCTTCATGGACAAGTAGGGATTTGAACCCAGGTTTCCCAGGTTCTTTGTGCTGCAGAGGAGGTTTCAAGCCATGCCAAGGGATGATGGAATGATGAAGAAAGACACAATGGCCAATTCACAATTTTGTAAAAATTCCACATTTCTACTTAAGGTCTATCGCCACCAGCCTTAAGCATAACTCAGAGGTATGAGCAGACAAAACACAAACAATCATGCATTTGCAAAATTGGATGTTGAATTTAAGTGGTGGGGAGGGGGAGATGCTGCAGCAAAGTATTTTTGTACAGCGTTGTACTGATCCACGTTGGTCAACCTCCTTTGTGGGTCACTTCTGCAGGTTTCCATCAGTATAATCATTTCTGGATTAAGTTGCAGATTGAAGAGGCAGGCAGTTTGGATGTTGTTCCGCATCATCTGTGGAATGTAGAATTGCTCTGTCACTGTTTTCACAGTGTATTTGTTGATAGAA
This sequence comes from Podarcis lilfordi, assembly GCA_947686815.1. NCBI lineage: Eukaryota > Metazoa > Chordata > Lepidosauria > Squamata > Lacertidae > Podarcis > Podarcis lilfordi. The sequence goes on from CANTUW010000009.1 coordinate 31,666, forward strand.
GCAGGACTTCTGCTTTTGAACAGGGCCCAATAGGCTTTGTCTCACTGTGTCTTCTCGGGCACAGAAATACACAGCAGAGTCTGCAGCTGTCAGGGAGTTCAGCTGGAGGGAGAACTCATTCTTTGAGGCATCTGAAGAAATGGTTGCTCTGCTCTTCAGGGAAGGGGCATATCTTGTGTTTCCATCATAGGGGTATATCCTTGCAATCCATTCCAGACCTTTCCCAGGTGATTGACGGATCCAATGCCACCCATAGTACCGAGTAGAGATGGAGAAACCTGTGACTTTACAAAGCAGGTTGAGATTCTCTCCTGGTCTCGCTATTCCTGGTCCAGATGATACAAGCTGAATGTCTGAGAAGACCCCTTGGAAAGAGAAAAGAGAGCAATGAATGATTGGACGTCATCTAATTACTACATAAAGTAAATTAGCATTGCAGAACTTCCTTTACCTTTAGAAAAAGCCACCAAAAAAACCAAGAGCAACAAGAACTCCATAATGTTGATGAATGAATGTGCTAGAGATACAGGAAAGAGGGGACTCTGGGCTGGGAAGCAAGTGAAGATTTTATATTCAGGGCTTTTCATCTGAAACCACTCCCAACTTGCTGGTGGTATTTACATGAGACCTCCCCAGTGAGGCACATGAGGCAGATAAAAGCAGTTTGGGCGGTCAGGCTTTGCTGCTGGCTTCCTCTTTCTCCCCTGCACACACAAACACACACAGACAAATGCACACAGAGTGGAGTTCTAATGGAGGGGGCAAAAACGGAATGTAAAATTCAATCGAAGACGTTTGTGTTGGAGGAAGTTTTGGAAGAAATTAATATACTGGGTATGATTTTTCTTTCTTTTATGCTTTAAAACTGCTGGTTGTGGTGTATCAGTCTATAGACTGGCATTATTATTATTATTATTATTATTATTATTATTATTTTCATCCTCCCTTCATTCATCCCTCGAATGCCCACCACACTCCCAAATGCAACACCTTTCTTATTTTTCTCCCGTCATGAAATCACATCAAGAGTCTTTTTAAAAATGCTTCCTCAGCAAGGATGAAAGGCTTTGGGACTCCAATGCCTTTCATCCTAGGGGTAGCCATTTTGAAGTTCGAGAGATGATGATGATGGTGATGATGATGATTTTATTATAGTTATATATCACTTTCCATCATAAAACCTCAGGATGGTTCACAAGATTAAAATACAACTTAAAATAAAAATAAATAGTTAAAACATTAAGTACGTCAGGGTCTTGACTGGTCACAGTGGCTGTGGAGGAGACTTTGGCCTCACTGTGAAATGGTCAAATGAAGTGGAAGAAAATTTAGATTAGGTATGAAGAAACACTGTAGATCACAGCTCCAGCAAAGAAATGAAATGTTTGTGGAATACACTCTCTTAAAGGCTTTAAATAAATAAAAACAACAACACAAAAAGCATATGTATAAGAATCCCATGTTAATGTAGAGCACATGACACAACATTCTCATAACTCCTTGTTCTTCCTCTTCTCAAAGCATGGGGAATCCTGTCTTTCTAATAGGCAAATGAGAAATATAAAAGCTGTGTTTACATGGGGGTGTCACTAAACATGGTGCTCATGACTGCATATATATGCATGTTCAGAAACATTTCCTATTTACATGTCAAGGCATCCTCTTTGGTCCTCTTTGAGCAATAAAAAGACCGTAACTTAAAATAATAATAATAATAATAATAATAATAATAATAATAATAATCAGTGAGCATCCTGTGTGTTATATAGTTCATGTAAAAGAGGGATAGAAGCAAAAATCAAACCACAATATGCTGGTTTAAGCCATGTAAAATCCTGACCTTAAATATGTCTTTTGCCTCAGAGACTTAAATAACAAACAGGTGGGGAAGTGCTGGCATGCTAAAGGGCACAAAAACTCAGAGAGTGTCTGTGGGCAAAGGAGGGTTTTTGCTTGGCTGCAGAGTCACTTCCTCTCACTGTGTCTTGCACAGTAATACACAGCTGTGTCCTCTGGTTTCAGGTTGTTCATTTGCAGATAGAGGAGGCTGTTGGAATTGTCCCTGGAGATGGTGAACCGTCCCTTGACTTTATCCGAGTAGCGTTTGCCAGATGAATCTGTACTTATGTCTCCCACCCAATCCAGTCCCTTTCCAGGAGCCTGCCTCACCCACTCCATGTAGTAGCTGCTGAAGGTGAACCCGGAGGCTTGACAGGAGAGGTGGAGGGACTCCCCAGGTCTCTTGACATCCCCTCCAGACTCAACCAGCAGGACTCCAGACTGGGCACCTAAAAAGAAAGGCATTTTAGCATAACTGCTGCATGTTATTACACTCAGAGTGTCCCATTCTTCTTGATTTGAGAACGAATGAATTTACCTCCAAGAGCTGCAGAAAATAAAACAAGTTGTAGCAAAAGTATCATCTTCCTTATCTATTGCTAGAGAGCTGAGTGAAAAGTGGGCTCAGGTATTCAGGGTCACTGCTGCAGGGAGGGGTCTGACCATCCTAAATAGGTGTCTCTCTCTCTGATAATTTGCATACCCAGCAGGAGAAAAGCAGCAACAGAGACTTCAGGCAGTCTCCGACTGTAGGCATATTCTAGTCTTTGAACAAGTCTGCTTCCTTGTTAATGTACAACTTCCCTTCTTAACAAGGGTGGAAATATATATCTTTCTAAGCATAAACTGAATACACAAACATTTGAGGGGGGGAAAGTCCTCTTGAGCATGCCATGTAATCCCGGTGAACAATTTCTTGACATTGTTGCAGGGACAAATTGTGCCGGAATAGCATGTTCAAGTGAAGCAGCAGAAGGGAAAGCTTAGAAAAACTATTAAGCAAAAATATTGTTGCAGGGAGGAATTGTGCCAGAATGGCACGTTCAAGTGAAGCAGCAGAAGGGAAAGCTTAGATTAACCATTAGGCAAAATATTTTTGTAAGTTTTTTTTATAGGTATCCTGACTTGAAGTAAAGAATCAGAGCAAAAGACAAGGCCCTCTCAGGGTCCCTTGTTTCTGGTCTGCCCATGGTTACCTGTTTACACACAGAGCCATTCCCTGCAAAGCACACCTCCCAGACCCACCTCAGCTGAAATTAGGCTTCAATAAATAAACACTTGTTTTAGGCAACTCAATAGTTTGCTGTGGTGTATGCAGTTGATACAAAGGTTTTCCGAACAGGGGCTATAGATATACAGCTTAGATATTGATATACTGCCTAGGTAGAATATTGGAGGAAATGACAAGGCATTCTCATAGAATCTTGTTGCTGCCCTTCTCATGTTTGAAATAGGAAATAGGAAAGCTGTGTTTACATCAGAGGGTGGCAGTGTGGCAACTTTCCTTGCTTTCCATATATTCCACTTCCCCATTGAAATTAGGCTTGAAGGTAGCACTTGATTGTAGCCAAGATAATAGTTTGTGGTGTGTGGTTGACTGTGGTGTTTCTGTGTGCTGCCCATGAGATATTTTTTTCTGGGTGGCACATATGTCCACGGGTCCAGAATAGTTGATGATCCCTGGTCTACATGAACCGGATGCTTCATTCACATAAATAGCAAACAGAAGTATTTTCATCCCCAAAGGTAAAACTGGGGGTAAACTGTATGCTTTTCAATCAGAACAATCTCCATCGGTCACACAAGAAAATGTCATATGCCCATGCCCATGGGTCAGTCACCATTTAGGTTGCTTTTGATGTCTTCAGGCTATAGGGCACCCAGAATTAGACACTAACTGATTAGGCCATGAATTCCTCCTTCATGAATTGCTCCCCATTGGCTGGCGACATAAGAGAAGATTGTGAGAAAGTCTCCCAGGGAGTCAAATCTCAAGGGGCTCCTAAAATGTGGCTTCTTGTCAGTCAACCCCTCACCAAACAAAAGGGAGGGAGGGGGTAGAATTGGCTCAACTTTGTCTCTTTCCTTTGCCTATGAAGGCAAATTGCCTCCTTTCAAAGTAGAGGGCTATTCTAAATATTTATGCAAATGAAACTTTTAAATATCTTCCTCCTTGCACAGGAAGGATTTTTTAAAAAGAGACTCTTGAGGTAATTTCACGGGGGAGATAATAAATAATGGTTTTGTATTGGGGAGTGTGGTGGGCATTCCAGGGGTGAATGAAGGGTGCACTGGAGTGTGAATATAAAGATGGAACCTATATTTTTACATTTTCTTTTATTTATTTAAAATTCCTCTACTCCATTTGTATTCCATAATCACTATCTATGACAGTTTTATTTTAATACCTCCAATCTATAGGACACCTAGATTAGGAGAGAAGTCTATTGTGTCATGGATTCCTCCTCCACGAATTATTACTCATTGGCTGAAGAACTAGATAGATGTCCCTCAAGGCATCAGGGTCTCAAGGGGCCCATACAAAGTTGTTTCACATGGAAATGTCTGAGGACTATATGGGGAAATGATTACATATAAAATCACCAATGGGACTTCAAGCACCATTTTATGTTAGTTGTGGTTGATGACATTTTTAGTTCTTTGCACCATGACTCTCCCTTTGTGTGTTCTTTGTGACGTGCACAGAAATGTATCAGTCTGAATTATCTGAATACTTTTATTCAATTTCTTGATTCTGAATCAATTCAGAGGGCAGCTGCAGGCAAAGGAAGGCTTTTGCCTGGGTTCAGATTCACTTCCTCTCACTGTGTATCTCTGCTCCACAGTAATACACAGCCGTGTCCTCAGGTTTAAGGCTGTTCATTTGCAGATAAAGGAGGCTGTTGGAATTATCCCTGGAGATGGTGAATCGTCCCTTCACTTTATCCAAGTAGCGAATGTCAGATGAACCTGCATTTATACTTGCAACCCATTCCAGACCCTTTCCCTGAGCCTGTCTTCCCAGTGCATCCATTTGCTGCTGAAGGTGAACCCAGAGGCTCAACAGGAGAGGTGGAGGGACTCCCCAGGCCTTTTCACATCCCCTCCAGACTCCACCAGCTGGACCTCTGACTGGACACCTAGAAAGAAAGGCATTTTAAGAGACCCGGTGTATGTCTTTAACACCCATCATGTACTAGCTGTTTTCAACAGAAAGGATGGATTTACCTCCAAAGGCTGCTGAAAAGAAAACAAGTTGAAGCAAAGCTATCATTTCCCTGTGTGAGAGCCAGTGTGGTATAGTGGTTAAGAGCGGTAGTCTCGTAATCTAGGGAACCGGGTTCGCGTCTCCGCTCCTCCACGTGCAGCTGCTGGGTGACCTTGGGCCAGTCACACTTCTTTGAAGTCTCTCAGCCCCACTCACCTCACAGAGTGTTTGTTGTGGGGGAGGAAGGGAAAGGAGAATGTTAGCTGCTTTGAGACTCCTTAAAGGGAGTCAAATCCAAACTCCTCCTCCTCTTCTTCTTCTTCTTCTTCTTCTTCTTCTTCTTCTTCTTCTTCTTCTGTCTGAAATGTTGTCCCAAGCATGTATAGGTATCCCATCTTTATGTTGAATAATAGAGCACATGACATAACATTCTCATAGCTCCTTGTTCTTGCTCTCCTCAAAGCACAGGAATCCTGTATTTGTAATATATAAATGAGAAATATAAAAGCTGTGTTTACATGGGGGGGGGGTGTCACTAACATGGAGCTCATGTGTGCGTATATTTGCATGTTCAGTAACATTCACTATTTGTTTGTCAAAGCATCCTCCCTATTCTTTGGTCCTCCACAATACGAAGAATAAGATACACAACAACCAATACTTGGGTGAAATCAGGCCACAGCTTTATTGACAACAAATGTTTGGCATAGATATTGGGTAAACCCCTCCCCTTTCTGGCAATAAAGGGGTATCTCCTCCATTGGATTGCACCTGGTGAGTACTATCGCCCCTCACCCCTGCCTGGGCATCCCAACAGAAGTATCTCCCCACAATCCCTTTAATGGGATACTCCATTTTGAAGGCAAAGGCTACAACCTCCCCTCAGAACACGACTTTGCCTATCCAATGCGTAAACTGTCAAAGATGTGACATTGGCAATGAGGATGGCAAAAAGCAGAGGGCTGAGTGGGAAAATTTCAACCTGGTCCCCAATACGGTGATCATCTATGCTATAGCAAGGTGGAGCAGAACAATATGAAATAGCAATATGTAAAGTGGGTGGGTGGGAATCCAATGAAAAGTGGCTGCAGAACAAGCCATGGACCTGTATTACATACTGGAGGAACGAGCTTTAACTTGGTTGCCCATGTTTGCTCCCGATTCACTGATTAGGCAAGTGGACAAGGCAAATTACTGAAGCAACAAGTTTGGCCAAGAGCCTTCCTTTGATGCCTGGGAATCCTAAGTCAGATCCTGGCATGCAAGGGAATGCCAGCCGACAATGACGCCCACCCAAGAGGGTGAATTCATTTCTGATAGTATCCTCTCTTCCCAATGGAAATTTGGTTTCAAAGAAGCTCTTTAGTGTAGCCAATAGATCAAGTTGTGGCATGTAGCTGGTTGTGGTGTGTGTGTGTGTGTGTGTGTGTGTGTGTGTGTGTGTGTGTAGTGCCCATTATAGAATGTTTGATGGCCCTTGGAGTAAATGAAAAAGAGAACTGAATCACATTTTAAAAATACATATTTGTAGATCTGATCCGGAACCTGAGATCATAATTTGAGGCCGTTTTTTATGGTCCTCCTCCACAAGAGGTCTGGAGGGTGGCAAAATGAGAAGGAGCCATTTCTGAAATGTATCCCTGTTTGTGGAATGCTCTCCCCAGTGAGGATTGCCTGGAACCATCATTATACATCTGTAGGCACCAGGCAAAACCTTTCCTCTATAACCAGGCCTTTGGCCTATAACTATTTGTGGTCTCTTAGAAGTGGGTGAGTTGTTTTTAATGTATTCTTCTTTCCTCTTGGTTTTAACATATCTATGTGGGGTTTATTGTTTCTTTGGTTGTAAGTCTGGCTTCAGGTTCACTTCCTCTCACTGTGCCTCTTGCACAGTAATACACAGCCGTGTCTTCGGGTTTAAGGCTGTTCATTTGCAGATAGAGGAGGCTGCTGGAATTGTCCCTGGAGATGGTGAATCTCCCTTCACTTTATCCAAGTAGTGAATTGTAGCTGAATTGTAGTTTATGGAGGCCACCCATTCCAGGCCCTTCCCTGGAGACTGTCTCACCCACTGCATGCCATAGCCTCCAAAGTTGAACCCAGAGGCTCGACAGGAGAGGCGGAGGGAGTCTCCAGGCTTTTTCACATCTCCTCCAGACTCCACCAGCTGGACCTCAACTGGACACCTAGAAAGAAAGGCATTTTAAGAAGTCTGCTGCATGTTAACAACACCCAGAATGAACCACCCTTCGATAACTGGTATGAGGAATTTACCTCCTAAAGCTGCTGAAAAGAAAACAAGCTGAAGCAAAGCTATCATTTTTCCTTCCTGGTGCTTTGAGAGATTTGGCCAAAATGTGGTCCCTAGTATGCAGCGGTAGGGAGAGTGTTTGACTGCTTTAAAGAGGAAGCTCTCTCTGAAATTTACATAACCAGGAGGATAAAAGCACCAACAAAGACATCTGACAATGTCTGACTGGAAGCAAATGGTGACCTGGGAAAAATATACTTCTTTGCCATTGTACAATTTGCATAGCTCTTAACCTTGATGGGCTTATGTTTTCCCATCATGCACACAGGCTCCATGATTTCAAAAATGGAAACCATCAGGTATATAAGTAATGGGGGGTGAGTGGGTTTGAAGTATGTTTCTGAAAGGTACATTTCATTCAAAATTACTTTGAAATTGGTCAAAGAAGTTGCTCAAGGGGAAACATTAAATGTAGATCAATTCAATCTCAATTGTTGTTGTTCTTTAATATCTTGCCCAAACCAGAGAATACAGCTAGTTTGCACTGGTGAATGTTGTGAAATAGTTAAAAAATATTAGTTTTGCGTGGCATAATTTTTATTTCTTAAAAAAAAATTCTTATTGCTTCTCTAAACAAAGATTAGGGAGGCGGGTGATACCGCGGTCTAAACCACTGAGCTTTGGACTTGCCGATCAGGGTTCGAAACCCTGCGATGGGGCAAACGTCCGTTGCTCACTCCCAGCTCATGCCAACCTAGCAGTTCAAAAGCATGCCAAAAAGTGCAAGTAGATTAATAGGTACCGCTCCAGTGGGAAGGTAAATGGTGTTTCCGTGTGCTAGCCTTGTGTCAGTGTTCCGTTGCGCCAGAAGCAACTTAGTCATGCTGGACACATGACCTGGAAAAACTGATTGCAGAGCAGATAAACACTGGCTCCCTCGGCCTGTAAAGCGAGATGAGCGCCGCAACTCCAGAGTCATTCACAACTCAACTTAACTGTCAGAGGTCCATTTACTTTTGCCCAACATGAACTCAAACTCATGACCCTGAGATTAAGAATATCATGCTCTACCAACTGAGCTATGCATGTACTCACCCTCCTTGGCACGCTTTCCAGCTTGTCAATATCCTTGTTTAATTGTGGCACCTTGAACTGGACACAGTTTTTTAGGTTGAAGCATGCTCACCGGTCTTCAGTGGCTGCCTTCCTACTCAGTTCGGCTGTAAGCAAGAAAAGGTTCTTTCTTGACTTCAGATTCACTTCCCACCACTGTGTAGCTAACACCGTAATACACTGCCTTGTCCTCAGCTTTGAGGCTATTCATTTGCAAATAGAAGTGGCTGCTTGAATTGTCCGTGGAGATGGTGAAGTGCGTTTTCACCGCTTACAAGTAGTAACTTGTCACTGAATCTGTAGCTATCAGTGCCACCCATTCCAGGCCCTTCCCAGGATCCTGTCTCACGCAGTACATGTTGGAGTTGGAACCCAGCCATTTGACAGGAGAGGCGGAGGGAATCCCCAGGTCTTTTGATGTCCCCTCCAGACTCAACCATGTGAACTTCTGATTGGGCACCTGGAAATAAAGGCATTTTAGGAGGCCTGTTGTAGGATATTAACACTAAGGGCTCATCCACACTTCTGCTAGTGTGAGCGATTTCCCAGTTGCCTCACTCCTTTCTGAGGGAAAACCCACTCTTTAGTGATAGATAGGAAGAAATTGCAATCTGGAGGAACCACAAGTTGCAGTTTGCTCCAATGGAGCACTAAAGAGCAGTTTTCGGGGGGGGGGGGTTACCAGCAAGACAGAAGGAAGCACGAGTAAGGCCTCAACATTAAGCAGTTTTCTTTAACTGAAAGGATGGATTTACCTCCAAAAGCTGCTGAAAGGAAGACAAGTTGATACAAAGCTATCATTTTCCCTCTTGAATGAATTGAGATGGTTTAGTGAAAAGTGGTCCAACAAATTCATAGTTTTGTAGCTGTGGCAGGGTGAGTGCCAAACTGACTTAAGGAGGAAGCAGTTTCTAAAAAAATTGCATACCCCCCAAAATAAAACCCCACCACCACAGCTCTTTGGCAGCTTATGGTTGCAAGTCTTTGTAATAAATAGTACACTTATTTACTAATGCACTATTTGACCTGTTGTTACCCTTAGGCAAACTATAATCAATTACTATTGTTATTATTATGAATTTGTCTGTTCCTTTATCTCGCCCATGGCAATCCAATGAGACTTACAACCAAAGAGACAAAATACCCCTCATAGATACGTTAAAACCAAGAGGAAAGAGAAATATATTTAAAACACCTCACCCTCTTCTGGTAGACCACGGATAGTTAAATGGCAAAGGCCTGGTTAAAGAGGAAAGGTTTTGCCTGGTGCCTACAGTTGTATAATGATGGTTCCAGACGAGCCTCACCGGGGAGAGAAAACAGGGAGCCATTGCATAAAAGGCTCATTCTCATTTTGCCACCTGCCAGACATCATGTGGAGGAGGAACATGAAAAAAGGACCTCACATGATGATCTCAGGATCTGGATCAGATCTACTAATATTTATTTTTTTAAATGTGACTCAGTTCTCTTCTTCACTTACAACAAGGGCCATCAAACATTCTGCAATGGGCACTACACACAAACACCACAATAAGCCACACACCACAGCTTGTTCTATTGGCTACACTAAAGAGCATCTTCGAAATTTCTATTGGGGAGAGAGGTTACTGTGAGAAGTGTTCTCGCCCACTCTGGTGGGCGTCATTGTGGGCTGGCATTCCCCTGCGTGCCACGATCTGACTTCAGATTCCATGGCAGCACAGCAAGGTTTTCGGCCAAACTTGCTGCCTTGACTGTAGTATGCATGTATGCACATTAACACCATTCCAATGGAATTTATTCGATTTATCCATAGCATTTTACCCCAGATTTTCCCTCAAAGAATTCAAAGTGCTATACATAATATCCCGTCCTCATATATTCTTCACAACACTCCAGTAAGGTAGCTTAGGCTGAGAGGATTTGACTGACCCAAGGTCATCTAGCGAGCTTCATGGACAAGTAGGGATTTGAAACCGGCTTTCCCAGGTCCTATGTGCTGCAGAGGTGGTTTCATGTCATTCCTTGGTATGATGGGATGATGAAGAAATACACAGTGGCCAATTCACCATTTCTGAAAAAGTCCACATTCCTTCTTGAGCTGTACCCCAGCAACCTTAAGCATAACTCAGAGGTGTGACCAGACAAAACACAAATAATCATGTATTTACAAAACAGGATATTGATTTTAGGTGGTAGAATGAAATGTTGCAGCAAAGTCATTTGGTACAGCGCTGTACTGATCCACACTAGTCTGTTTCCATTGTGTGTCCCTTCTGTAGGTTTTTTCATCAGTATAATCATTTCTGCATTAAGTTACAGAATGAAAAGGCAGGCAGTTTGGATGTTGTTCCACATCATCTGTGGAATGTAGAATTGCTCTGTCAAAACTTTCACAGTGTATTTGTTGATAGAAGCAGAACTTCTACATTTTGAACAGAGCCCAATAGGCTTTGTCTCACTGTGTCTCTTCGGGCACAGAAATACACAGCGGAGTCTGCAGCTGTCAGGGAGTTCAGCTGGAGGGAGAACTCATTCTTTGAGACATCTGAAGAAATGGTTGCTCTGCTCTTCAGGGAAGGGGCAAATGCTTTACTTCCATCATAGGGGTATATCCCTGCAATCCATTCCAGACCTTTCCCAGGAGCTTGACGGATCCAATCCCATGCATAATACTCAGTAGAGATGGAGAAACCAGTGACTTTACAAAGCAGGTTGAGATTCTCTCCTGGTCTCACTATTCCTGGCCCAGATGATACAAGCTGAATGTCTGAGGAGACCCCTTGGAAAGAGAAAAGATGGCAATGAATGGTTGTTCGTCATCAAATCACCACATGAAGTACATTAATATTGCATAACTTCCCATACCTTTAGAAAGCACCACCAAAGAAAACAAAAGCAACAAGAGCTCCATAATGTTGATGAATAAATGTGTGCTAGAGATACAGGAAAGAGGGGACTCTGGGCTGGGAAGCAAGTGAAGATTTTATATTCAGGGTTTTTCAACCGAAACTACTCCCAACTTCCTGGTGGCATTTACATGAGACCTCCCCAGTGAGGCGCAAGAGGCAGATAAAAGCCATTTTGGCGATCAGGGTTTGCTGCTGGTTTCCTCTTTGTTCCCCTGCACAAACACAAACACACAAAGACAAATGCACACAGAGTGGAGTTCTAATGGAGGGGGCATAGATGGAATGCATAATTCACTCAAAGACGTTGGTGTTGGAGGAAGGTTTGGAAGAGATTTATGAACTGGGGAAGCATTCTTCTTTTATACTTTAAAACTACTGGTTGTGGTGGAAAGTTCAAGGGACTGGCATTTATCATCATCATCATCATCATTTCAGCCTCCCTTCGCCATGCACCTATAGAGATGCTCTTGGTGTGATGCAATTATAATTTCAAATGCAGCTTGTGAAAACAAATTGTTGGGAGGAAGTTCTGCTGTGGCAAAATGGAGTAGAGCAATTTTAAATAAATAAAAGAAAATATAAAAATATAGGTTCCATCTTTATATTCACACTCCAGTGCACCCTTCATTCACCACTGGAATGCCCACCACTCTCCCAAATACAAAACCATTATTTATTATCTCCCCCATGAAATTACATCAAGATGTAATGCTTCCTCTGCAAGGAGGAAGATATTTAAAAGTTTCATTTGCATAAATATTTAGAATAGCCCTCTACATTTGAAAGGAGGCAATTTGCCTCCATAGGCAAAGGAAAGAGACAAAGTTGAGCCAATTCTACCCCTCCCTCCCTTTTGTTTGGTGAGGGGTTGACTGACAAGAAGTCATAGGCACACAAGGGTTGTGGCTCAGGATGTCGCAGGAGCACGGAGGTTGTCTGGGTGAATTAAGAAGGAGTCCTCCTCACAAGCATTTGTATTTGGACAGGGGTGGGGAAACTCATCCAAATGTTTTGGGAGTCCCACACCTTTCATCCTAGGGGTAGGCATTGTGAAGCTTGAGAGATGATGATGATGATGATGAATATTATTATTATTTTATTATTATAATTATGTATCATTTTTCATCATAAAATCTCAGGATGGTTCACATGATTAAAATGCAATATAAAGCACAAATAAATAGTTAAAACTTTGAGTACATCAGCGGTCATGACTTGTCACAGCTGCTGTGGAGGAGACTTTGGCCTGACTGTGGTGGTAGCTGAGGAAGTGGGGCATTTAAGCAGAAGCCAGGGTGGCTTCTGTAGATCTAGGATGTTCTGCTCAAAATAGGATGGTTGGAAGGTCTGCTGTACTACAAATATTTTGTTTACACATGCCCTCAATCTACAGGACATCCATATTTGTAGAAAATAAGATTGTGCCATGGATTTCTTCCCCACAAACTGTTGCCCATGAGCTGAGAGCACAGAGATAATTGCTTGAAAGTTTCTCAGGGACTCAAAGTCTCAGGGGGCTCATAGAAAGTTGGTTGACCAGGAAACATCTGAGAAAGCCATTTCCGAATGACTGAGGAGAGGGGGTTGCGGGCAGCCACCCTCCCACACACGCGGGGGCGGGCCCCTGCCCCCGCGAGAGCTAGGGAATCCCCGGGCGTGCCTGCGACCCGTCCCGCCAATCGGCGGGCCGAGGAGGCGTGGCCCTAAGCTATTTAAGGCCAGGTACGCCCGGGGACCGCCTCTTCCCCTCGCCAGCTGGCCGAAGAGTTTTTCTAGGAGGTTTCCTCGAGGAGCTCTCGTCCTTACCTCTTTAATTCCTTGCCTCGTGCCCTTCCTGAACCAGCGCTGAGGATCGCTGCATTTGATCCAAAAAGAGCTTGGATTTTTTCGCTTCGCCTTCGCCTGCTGTGGTTGTCCTGTCGTGCGGGTCCGTGGAGCGATCGCGACGCCGCCGTTGGGCAGTTTTCTTCTCGGAGCACTCGCCGGGAGGAGCGGAGAAGCGGGGGATCCAGTTGGTGTGCCCCATCCCAGCGCAGCATTCTCCGATTACGGGAATCTCGTCGTGCGGGTCAGGAAGGCCGAGGTTTGACTGCGGGGTCTCTTGGTTAATTCTTGGTTTATTCTTTCATTTCGCTGGCAGGGACGCCTTGTTAATTGCTTTAATTTGTGGCCGGTTCGCTGTAGCAGCGCTGTCCGGGAGAGCCTGCATTAATTTCTGCGCTTATAGTCCTTAGTGTATAACCTTTTACAGTTTCAGTGCTTGCTGTGGGGGGGTTTTTTCTTTAAAGCCGGTTTCTCCTCCTTCAGACGATTCGGGTCGTTGCCAGGGTTACAGCCATTCATAGGCCATCCCTGCGCACCACGTGGTCCTGCGGGGTCGCGGCCGCCATTTTGAGTGGGGCAACCGGTATTTGTTTTCCTGGGCGGGCGCCATCTTGGTAGGGGCCTCGTGGTCAGCTCGCGGCGGCCATCTTGGTGGGGTCGGAAGCGACCCACGATATATTGTTGTGGCCCTATCTTGCCGGTTAACTCCCGGATACGCGCTGAAAACAATTGACGCAAGTCGGCAGCTTGCATATTCAATACAAAATATTTTATCTTGCGTCTCGAGCGGCAAGGTTTTTTCTTCGTCGTCCCCTCCTTCCGCGTATTGTGCCGCCGTTGTTGACGCGCGGTGGCTCTGGGGGTGCATAGTGATTGATGGTCTTTTGGACCGAGGGTGCAAAGTATTCGAATTAATTGTTGGCATTTGTGATTGCAAGACGTCTACTTTCCTGACCCTTCTTAGCAAAGCTATACACTCATTAAATTGATTACATTTAATAGGAAATAATAATAGTATATTAATAAGCATAAGCATAGTTTAATAAAAAAGTTTATTATTTTGAATATACAGTAAGTAGATCAGACAAAGGATATTCATACCCAGATACATACCGCCAGTAAATAAATAGGAACAATTTGGGTACCAGTTTAAACACTAATAATCCTAATTAAGAATAAATAATAATAATAATAATAATAATAATAAATAACAAATAAAATAAATAATCAAAATAAATAAATAAATACATAGATAACAATAACAATAATAATAAAGAAATAATTGAGATAGAAATTTTATAATAAAAGTTACAATATATAAGCAACAAAGCAGGTATTAAAAATATATATATATATATATATATATATATATATATATATATATATATATAAATAAATAAATAAAAGAGGAGACAAATAAGCGGTAGCTCTACCAGGAGCCCGGTAGTCAATCGAGTTTACCGGTCAAAAAAACAAACAAACAAACAAACAAACAAACAAAAAAAAAAAAAAAGCCTTAAACTGTTTAGAAGGTGAATCTTCGAAGGCAAATTTGCTAAGCCACTAAAGCGTTTTGCTATTATAAAGTCTAATTCATCTGATAGCCTTTGAGGTGTAGACAATTCTGAGCTGGCTAGAGCTCCAAAATTTTTCGGTTGCAGAGTGCAGTCTAGTTAGTGGCGCTCTCTCCTTCAAGTTCCACGTTAGCGCTCGGGTTCTGCAGCTAACCGTCATGGCTTCTGGTGGGGAGCAGCAGGCTTCCACTTCAAGCAATCAGCAGGCGCCTGGCGCAAGTAATGGTGGCGCACAGGCAGCGGCCTTACCTTGTGATCCGCAAGCCTTTGCACAATTTTTCCAGGCATTTGAAACATTTTACAGGCAATGTAGGCCGGGTGCTTTGGTTCTTCCCCCTGAACCGTCACAGGATGTTATACCAGACACGCCCCCTAACATTCAAGGGCAAGTATTGCCAGGTCCTTCAGGGGCCAACACTCGTTCTGAAACGTCTAATTCGAGTCGCCCCAATACCCGCGCTCAGGCAGCCATCTCTAAAAAAGCAACTCATAACTCGGGAAAGGGTAGGCCATTGGCGAAAGGCCCAGGCAAGGGTAAGGCTAGCTCTAAGGCTTCAGGTAGACAACCCCCAGCCCGCGCAGCAGACATCCCCAGTGTGTTCCAAGAGCAGCAGTCCCAACAAAGCTCAACGGAAGACAGCGAGGGTTCCAGCTTAGAGGAGGAACAAAGGGAACCTCAGAGTACCGCAGCCAGGGGCCGATGGGAATGCGGCCTCCGCAGAGAAGCAGGGCGGCAAGCGCAAGTGCAAGAAGAAGCACACGTCTTCTAAGAAGAGGAGGAGCAAACAGTCCGAGACGGAGGAGGAGTCAGGTACGTCTTCTTCCGAGTCGGATAGCGAGGTCCTATGGATGGATACTGGGGATTAGGCGAGGGTAATCACGGGATCCCGTTATGGGCTCACGAAAGGAGAGCCAACTCTCATCGTAGAACTTTCAACGGGGTGCTCGATTGGAAAGATGGGTCCCTGGTGGAGGATGTAAAGGTCGCCACCAATCAGTCCACCGACTTTATTTTGGGAAACCATCTATCCCAGAGGAGGAGGAATAAGATACTTAATGGTGATTACGTGGACATCTTTACCTTGCTTCCCCCCACCAAGCTTCTAGGTAAGGGTGAAAAGAGGCGATCTTCTGGTAAAGGTAGGTACAGGACCCCTAGGGCCGAACGCACCTTCGAGAACTGGTTGGATGGATACCAGGTTTTCATGGGTGTAGTTTGCGCCGCGTATCCTAGGCGGGCCATGGATTTGGTGGCCTATTTAGCTCACGTGAGGCGGGCTCACGCGCTGGCAGGTGAGCAGGCCGCTTTAACGTATGACGAGAATTTTCGCAGAAACGCCTCCCTACTCCCTTCCACCCGATGGGATCTGACAGACCCTAACTTCTGGGGCGAGGATGTCACTCCATACATTGAAAGAAAGAACCAGGGAATGGTCAAAGCAGGTAGGACTGAGGTAAAGCGGCGTCGCCTTTGTTGGGAGTTCAACAAGGGTACATGTTCTAGACCATCTTGTAAGTATTTGCACGAATGCGAACGGTGCTGGGGAAATCACCCAGCTACCACGTGTTTTAAAAACAAACAGCAGCCCTTTCGGGGGCAGGGGTACTTCCACAACAGCAATAGAGGTGCCCCGGAGCCTCCCACCAGGGAACTGGTAACCGCCAGTAACATGCATATGGGTCTGGCCTTCTCTCCCGTCCGTCTAGAACCTCTCAAGTCCCTGCTGGATCGTTACCCTAATCGGAATGCCGCTCAGTATCTGTGGGAGGGCTTTTCCGGAGGTTTCAGAATCCCAGTGGTTTTTCCACCTTCCTCGGGCGAACCGCCGAATCAAAAAATCTGTTAGGGAGAGGCCAGAGATAGCCAGAAGGAAGATCGAAAAGGAAATCCGGGCGGGTCGGGTAGCCGGCCCTTTCTCTAAGCCTCCCATCCAAGGCCTCCATCTATCCCCCCTAGGCATTGTTCCAAAAAAGACACCGGGGGAGTTCCGCTTGATTCATAATCTATCTTACCCTAAGGGTAGGTCAGTCAATGACGCGATCCCCAGGAGCTTTGTACGGTCAAATACGCCTCCTTCGACCAAGCAGTAAAAATAATTCGTAGGTTCGGTAAGGGCGCTTCTTGCAAAATGCGACATCGAGTCGGCGTTCCGACTTCTCCCGTGCACCCGGCCGACTTCCGCTGGCTGGGCTTCAGATTCGAAGGAGCGTATTTCATCGACAAAGCTATGCCGATGGGCTGCTCCGTAGCCTGCTCGGCCTTCGAAGCTTTCAGTACCTTTTTAGATTGGGCTCTTCGCTACAGGACCGGGTCCCCGGGCGTGTCACATTACCTCGATGACTTCATTTTGGTGGCGGAAAGCAAGCAGCAATGCTCCGCCTTGCTGGAGGCTTTCACTGCCCTGGCCGGAGAACTGGGTGTTCCACTGGCCGCAGAAAAAACGGAGGGCCCTGCTACTTCTATGGTTTATCTGGGCATTGAATTAGATACCCTCGCCCAGACGTCCAGGCTACCCAGGAGTAAATTGGACGCTCTTAAAGCTCTAATTCAACAGTTACTACCATTAAAGAAGGTTACCTTGAGGCAAATACAATCCTTGCTAGGTCATTTGAATTTCGCCTGTAGAGTAGTGTCGCCCGGCCGACCATTCTGCGGCCGCCTAGCCAAATTGTCAGCGGGTCTAAGGGCACCACAGCATAGGGTACGCCTTTCCAAGGAAGTTAAGGCGGACTTAGGTACTTGGCTTCAATTCCTTGATAAGTACAACGGTGTATCACTGTGGCAGGATTCCATGGCGCTCGGCTCCGATTTCCAGGTACACTCGGACGCAGCAGGTTCTCTGGGTTTCGGCGTTTACTTTAGGGGGCAGTGGTGTGCTCAAAGGTGGCCCGCAGAATGGCAGGGCAGCCTATCACCCGTGATCTCACATTCCTTGAATTTTTCCCCATCTTGGTAGCCGTGCATATTTGGGTAGACCAGTTCCGCAACCACAGGGTTTGTTTCCACACGGATAACCAGGCGGTAGTAGCCGTCCTTGCGAGACAGTCCGCGCGCTCCACTAGGGTAGGAAACTTGTTGAGGTCCTTCGTCCTCCTTTGCTTAGAACATAACATTCACTTTTCTGCCAAATTCGTGCCTGGCTGTGTTAATGACATCGCGGATGCTTTATCTCGTTTCCAGATGGAGCGCTTCCGCTCGCTGGCCCCGAATGCGGAGCAATCATCGATGTCTTTCCCGGAGCATCTCTGGAACCTTGGGAACAAGAAGTGATGAAGGGAGTATTCGGTGCAGTCGCTCCTTCGACTATGAGATCATATGCCAAGGCTTGGGCGGATTTTCTAAAGTTCCGCAGCAAAACTCCCAATGCCAGGCGGAATTCAATTCCGACAACTAGGAGGTACTCCGCTACCTAACCCACTTGAAGGAGCTGGGCAGGGCACCTAAGACCCTCAATATACATTCCGCGGGTATTTCCTATTTTTGTAAAGCCTTCTTTGCATCTGACCCGTGCGCACAGTTTATCGTGCGCAAGACGTTGGAGGGTTGGCGCCGCCAACACCCCCCCAGCTCCGACAAGAGAAGGCCCATTACGTTCGACATCCTGATCCAGATACACAAAAAACTACGCGAAATCTGCTGGTCTAAGTATGAGGCCCGCCTCTTCTCTGCAGCGTTCTCCATTGCCTTTTCGGTGCCCTCCGCATCGGTGAGGTGGTTTGCGAGGGAGGAGCTACCCACTCTCAGAGGGGCATTCTTTTGAGTGATTTGACCCTTTCCGAGTCCGACCTTATAATTCAAGTCCGTAGCTCCAAGACAGACCAACAGGGTAAGGGGTCCCTCATGCGCTTACCGGCAGCTCAAGCTAGAGGCCCTTGTCCGGTTAGGGATACCAGGCGTTTTCTCTACTTAAGACCCAGCGGCCCCGGCCCTTTGCTTATACACGCCAATCGATCGCCGCTGGCGAGGCATCAGTTCACGCGGTGCTGCGCCTGGCGTTGGCAGCATGCGGACTTCCTGCGGCCGACTCGCAGCGCATCCCCTCCGGATCGGGGCAGCGACCACTGCAGTGCACCTGGGTCTCTCCGCGGAGAGGATAAAGGACTTAGGCCGGTGGAAGTCCAACGCATACAAAGCCTATGTGAGAAAGAACCTCTGACCAGCGAAGGTTCTCCTGACCTCTTTTCCTTGTCCTTTTCCCTTGCAGGTGACAAGCGGGTACGCATTTGGCTGGTGGGCCACAGCATCGTGCACTGGGCTAGGAATCGCGCCATGTCTACCGGTTTGGGGCCGAACTTGGGCTTCCCCAAAAATGTGGAGCTGATTTGGATAACGCGTAGGGGAATGCGCTGGGGCGAACTCAAGCCGGCCGTGATGGCGAGGGCCGCCGCCGAGGGTCCACCCGATGCATTGGTTATCCATTTGGGTGAAAATGACTTAGCATACCGCAAGGCTATTGATTTGAGATGGAACATTTTTGATGATTTTTCCCATCTGAGGGCGGTTTACCCAAACATGGCTATCTTATGGTCCTCGTTGCTCGAGAGGAGAATTTGGCGCGATTGTGTGAGCCCGGTTGGAATCAATAAAGCAAGAAAGGTCTTGGAACGGGCCGTGGGACGTAGAGTGGCGGCTCTGGGTGGGTGTGTCATAGGACACCCTGGCATCCAGTACAGCAACGAGGCCCTCTACAGACGGGATGGCGTGCACCTGTCAGATGCTGGAAATGACATTTGGCTTAGGGACATTATAGCAGGGATTAGGGATTGGTTGCAGTTTTGAAGGTATTGGCGGCGAGCTTCGCTCGTGTGGCGGTTAGGCATTGGCAGGGGTCATTGTTATGCAAATGAGCGGGGGAAGGAAGCGCCATCACCTTCCCCCAGAAGAAGGGTAGTCCGGTAGAGGACTCCGGGGGCGTGGCCTTGTCCGAAACCTAGGAGGTAAGGGCCCCGGCACGCCCCGAGCGGTGACACCCGCGGGATCCTAGTTGGCGTACTTCAACAGGACTCCCGCGGTTTGTGGTTAACCCTTCCCGGTCACCATGCCGGGTAGTCGTTAGGTGCCAATGCCTAAGGCCAATACCTTCATTTCTGTAATCAATAAAGTTGTGGCCTTTTATGCCCATTAACCTTACATCACGTGTCCAGTGTCTTCATTTCTCCTGGGGGAGGGGACTTGCCACGCAAAGCCATTTCCGAATGACTGAGGAGAGGGGGTTGCGGGCAGCCACCCTCCCACACACGCGGGGGCGGGCCCCTGCCCCCGCGAGAGCTAGGGAATCCCCGGGCGTGCCTGCGACCCGTCCCGCCAATCGGCGGGCCGAGGAGGCGTGGCCTAAGCTATTTAAGGCCAGGTACGCCCGGGGACCGCCCTCTTTCCCCTCGCCAGCTGGCCGAAGAGTTTTTTCCCATCCCACCCACCCTGTAGGCTAGCTAGGCTTGACCTTGCTATGGACTCCGGTTGGTCGCCGCAAGGGGCCTGGTAGGAGTTTTTCCACCTTGGCGCTCTGTCTGCCATTTGGATTTTTCGCCTACCTCGTAGCAATCGTCACAACTTTCGGTATATGGCGGTTAGGCATTGGCAGGGGTCATTGTTATGCAAATGAGCGGGGGGGAAGGAAGCGCCATCACCTTCCCCCAGAAGAAGGGTAGTCCGGTAGAGGACTCCGGGGGGCGTGGCCTTGTCCGAAACCTAGGGAGGTAAGGGCCCCCGGCACGCCCCCGAGCGGTGACACCCGCGGGATCCTAGTTGGCGTACTTCAACAGGACTCCCGCGGTTTGTGGTTAACCCTTCCCGGTCACCATGCCGGGTAGTCGTTAGGTGCCAATGCCTAAGGCCAATACCTTCATTTCTGTAATCAATAAAGTTGTGGCCTTTTATGCCCATTAACCTTACATCACGTGTCCAGTGTCTTCATTTCTCCTGGGGGAGGGGACTTGCCACGCAAAGTTATTGTGTTACAGATGAAATCACCAACCGTAGTTCGAGCAGCATTTTATTTCAGTCCTGGCAGATAGGGCATTTTCTCATCTTTGCAGCATGACTGCCCCCTTGTGAGAAACAAGAGACGGAAGAGGTCTGCTTTTGTGAGAAGATGCTTAATGTGCAAAATGACATTTGGTAGAGTTTAATGGGTTTTCCTTCCAGTGAAGCCAAATTCTCCTTTAGACCTTTCTAGTGATATTGGGAAGAGCAAAGCAGCACCAAACCTGTAATTGCACCCAAAACACATTTTAAGTATTAGATCTTGATATTTTAATGTTTTTATTCTTTCAGTTAATTCACGTATTAACATTCCACAGAAGACACATTGCTGAACAGATCTGCCAAACCATACGTTTTCCAAATGTGATTCTTCTCCTCACCACAATGGAGAGGTAAGTGTGTGGATATGAGTAATCTGATCAGCTCCACCTGCTTAACTGTGGCAAGCAGGCATTAACATAAAGAACATTCCCATGCAATTTATCCTATTCATTCATAGCAATTTATCCCAGCTTTTCCCTTGAAGAATTCAAGGTGCTATACATGTTCTCCCCCTTCTCATATATTCCCCTCAACATCCCAGTAGGGTAGGTCAGGCTGAGAGGCTGTGACTGACCCAAGATCATCCAGTGAGCTTCATGGACAAGTAGGGATTTGAACCCAGGTTTCCCAGGTTCTTTGTGCTGCAGAGGAGGTTTCAAGCCATGCCAAGGGATGATGGAATGATGAAGAAAGACACAATGGCCAATTCACAATTTTGTAAAAATTCCACATTTCTACTTAAGGTCTATCGCCACCAGCCTTAAGCATAACTCAGAGGTATGAGCAGACAAAACACAAACAATCATGCATTTGCAAAATTGGATGTTGAATTTAAGTGGTGGGGGGGGAGATGCTGCAGCAAAGTATTTTTGTACAGCGTTGTACTGATCCACGTTGGTCAACCTCCTTTGTGGGTCACTTCTGCAGGTTTCCATCAGTATAATCATTTCTGGATTAAGTTGCAGATTGAAGAGGCAGGCAGTTTGGATGTTGTTCCGCATCATCTGTGGAATGTAGAATTGCTCTGTCACTGTTTTCACAGTGTATTTGTTGAGAGAAGCAGGACTTCTGCTTTTTGAACAGGGCCCAATAGGCTTTGTCTCACTGTGTCTTCTCGGGCACAGAAATACACAGCAGAGTCTGCAGCTGTCAGGGAGTTCAGCTGGAGGGAGAACTCATTCTTTGAGGCATCTGAAGAAATGGTTGCTCTGCTCTTCAGGGAAGGGGCATATCTTGTGTTTCCATCATAGGGGTATATCCTTGCAATCCATTCCAGACCTTTCCCAGGTGATTGACAGATCCAATGCCACCCATAGTACCGAGTAGAGATGGAGAAACCTGTGACTTTACAAAGCAGGTTGAGATTCTCTCCTGGTCTCGCTATTCCTGGTCCAGATGATACAAGCTCAATGTCTCAGAAGACCCCTTGGAAAGAGAAAAGAGAGCAATGAATGATTGGAAGTCATCTAATTACTACATAAAGTAAATTAGCATTGCAGAACTTCCTTTACCTTTAGAAAAAGCCACCAAAAAAACCAAGAGCAACAAGAACTCCATAATGTTGATGAATGAATGTGCTAGAGATACAGGAAAGAGGGGACTCTGGGCTGGGAAGCAAGTGAAGATTTTATATTCAGGGCTTTTCATCTGAAACCACTCCCAACTTGCTGGTGGTATTTACATGAGACCTCCCCAGTGAGGCACATGAGGCAGATAAAAGCAGTTTGGGGGGTCAGGCTTTGCTGCTGGCTTCCTCTTTCTCCCCTGCACACAGAAACACACACAGACAAATGCACACAGAGTGGAGTTCTAAGGGAGGGGCAAAAACGGAATGTAAAATTCAATCGAAGACGTTTGTGTTGGAGGAGTTTTTGGAAGAAATTAATATACTGGGTATGATTTTTTCTTTCTTTTATGCTTTAAAACTGCTGGTTGTGGTGTATCAGTCTATAGACTGGCGTTATTATTATTATTATTATTATTATTATTATTATTTTCATCCTCCCTTCATTCACCACTGGAATGCCCACCACACTCTCAAATGCAACACCTTTATTATTTTTCTCCCGTCATGAAATCACATCAAGAGTCTTTTTAAAAAATGCTTCCTCAGCAAGGATGAAAGGCTTTGGGAGTCCAACGCCTTTCATCCTAGGGGTAGCCATTTTGAAGTTCGAGAGATGATGATGATGGTGATGGTGATGATTTTATTATAGTTATATATCGCTTTCCATCATAAAACCTCAGGATGGTTCACAAGATTAAAATACAACTTAAAATAAAAAATAAATAGTTAAAACATTAAGTACGTCAGAGGTCTTGACTGGTCACAGTGGCTGTGGAGGAGACTTTGGCCTCACTGTGAAATGGTCAAATGAAGTGGAAGAAAATTTTGATTAAGTATGAAGAAACACTGTAGATCACAGCTCCGCAAAGAAATGAAATGTTTGTGGAATACACTCTCTTAAAGGCTTTAAATAAATAAAAAACAACAACACAAAAAGCATATGTATAAGAATCCCATGTTAATGTAGAGCACATGACACAACATTCTCATAACTCCTTGTTCTTCCTCTTCTCAAAGCATGGGGAATCCTGTCTTTCTAATAGGCAAATGAGAAATATAAAAGCTGTGTTTACATGGGGGTGTCACTAAACATGGTGCTCATGACTGCATATATATGCATGTTCAGAAACATTTCCTATTTACATGTCAAGGCATCCTCTTTGGTCCTCTTTGAGCAATAAAAAGACCCTAACTTAAAATAATAATAATAATAATAATAATAATAATAATAATAATAATCAGTGAGCATCCTGTGTGTTATATAGTTCATGTAAAAGAGGGATAGAAGCAAAAATCAAACCACAATATGCTGGTTTAAGCCATGTAAAATCCTGACCTTAAATATGTCTTTGGCCTCAGAGACTTAAATAACAAACAGGTGGGGAAGTGCTGGCATGCTAAAGGGCACAAAAACTCAGAGAGTGTCTGTGGGCAAAGGAGGGTTTTTGCTTGGCTGCAGAGTCACTTCCTCTCACTGTGTCTTGCACAGTAATACACAGCTGTGTCCTCTGGTTTCAGGTTGTTCATTTGCAGATAGAGGAGGCTGTTGGAATTGTCCCTGGAGATGGTGAACCGTCCCTTGACTTTATCCGAGTAGCGTTTGCCAGATGAATCTGTACTTATGTCTCCCACCCAATCCAGTCCCTTTCCAGGAGCCTGCCTCACCCACTCCATGTAGTAGCTGCTGAAGGTGAACCCGGAGGCTTGACAGGAGAGGTGGAGGGACTCCCCAGGTCTCTTGACATCCCCTCCAGACTCAACCAGCAGGACTCCAGACTGGGCACCTAAAAAGAAAGGCATTTTAGCATAACTGCTGCATGTTATTACACTCAGAGTGTCCCATTCTTCTTGATTTGAGAACGAATGAATTTACCTCCAAGAGCTGCAGAAAATAAAACAAGTTGTAGCAAAAGTATCATCTTCCTTATCTATTGCTAGAGAGCTGAGTGAAAAGTGGGCTCAGGTATTCAGGGTCACTGCTGCAGGGAGGGGGTCTGACCATCCTAAATAGGTGTCTCTCTCTCTGATAATTTGCATACCCAGCAGGAGAAAAGCAGCAACAGAGACTTCAGGCAGTCTCCGACTGTAGGCATATTCTAGTCTTTGAACAAGTCTGCTTCCTCATTAATGTACAACTTCCCTTCTTAACAAGGGTGGAAATATATATCTTTCTAAGCATAAACTGAATACACAAACATTTGAGGGGGGGAAAGTCTTCTTGAGCATGCCATGTAATCCCGGTGAACAATTTCTTGACATTGTTGCAGGGAAAAATTGTGCCGGAATAGCATGTTCAAGTGAAGCAGCAGAAGGGAAAGCTTAGAAAAACTATTAAGCAAAAATATTGTTGCAGGGAGGAATTGTGCCAGAATGGCACGTTCAAGTGAAGCAGCAGAAGGGAAAGCTTAGATTAACCATTAGGCAAAAATATTTTTGTAAGTTTTTTTTATAGGTATCCTGACTTGAAGAGCAAAAGACAAGGCCCTCTCAGGGTCCCTTGTTTCTGGTCTGCCCATGGTTACCTGTTTACACACAGAGCCATTCCCTGAAAAGCACACCTCCCAGACCCACCTCAGCTGAAATTAGGCTTCAATAAATAAACACTTGTTTTAGGCAACTGAATAGTTCGCTGTGGTGTGTGCAGTTGATACAAAGGTTTTCCGCACAGGGGCTATAGATATACAGCTTAGATATTGATATACTGCCTAGGTAGAATATTGGAGGAAATGACAAGGCATTCTCATAGAATCTTGTTGCTGCCCTTCTCATGTTTGAAATAGGAAATAGGAAAGCTGTGTTTACATCAGAGGGTGGCAGTGTGGCAACCTTCCTTGCTTTCCATATATTCCACTCCCCCATTGAAATTAGGCTTGAAGGTAGCACTTGATTGTAGCCAAGATAATAGTTTGTGGTGTGTGGTTGACTGTGGTGTTTCTGTGTGCTGCCCATGATATATTTTTTTCAGGGTGGCACATATGTCCACGGGTCCAGAATAGTTGATGATCCCTGGTCTACATGAACCGGATGCTTCATTCACATAAATAGCAAACAGAAGTATTTTCATCCCCAAAGGTAAAACTGGGGGTAAACTGTATGCTTTTCAATCAGAACAATCTCCATCGGTCACACAAGAAAATGTCATATGCCCATGCCCATGGGTCAGTCACCATTTAGGTTGCTTTTGATGTCTTCAGGCTATAGGGCACCCAGAATTAGACACTAACTGATTAGGCCATGAATTCCTCCTTCATGAATTGCTCCCCATTGGCTGGCGACATAAGAGAAGATTGTGAGAAAGTCTCCCAGGGAGTCAAATCTCAAGGGGCTCCTAAAATGTGGCTTCACAAGAAATGTCTGAGGAAACGATTAGCCTCACAGATGAAACCACCAACTGTACTTAAAGCACCAATTTAATTCGGTCATAGCCGATGGCATTTTCTGTTCTTCGCACCATGACTGCCCCCTTGGGGAGACGAGGAGGAGGAGGAGGTGGTGGTAGGGCGTTCTGAGGTCTTGTATTGTGATAAGATGGTTAATATGTGATAGGATAGAGATTTATGAATTTTCCTTCAGTGATGCCAGAAGATGTGTTCTAAGACTATAATAAGAAAGGGGATAGAAGCTAGAATTACACTTTAACTAGGAGGTTTCAGAAATCAGACTCTCCTTCATTGGAGCTTTTAAACAGAAGTTGTCAGGGATTCTTACATTTAGCAAAACAAGTGTTAATTTACCAATCCCAAGTGTTATTTTACCAATCTTAAGCAAGAGAGGGCACCTGTGTTTGTTTGGTGTCAAACTCATGCCTGACAATTTTGTTGCACACCATCCCAATCTCAGAGCAGCAAAAAATTCCAGGGGTCAGAGGTGGATTCAAGGGAACTTGACATGTTTGGTTGCACAAGACATGGAGTCTTGGGGTGCCATAACTATGACTTAGTATGGAGCATGAGATTCAGTATGGAGCATGAGATTCAGTATGGAGTATGGGTTTCAGATTTTGGCATCGCACAGGGTGCTGCTGAAATTTGAGATCCCAAGGTTCAGCACTGCAGGGTTTCCAGCTCTAGGTGTAGATGAACCAGACAGTAAAGTCACACTTTAAAATATGAAGTATTTTTCTCCGCTCAAATATCACTATAGGCATATCGGTTAAACTAGGCATTATAGGCATACAAAGGTTGAACTAGGCACACATCATACTGCACATGTCCTGTTTCCACATTATGGTTCCTCGTGTATTCCATAATCACTATCTATGACAGTTTTATTTTAATACCTCCAATCTATAGGACACCTAGATTGGAGAGAAGTCATTTGTGTCATGGATTCCTCCTCCCTGAATTATTACTCATGGGCTGAAGAACTAGAGAGATGTCTTTCAAGGCATCCGGGGCTCAAGGGGCCCATACAAAGTTGTTTCACATGGAAATGTCTGAGGAAAATATGAGGAAATGATTACAGATGAAATCACCAATGGGACTTCAAGCACCATTTTATGTTAGTTGTGGTTGATGACATTTTTAGTTCTTTGCACCATGACTCTCCCTTTGTGTGTTCCTTGTGACGTGCACAGAAATGTATCAGTCTGAATTATCTGAATAGTTTTATTCAATTTCTTGAATATGAATCAATTCAGAGGGCAGCTGCAGGCAAAGGAAGGCTTTTGCCTGGGTTCAGATTCACTTCCTCTCACTGTGTATCTCTGCTCCACAGTAATACACAGCCGTGTCCTCAGGTTTAAGGCTGTTCATTTGCAGATAGAGGAGGCTGTTGGAATTATCCCTGGAGATGGTGAATCGTCCCTTCACTTTATCTAAGTAGCGAATGTCAGATGAACCTGCATTTATACCTGCAACCCATTCCAGGCCCTTTCCGTGAGCCCGTCTTCCCCAGTGCATCCATTTGCTGCTGAAGGTGAACCCAGAGGCTTGACAGGAGAGGCGGAGGGACTCCCCAGGCCTTTTCACATCCCCTCCAGACTCAACCAGCTGGACCTCTGACTGGACACCTAGAAAGAAAGGCATTTTAAGAGACCTGGTGTATGTCTTTAACACCCATCATGTACTAGCTGTTTTCAACAGAAAGGATGGATTTACCTCCAAAGGCTGCTGAAAAGAAAACAAGCTGAAGCAAAGCTATCATTTTCCCTGTGTGA
The DNA here is from genome assembly GCA_947686815.1 of Podarcis lilfordi. Lineage (NCBI taxonomy): Eukaryota > Metazoa > Chordata > Lepidosauria > Squamata > Lacertidae > Podarcis > Podarcis lilfordi. The sequence continues at coordinate 59,119 of CANTUW010000009.1, forward strand.
ACTGTTGTCCCAAGCATGCAGGCAAAGGGAGGGTGTCTGACTGCCTTTGAGAGGAAGCTTTCTCTGAAGATTTACATACCTATTAGGATAAAAGGACTAGCAGAAACATTTGGCAATGTAGAACTGGAGGTGTGCCTGCTCTTTGCAAAAATATTCTTCTTTGCTACCATACAATGCACACAGCTCTTTACAGTGGTGGATTTATGTATCCATATCAGGTTAGAAGAGCAAAACAGGCTTCTTTTTTTGAACATGTTCAGTGCCCTTATTAGGGATGGTGGTGAACGGCTCATTAACTTAAATGGAATGATATGATCAAATGAGGTTTCAGAAAGTTTAGATTGGGAATTAAATAAACATGTAGATAAGGGCACAGCAAAGAGAGAGAAATGTTTGTCAAATGCCTTCTCTTAAAGGTTTTAAACGAAAAGTTAGAAGATACAGTTTATTCTGCCTTAAGACCAAGTAATTCTGCACCAGACAAGGCATGCCCACAGTTCCTTATTTCTACCTTTCTCAAAACAACAAAAGTCCTTTGTAATGTGTCCTTTGCAATGTGTGAATGAGGAAATACGTCCTGGGTTGCTAACATGCTGCCCATGGGTGCTCATGCATCTGCCGAAAGCATCCCTGGTTCTCTCCGCACTCCACCCCCCGAGATTAGCCTTTAAATAAGCACAGTCTGTATAACAGGTTGTGGTGTGTGATGGGTTGCTTGTGGTGTTTGTGCATAGTGCCCATAACAGATTTTTCTGATATCCATATGTGCCCATGGGTTGTTTGTGGCTCCTGGCCTACATGAACCAGACACTCGAGTCACACAAAAATAAAAAATAAAATAAAAAATGAACAGTAGACTCTTTTGCTGATCAAACAATCGCTATTGTTATCTCCAAAAGTAGAACTAGGAACAAATGTGTGTTGTTCTAAAGGTCTGCCTATTTCAACCTGCTTACCTAATGAAGAACTTATGCATCCAAAGTTAATGAAAGAGTGGTTTTTGAGATAGATAGATAGATAGATGATAGATAGATAGATAGATAGATAGATAGATGATAGATAGATAGATAGATGATAGATAGATACATAGATAGATAGATAGATATAGATAGATAGATAGATGATAGATAGATGATAGATATAAATGGATAGATGGATAAATGGATTGATTGATGGCTAGATGGCTAGATGGCTAGATGGCTAGATGGCTAGATGGCTAGATGGCTAGATGGCTAGATGGCTAGATGGCTAGATGGCTAGATGGCTAGATGGATAAATGGATAGATGGATAGATAGATGATAGATAGATGAACACTACATACTTATCATGTGATCTCAACACAGGCATGTGCGCACATGTAGAAAGTGATCTCAACCCAATATGTTAAATTGAACATAAAAAGGCCTTAACTTCCATAGAAATGTGCAGAGTGAGCATCACGTGTTACATAGCCCATGACAAACAGTGATAGAAACAAGAATATAACCATATATAGGAAGGTGTTGAAGACAGGATCAAGATTTCTATATTTTTAAGAGTTATGCTCTCCCCTCTCAAACACTGTCAAGCAATGGATATCTCATCCTTTCCCTGGTCCAGTGTCAACCTGAGTGCTGCAAGGAAGAGCAATGTGAAGTATAGTGAAAATAGCTGGAGCCTCTGAGTGCTGCTTGAACCTGTGCAAAACCATAACCTGGAATGTGTTTTGGGGTTTCATTGTAAAATGGGATGGTGAATGTTGATGTGCAAAAGGGGACATGAAAATATTCCTTTAAACTATAAGTTGCAATACTTGTTCCTCAAGATTGTGATTGAGAGCAGCCTGGCTTAAGATTCACTTCCTCTCACTGTGTCTCTTGCACAGTAATATACAGCCGTGTCCTCAGGTTTCAGGTTGTTCATTTGCAGATAAAGGAGGCTATTAGAATTGTCCCTGGAGGCAGTGAATCTTCCCTTTACTTTACCCAAGTAGTGAATGTAATTAGATTGGGGATATATGTAGGCCACCCATTCCAGGCCCTTTCCAGGAGCCTGCCTCACCCACGCCATGAAGTAGCTGCTGAAGGTGAACCCGGAGGCTTGGCAGGAGAGGCGTAGGGACTCCCCAGGCCTTTTTGCATCTCCCCCAGACTCAACCAGCTGGACCTGCGATTGGACACCTAGAAAGAAAGGCATGTTGAGAGACCAGATCCATGTTATGAACACCTAGAATGTACCAGCTTTCTTTAACGGGAAGAATGAATTTACCTTCAAAAGCTGCTGAAAAGAAAACCAGTTGAAGGAAAACTATCATTTTTCTGGTCTGATTCTTTGAGAGAGTTAAGCAAGAATCGGTCCCACATGTGCATGGGAAGGGAGGTTATCTGACTGCTTTAAAGAGGAAGCTCTCTCTGAAGATTTGCATACCCATCGGTATAAAAGCACCAACAGAGATTCTGGGCCGTGAGGGACTAGAGTCATTTCTGCACTTTGTCAGAAATCTCCTTCTTTGCTGCTGCACAGTTTGTACAGGTCTTTATAGTGATGCTTTGAGGTATAACTCTCAGGGCGGGGGAAGCAACACAAGTTTTCAGAAATTCCATCACTTTCAGCATGCCCAGTATTTCTACCGTTGAAGGTGGGGAACAATTTCTTACCATAAATATGGAGAGGAATTGGGCTGGAAGGATATGGTCAAATGAAGCAGAAGAAAATTTAGATTAAATATGAAGTAACACTTCATATCACAGCTCAGCAAAGAAATGAAATGTCTGTGGAATGCTCTCTCTTAAAGGCTTTAAATAAAAATATATATGAATAGCATATGTATAGGTATCCCATCTTTATGTAGAATAGTAGAGAACATGACACAACATTCTCATAGCTCCTTGTTCTTGCTCTGCTCAAAGCACAGGGAATCCTGTATTTGTAATATATAAATGAGAAATATAAAAGCTGTGTTTACATGGGGGGGGGGTGTCACTAACATGGAGCTCATGAGCGCGTATATATGCATGTTCAGTAACATTCACTATTTGTTTGTCAAGGCATCCTCCCTATTCTTTGGTCCTCCACAATACCAAGAATAAGATACACAACAACCAATACTTGGGTGAAATCAGGCCACAACTTTATTGGCAACAAAAGTTTGGCATAGACATAGGGTATACCCTTCCCCTTTCTGGCAAAAGAACTTGTGTTTTGGGGATAAAAGAAATGAGGGAGTCAAGAAAGGGGTATCTCCTCCACTGGATTGCACCTGGGGAGTGCTGTGGCTCCTCACCCCTGCCTGGGCATCCCAACAGAGGTTATCTCCCCACGATCCCTTTAATGGGATACTCCATTTCGAAGGCAGAGGCTACAACCTCCCCTCCGAACACGACTTTGCCTATCCAATGCCTAAACTGTCAAAGTTGTGACCTTTGCAATGAGGATGGCAAAAGGCAGAGGGCTGAGTTGGAAAATTTCAACCTGGTCCCTAATACGGTGATCATCTATGCTATAGCAAGGTGGAGCAGAACAACATACAATAGCAATATGTAATGTGGGTGGGTGGGAATCCAACGAAAAGTGGCTGCAGAACAAGCCATGGGCCTGTGTTATATACTGGAGGAACAAGCTTTAACTTGGTTGCCCATGCTTGCTCCCGATTCACTGATTAGGCAAGTGGACAGGGCAAATTACTCAAGCAACAAGTTTGGTCGAGAGCCTTCCTTTGATGCCTGGGAATCCCAAGTCAGATCCTGGCATGCAGGGGAATGCCAGCCCACAATGACGCCCGCCCAAGAGGGTGAATACATTTCTGATAGTATCCTCTCTTCCCAATGGAAATTTGGTTTCAAAGAAGCTCTTTAGTGTAGCCAATAGATCAAGTTGTGGCATGTAGCTGGTTGTGGTGTGTGTGTGTGTGTAGTGCCCATTATAGAATGTTTGATGGCCCTTGGAGTAAATGAAAAAGAGAACTGAATCACATTTTAAAAATAAATATTTGTAGATCTGATCCGGAACCTGAGATCATAATTTGAGGCCGTTTTTTATTGTCCTCCTCCACAAGAAGTCTGGAGGGTGGCAAAATGAGAAGGAGCCATTTCTGAAATGTATCCCTATTTGTGGAACGCTCTCCCCAGTGAGGATTGCCTGGAACCATCATTATACATCTGTAGGCACCAGGCAAAACCTTTCCTCTATAACCAGGCCTTTGGCCTTTAACTATTTGTGGTCTCTTAGAAGTGGGTGAGTTGTTTTTAATGTATTCTTCTTTCCTCTTGGTTTTAACATACCTATGTGGGGTTTATTGTTTCTTTGGTTGTAAATCTCATTGGATTGCCCTGGGCAAGATTACGGAACTGATAAATTCATAATAATAACACTAATAAATGATTATAGTTTGCCTGGGAAGAGCCCTAGGTGTAAAGCTGCATGACTAGCTGGCTGTCTCCGTTTGAATGGGCAGACTATCAGTCTAAATTATTTTAACAGGTTTCTTTGGTCTCTGGCAGCTAATAGAATGTCCCTATTTTCATTTGAAATGTTGGAGGGAATGCAACTCCTCTGTTTTGATTAAAGGAGGGTTTTTGTCTGGCTTCAGATTCACTTCCTCTCACTGTGTCTCTTGCACAGTAATACACAGCCGCGTCTTCGGGTTTAAGGCTGTTCATTTGCAGATAGAGGAGGCTGTTGGAATTGTCCCTGGAGATGGTGAATCTTCCCTTCACTTTATCCAAGTAGTAAATGTAATTAGATTGAGGATATATGTAGGCTACCCATTCCAGGCCCTTCCCAGGAGCCTGTCTCACCCAGTGCATGCCATAGTCCCCAAAGTTAAACCCAGAGGCTCAACAGGAGAGGCGGAGGGATTCCCCCGGCCTTTTCACGTCTCCTCCAGACTCCACCAGCTGGACCTCTGACTGGACACCTAGAAAGAAGGGCATTTTTAGAATTCTGCTGCATGTTATTAACTCCCAGAGTACCCCAACCATCTTTAACTGAAAGGATGGATTTACCTCCAAAAGCTACCGAAAGGAAAACTAGTTGAAGCAAAACTATCATTTTACTTGTCTAATCCTGTGAGAGTGTTGAGCAAAATTTGGTCCCAAATATGCAGAGGAAGGGAGGCTGTGTGACTGCTTTAAAGGGGAAGCTTTCGCTGAAAATTTGCATACCTATCAAGATAAATGCACCACAGAGACTTTGGGCAATGTATGACTAGAGGCACATCTGGACTTTGCAAAAATCTGTCTCTTCGACACTGTTTGACATTTGCAGAGCTCTTTACACCTGTGGACATGTGTCCCTCACAGGATGCATAAGCAACATGGAAACTCTGGGCTCATCAACACTTCCCTTTGTCCTGTGGGTCCAGGATGTTCTTTTGTTCAGTTGCTTTTCCCTGGTTCTGCTGAACCAGAACAAATGTCAATCCACAGAAAACTTGGTTTATTTTTGTTCCTATTCAGTGTTAAACCATGGCTTTTCCTGGAGAAAATGATGGGAGAAAAGAAAAAAAACAGGAATAAGAGTAGTGTGGGCAAGCCCTCTTTCACTCAGAGCATGCCAAACACTTTGTGGAAGATTGATTTGTAATGATTTGTTGGGTCTCTGGACCGTAATAAAGATTGATTGATTGACTTTGTGGAAGATAGTGAGCAATTCCTGAACATGCTTTGAGGAGAATCAGGCTGCAATAATGTGAAGAAATGAAGTTGGAGAGAGATGATGATGATGATGATGATGATGATGATGATGATGATGATTTTATTATACTTATATATCGCTCTTCATCATTAAATTCCAGGATGGTTCACAAATTAAAATACAATGTAAAAACATAAATAAATAGTTAAAATGTTAAGAACATCAGCCGTCATGACTTTTCACAGTGGCTGTGGAGGAGACTTTGGCCTTTGGTGGCTGAGAAAGTGGGACATTTAAACAGAAACCAGGGCGGTTTCTGTAGATCTGGGACGTTCTGCTCAAAGTAGGACAGTTGGAAGCTCTGCTGTACTGCAAATATTTTGTTTACACATGCCTCAATCTATAGGCTATCCACATTTGTAGAAAAGAAGATTGCACATGGATTCCTTCCCCACAAACTTTTGCCAATGAGCACAGAGATAATTGCTTGAAAGTTTCTCAGGGACTCAAAGCCTCAGGGAGCTCATAGAAAGTTGGTTGACCAGGAAACATCTGAGAAAGTAATTGCTTCACAGATGAAATCACCAACTGTACTTCGAGCAGCATTTTATTTCAGTCATGGCAGAATCCGGGGTTTTCTCATCTTTGCACCATGACTGCCCCCTTGTGAGAAACAAGAGACGGAAGAGGTCTGCTTTTGTGACAAGATGCTTAATGTGCAAAATGACATTTGGTAGAGATTTATGGGTTTTCCTTCCAGTGAAGCCAAATTCTCCTTTAGACCGTTTGACTGTCCTGATTTTTTCATTTTCATTCATTCACAATTGCTTTACAACATTTTCCATGTTTATCAATACTCAAAGTGTTTTAAAAACAAATCAGCAATGTTCATATCTTAATCACAATAATGCAATGCCATTAAACCTAGTTTTACCAAACTTCTCACCAGTGATGGAGCTTCATGCTCTGGAACCAGGGGGCAGAGAGCAGGCAGGAGAGGGGCTGGGGGCATCCCAGGGGAACAGCGTGCCGCCTACAGGGGCGTGGCACGTGTCCTGGGGGCGGGGCGTGCCACCTACAGGGGTGTGCGGGGGCGCAGTCGTGATAGTACCCCACCAGGATCGCGCTGCCGGGGGGGTGCTCCCCCCGCACACCTCTTCCTCCTCCAGTGCTTCTCACTGTAACCTCTGTCTACTAAACATCTCTATAACTTTCAGTCTCACCAGATGCATTTCTTTTGATTGTATAAATCCACTTGCAGAACGAGAGAGACTCTATCATCTATCTATCATCTATCTATCATCTATCTTTCTCTCTATATCTATCTATCATCTATCTATCTATCTATCTATCTATCTATCATCTATCTATCTATCTATCTATCATCTATCATCTTTCATCTATCTAATCTATCGAATACAGTGGTACCTCAACTTAAAGACACTTCAGGTTACAGACGCTTCAGGTTGCAGACTCTGCTAACCCAGAAATAGTACCTCGGGTTAAGAACTTTGCTTCAGGAAGAGAATAGAAATAGTGTAGTGGCGGTGCAGCAGCAGCAGGAGGCCCCATTGGCTAAAGTGGTACCTCAGGTTAAGAGCAGTTTCAGGATAAGAATGGACCGCCAGATCGAATTAAATTCTTAACCCGAGCTACCAATGTATATTTACAATGTTTGTGTATTTTGATAGGTGGCTCTCTGCATAAATAAAAGCCCTTGTTACACATGCATATCTGAATTGTCATATATGTTTGCTTTGCAAGAAGACACTAAGATGTTTTAGGAGAAGCAGAGTCTTATGTGGAGAGATGGTGTCCCTACTCCAACATTTCTCCCAATGAAGAAATTTCCACACCCAGAAGCCATGAAAAATGCTTTACGACAACTAAATAAAGTATATGCACTACATAAAGAAAACATCATATGACCTCACCATAGGCAAGTGCACACACGTGAGCCCTAAAAAGACCCTAACTTCCAAAAAGAAAAAAATGAACAGTAGGCATCATGTGTGTCATATGTAATTCATGTAAAAGAGGGATAGAAGCAAGAATTGAACCACAGCTTGCTGCTTGAACCCATGTAAAATCCTGACCTGAAATATGTCTTTGGGCCACATAGACTTAAATAAGAAACAGGTGGGGGAGTCCTGACACACCAAAGAGGACAAAAAAGAATCATTTGAACTACATGTTTCTTCAGTCTCTTGCAGCTGAATCAATTCAGAGGGCAGCTGTGGGCAAAGGAGGGTTTTTGCTTGGCTCCAGATTCACTTCCTTTCACTGTGTCTCCTGCACAGTAATACACAGCCGTGTCTTCCAATTTAAGGCTGTTCATTTGCAGATAGAGGAGGCTGTTAGAATTGTCCCTGGAGACGGTGAATCTTCCCTTCACTTTATCCAAGTAGGAAATGTAATCAGATTGGGGATATATGTAAGCCACCCATTCCAGGCCTTTCCCAGGAGCCTGTCTCACCCAGTCCATGTAAGCATTCCCAAAGTTGAATCCAGAGGCATGGCAGGAGAGGCGGAGGGACTCCCCAGGCCTTTTCACATCTCCCCCAGACTCAACCAGCTGGACCTCCGATTGGACACCTAGAAGGAAGGGCATATTGAGAGACCAGATCCATGTTATAAACACCCAGAATGTATCAGCTTTCTTCGACTGGAAAAATGAATTTACCTTCAAAAGCTGCTGAAAAGAAAACAAGTTGAAGGAAAACTATCATTTTCCTTGTCTGATTCTTTGAGAGAGTTAAGCAAGAAGTGGTCACACATATGCAAGGGAAGGGAGGTTCTCTGACTGCTTTAAAAAAGATGCTCTCTCTATAGATTTACATATCCATCAGTATAAAAGCACCAACAGAGACTCTGGGCAGTGAGGGAATAGAGTCCTGTCTGCACTTTGTCAGAAATCTCCTTCTTTGCTGCTGCACAGTTTGTACAGGTCTTTACAGTGATGGTTTGATGTAGAACTCTCAGGAAAATAATAATATAATAATAATAATTTTTATTTATATCCCGCCCTCCCCAGCCGAAGCCGGGCTCAGGGCGGCTAACAACAATAAAACAGTACAAAAGTACAGCATAAACAACATTCTAAAATCATTCATTATAAAATTAATTAATTCAAGCCACTGGCAACCATTTGGCCAGAGCTCCGCGAGGATTGCCGAGGGAGGGAGTCAGGCTGTGCCCTGGCCAAAGGCCTGGTGGAACAGCTCTGTCTTGCAGGCCCTGCGGAAAGATGTCAAGTCCCGCAGGGCCCTGGTCTCTTGTGACAGAGTGTTCCACCAGATCGGAGCCACAGCCGGAAAAGCCCTGGCTCTAGTTGAGGCCAGCCTAACTTCTCTGTGGCCTGGGACCTTCAAGATGTTTTTATTTGAAGACCGTAAGTTTCTCTGTGGGGCATACCAGGAGAGGCGGTCCCGTAGGTACGAGGGTCCTAGGCCGTATAAGGCTTTAAAGGTTAAAACCAGCACCTTAAACCTGATCCTGTACTCCACCGGGAGCCAGTGCAGCTGGTATAGCACCGGGTGAATGTGATCTCACAGCGAAGACCTCGTAAGGAGTCTCGCTGCAGCATTTTGCACCCGCTGGAATTTCTGGGTCAGTCTCAAGGGCAGCCCCACATAGAGCGAGTTACAATAATCCAGTCTGGAGGTGACCGTCGCGTGGATCACAGTGGCTAGGTCAGGGCGAGAGAGGTAAGGAGCCAACTGCTTAGCTTGGCGGAGATGGAAAAATGCCGCCTTTGTTATAGCTGCAATCTGAGCCTCCATGGAAAGGGAGGTGTCGAAGATTACACCCAAACTCTTAACGGACGGTGCTGGCACTAATTGCGCCCCCGCAAGAGATGGGAGTTGCCCCCCCCAATCCCATATCGCCCCGTCCCAGCCACAGGACCTCTGTCTTCGAAGGATTTAGCTTCAACCGGCTCCCACGTAACCATCCAGCCACAGCTTCCAAACATCTGGTCAGTGTGTCTGGGGCCGAGTCAGGATGGCCATCCATCAACAGATAGAGTTGGGTGTCATCGGCATACTGATGGCAACCCAGCCCAAAACTCCGAACAAGCTGGGAGAGGGGGCGCATAAAGATGTTGAAAAGCATCGGGGAGAGTATTGCACCCTGAGGTACTCCACACACCAAAGAGTGGCACGATGACAATTCCCCCCCAAGCGCCACCCTCTGTCCCCGACCAGAGAGAAACGAGCGCAGCCATTGAAGGACTGTGCCCTGGATCCCCATGTCGGCAAGGCGGTGGTCCAGAAGTTCGTGATCGACCATGTCGAAAGCTGCTGACAGATCTAGAAGAATCAGCAGCCCCGACCCGCCTCGATCCAGCTGTCTACGAAGATCATCTGTTAGGGCAACCAGAGCTGTCTTGGTCCCATGACCAGCGCGGAAGCCGGACTGGAATGGATCCAGAGCCGATGTTTCATCCAGAAAACCACCAAGCTGTTCAGCAACCGCTCTCTCAATCACCTTACCCAGGAACGGAAGATTCGAAATCGGGCGGTAATTGGATAGATCTAAAGGATCTAATGATGTTTTCTTTAAGAGCGGGCGCACCACTGCCTCCTTCAGTTCCCCTGGGAATGTCCCCGTGCCAAGGGACAAATTGATGATATCCCCCAGTAGGGCCCGAACCTCGTCTGGACACGCTCTAATCAGCCAAGACAGGCACGGGTCAAGAGGACAGGTGGTGGGCTTTCCAGCTCGGAGGAGTCTGTCCACATCGGCTGGGGATATCCAGTTGAAGTGGTCCAATACTGGACCCGAGGACAGTCGAGGGGCCTCCAGTTCCTTTATTGTATCCAAATTGGCAGGGAGGTCATGGCGGAGCAACAAGACCTTCTCCGCAAAAAAGCTCGCAAATGCCTCACAGCTGTGTGTCAAATTGTTATTTAAATTTGGCTGTCCCTCAAGGGACGTTAAAGACCTGATTATACTAAATAATTGCGCTGGGCGAGAGCTAGCGGATGCAATGGAGGCCGAGAAGTATGACTTCTTAGCAGCCTTCACCGCCATCTTGTAGGTTTTCATAAAAGCCCTATAAGATGTTCTTGAGGCTCCGTCACGGGCACCCCACCATACTCGCTCTAGCCGTCTGAGGTCCCGCTTCATTTTCCGGAGCTCCTCGGTAAACCAGGGAGCCCGGTTTCTGCGGGGTCGCAGAGGGCACTTAGGTGCGATCTCATCAATGGCTTCCAGGAGCTGGGTATTCCAGCCCTCAACAAGCTCAGTCAATGAGTCCCCAGGGGGAGCAAGGTCCCGCAAGTCTTGGCGGAATCTATTAGGGTCCATCAGCCTCTGCGGGCGAGCCCAAATCGGCTCGCCACCTAAGCAGGGTGGGGGTGGAAAGTCAATCCTGGCTTTCAGAGCGTAGTGATCAGACCATGGCACCTTCATCGAAGGAGACATGATCACATCTATACCTACGCCAAAGATCAAATCCAGCGTGTGGCCTGCTTGATGTGTGGGGCCCGAAACAAACTGGGAGAGCCCTAGTGTCACCATGGAAGACACCAGGTCCAGAGCCTGTGAGAAGGGAGTGGCATCAGCATGGATGTTAAAGTCCCCCAATACCAATAGGTTTGGGAACTCCAAGGCCCAGCCGGCCACTGCCTCCAATAGGCCTGACAGGGTGGCTGCTGGTGTGCTAGGTGGCCAGTACACCAGCCAGACAGCCAAGCTCTCCTTGGAGCCCCACACTAGGCCAACACATTCAATGCCAGGGATCGATGGCGATGGTAGAGCCCTGAAAGGACAATCTTCCCGGATTAATACTGCCACCCCTCCCCCCCCGGCCCACAGTCCGCGACTGGTGGAGGACGGAGAAACCCGGGGGCGGCATCTCTCGTAAGGTAACTGTTGCCCCTTCGCGCACCCAGGTCTCCGTCACACAAGCCAGGTTGACCCCCTGCGAGATAAAGAAATTTCGCAGGGTGGCGGTTTTATTGCCTATAGACCTGGCATTGCACAGCACCAGTGACGGAGGTGAGTAATCCTTGCTCACCCTACCCTCGTCCCTTGGGATGGGGCGCAGATTGGAAGGGGTACAAGCGTATCCATATCTCGATCCCCTTCGCCTATAACATCTGCCCCCACCGCCATACCTCCCTTGCTCCTCCACGGTAGAAATCCCAGGCCTCATAGTAGCCTCCATTGATGGCAATTAATGTTATTCTTTCGCAGCCTAGAACAATAAAACCTTAAAACAATAAAAACAAAAACAACCCAGAAAACAATAAAACAATACAAATAAAAATTGCAAAAATTACAAATTCATCAAAATCTAACAAATTCCCAAGCCCACCCTAACATCCATCCCACCCCCATATACAAAAAATCTAAAGGGAAAGGAAAATATTTAATAATAATAAAAAAATGTTAAAAAGAACTCTGTACCCCTCCGGGTCCTCCTGGGCAGTAGCAGCATCAGTGGCAACAACCATCCTTGTGAGGCCCCACCCTGGGCCAGATAGTAGGTGGCAGGAGCAGTCCTTGTGAGGCTTCAGGCCTCGCCCCAGGCCAGATGGGAAGTGGCAAGAGCAGGGCCCTCAGGCACTCACCACAGGGGAGTCTTCCTGGGCAGCAGAGCAGTCCTTGTGAGGCTTCAGGCCCCGCCCCAGGCCAGATGGGAAGTGGCAAGAGCAGGGCCCTCAGGCACTCACCACAGGGGAGTCTTCCTGGGCAGCAGAGCAGTCCTTGTGAGGCTTCAGGCCCCGCCCCAGGCCAGATGGGAAGTGGCAAGAGCAGGGCCCTCAGGCACTCACCACAGGGGAGAGCAACACAGGTTTTCATAAACTCCATCACTTTCAGCATGCCCAGTGCTTGTACCATCAAAGGTGGGGAACAATTTCTTAGCATAACTGTGGAATGGAATTGGGCTGCAATGATATGGTCAAATGAAGTGGAAGAAAATCTTGATTAACACTGTAGATCACAACTCCACAAAGAAATGTAATGTCCGTGGAATGCTCTCTCTTAATGGCTTTAAATAAAAAGATACATGAATAGCATATGTATAAGAATCCTGTCTTAATGTAGAATAGAAGAGCACATGACATAGCTCCTTGTTATTGCTCTTCTCAAAGCATGGGGAATCCTGTCTTTGTAAGATGTGAATGAGAAATACAAAAGCTTTGTTTACATTGGGGGGTGTTATATGGGTGCATTTGCACGTTCAGAAACATTCCCTGCTTGCATGTCAAGGCATCCTCCCTTTGGTCCTCCCCAATACCAAGAATCAGATACACAACAACCAATACTTGGGTGAAATCAGGCCACAACTTTATTGACAACAGAAGTTTGGCATAGATATTTGGAATACCGCCCCCCTCCAAAAAGAACTTGTATTTTGGGGACAAGAAGAAATGAGGGAGTTGCTGACCTACATTAAAGGGTAACTCTCCCACTGGATTGCACTTGGGGAGTACTATGGCCCCTCACCCCTGCCTGAGCATCAGGACAGTAGCATCTCCCCATGATCCCTTTAACAGGATACTCTGTTTCGAAGGCAGGGGCTACAACCACCCCTCAGAACAAGACTATACCTACCCAATGCCTAAACTGTCAAAGTTGTGACAATTACAATGAGGATGGCGAAAAGCAGAGAGCTGAGTGGGAAAATTTCAACCTGGCCCCCAACACAGTGATCGACTATGCCATAGCAAAGTGGAGCAGAACAACATGCAATAGCAATATGTAAAGTGGGTGGGTGGGGATCCAACGAAAAGTGGCTGCAGAAAAAGCCACGGGTCTGTATTATGTACTTGCTCCCAACTCACTGATTAGGCAAGTGGACAGGGCAAATGACCCGTATATACTCGAGTATAAGTCGACCCGAATATAAGCCGAGGAACCTAATTTTACCACAAAAAACTGGGAAAACTTATTGACTCGAGTATAAGCTGTTTCACCACACCACAAACCTCTTCCTCCCAGCCCCTCCCGTTCCCTTGCTGCCAAGAGGTCAGAGGCTGGTGGCAGCAGCGGCGGAGGAAGAACAAGCAGCCCAAAAGGGCTGCTTTCAGGCTGCTCGTTCCTCCTTCTCTGCCACCGATAGCCACCGACAGGGACCCTCACTTGAGTATAAGCTGAGGGGGGCTTTTTCAGCATAAAAAAATGTGCTGAAAAAGTCGGCTTATACTCGAGTATATGCGTTACTCAAGCAACAAGTTTCGCTCAGGGCATTTCCATGCTGCCTGGGAATCCCAAGTCTGATTGTGGCATGTAGGGGAATGCCAGCCCACAGTAATGCTCACTGCAGAGGATGAACACACTTCTCACATTATCCTCGCTCCCCAATGGAAATTTCAAAGAATCTCTTTAGTGTAGCCAATAGAACAAGCTGTGGTGTGTGGCAGTTTGTGTGTTGTTGCTCATTGCAGAATGATGGCCCTAGATGTAAATGAAAAAGAGAACTGACTCACATTAAAAAAAAAAAATATATTTGTAGATCTGATCTGGACCCTGAGGTCATAATTTGAGGCCGTTTTTTCATGTTCCTCCTCCACATGATGTCTGCAGGGTGGCAAAATGAGAAGGAGCCTTTTCTGCAATGGCTCCCTGTTTGTGGAGTGCTCTCCCCAGTGAGGATTGCCTGGAACCATGATTATACATCTGTAGGCACCAGGCAAAACCTTTTCTCTATAACCAGGCCTGTTAAGTTGTGGGTGAACATATCAGACGACACAGTGATTCTTTAAACAACTCTTGTTTATTCACAGGCCAGAACTGAACTGAACTGAAGGGTTTAAACAGCCTGCTTATATAGAGCTCCACTACAACGCAACTGTAACAACTTTCTGTAACTATCCAATCATTGAATGTCACTTTCAATCCCTTATTTGCATATGTGGACCTGAGTGAAAACTATTTACAGTATCCCCCTGCAGGCCCAGGGGGAGAACTTCAGTACAAAACAAGGCCTTTGCCCATTAACTATCCATGGTCTATTAGAAGTGGATGAGGTGTTTTTAATGTATTTCACTTTGCTCTTGGTTTTAATGTATCTATGTGGGGTTTTGTCTCTTGGGTTGTAAGTCTCATTGGATTGCCGTGGGAAAGATAAAGCAACTGATAAATTCATAATAATAACACTAATAAATCAATATAGTTTGCCTAGCAAGAGCCCCAGGTGTACAGCTGCATGACTAGCTAGCTGTCTCTGTGTGAATGGGGACCAGGAAAAAGAAGGTGGCAGACTATGGGACAAAATTATCTTAACAGGTTTCTTTGATCTCTGGCAGCTGATATAATATCCCTATTTTCATGTGGAATCTTGCAGAGAATGCAACTCTTCTGTTTTGATTAAAGGAGGGTTTTTGTCTAGCTTCAGATTCACTTCCTCTCACTGTGTATCTGCCACAGTAATACACAGCCGTGTCTTCCGATATAAGGCTGTTCATTAGTAAATAGAGGAGGCTGTTGGAATTGTCCCTGGAGATGGTGAATCTTCCCTTCATTTTATCCAGATAGTACATTGCACCTGAATTGTAGCTTATGTAGGCCACCCATTCCAGGCCCTTCCCTGGAACCTGTCTCACCCAGTGCATGCCATAGCCCCCAAAGTTAAACCCAGAGGCTCGACAGGAGAGGCGGAGGAACTCCCCAGGCCTTTTCACATCTCCTCCAGACTCCACCAGCTGGACCTCTGATTGGACACCTGGAAAGAAAGATTTTAAGAAGTTTCTGCATGTTAACAACACCCAGAATGAACCAAACTTTGATAACTGGTATGAGAAATTTACCTCCTAAAGCTGCTGAAAAGAAAACAAGCTGAAGCAAAGCTATCATTTTTGCCTGCCTGATGCTTTGAGAGATTTGACCAAAATGTGATCCCTAGTATACAGCGGTAGGGAGTGTGTTTGACTGCTTTAAAGAGGAAGCTCTCTCTGAAATTTACATAAAAGCACCAACAAAGACATTCAACAATGTCTGACTGGAAGCAAATGGTGACCTGGCAAAAATATACTTATTTGCCATTGCACAATTTGTATAGCTCTTAACCTTGATGGGCTCATGCACACAGGCTCCATGATTTCAAAGATGGAAACCATCAAATATATAAATAATGGGGGCAGGGGTAATGGGTTTGAAGTATGTGCCTGAAAGTACATTTCATTCAAAATTACTTTGAAATTGGTCAAAGAAGTTGATCAAGGGGAAACATTAAATTTAGATCAATTCAATTTCTATTGTTGTTGTTCTATAATATCTTGCCCAAACCAGAGAATACAGCTAGTTTGCGCTGGTGAATGTTGTGAAACAGTTAAAATATATTAGTTTTGCATGGCCTATATTTTGTTTCTTAAAAAAAGTTTCTTATTGCTTCTCTAAATAAAGATTAGAGACGTGGGTGATACTGCGGCCTAAACCACTGAGCTTTGGACTTGCCGATCAAAAGGTCGGTGGGTGGTTCGAATCCCCGCAATGGGGTAAGCTTCCGTTGCTCGGTCCCAGCTCCTGCCAACCTAGCAGTTCGAAAGCACGCCAAAAAGTGCAAGTAGGTTAATAGGTACAGTTCTACCCCCCCCCGACTCAACCATCTGAATTTCTGATTCAGCACCTGGAAATAAAGGCATTTTAAGACGCTTGTCCATACTTCTGCTAGTGTTGTGCCTAGAAAACACAAGTCTGAGCGGTTCCCCCTCTTTAGTGATAGATAAGAAGAAATTGCAATTTGGAGGAACCACAAATGGCTGTTTGCTCCAATGGAGCACTAAAGAACAGTTTGCTGGGGGAAGGGGGCAGTTATCAGTGAGACAATGGGTAAGGCCTCAAGATGAAGCAGTTTTCTTTAATGGAAAAGATGGTTTTACCTCCAAATGCTGTTGAAAAGAAGACAAGTTGAAGCAAAAGTATCATTTCCCTCTTGAATTATTTGAGATGGTTTAGTGAAAAGTGGTCCCAGGAATTCAGGGTTTTGTAACTGGGGCAGGGTTAGCGCCTAACTGACATGGAGGAAGCAGCTCTTTGGTGGCTTATTGCCACATATATATTTTTAATAAATAGTATGCTTATTTACTAAAGTACACTATAAAAGAGAAATACAGGGACCTTCAAATTAAATATCCTTTTACGGGGGAGTATAGTGAGGAGGTGAACATATCTGCTTTTCTCAGGGCAGGGCAACTTTGGTGAGACTTGGCAAATTAATATGAATATAATGTGTGACTTGGCAAATACAGTTACCTACATGAATCAGGAAATTTACTTGCATCAAGAAGAGAAGAAGAGTTTGGATTTGATATCCCACTTTATTACTACCCGAAGGAGTCTCAAAGCGGCTAGCATTCTCCTTTCCCTTCCTCCCCCACAACAAACACTCTGTGAGGTGAGTGGGGCTGAGAGACTTCAAAGAAGTGTGACTAGCCCAAGGTCACCCAGCAGCTGCATGTGGAGGAGCGGGGACGCAAACCCGGTTCACCAGATTACGAGTCTACCACTCTTAACAACTACACCATGCTGGCTCTCCATCGTTATCAAGCGTTGGCAAGCAGTCTTTTTTATTCTTGACAAAAACAAGCAAAATAAAGGCATCAGTAGAGGCGATCTGAATATTTTCTGACTGGACCACACCTCCTTCCATTGGCATTTTCTGTTCTTGACGCCATCATTTCCCTCTTGTGGGGAACAGGAAGAGGTGGAAGAGGTGGAATAATTGCAGGAGTCTTGGTTTCTGACAAGATGCTTAATTTTCAAAATGACATTTGGCATAGATTTGTGGGTATACCATCTAGTGACATGGGGAAGAGAAAAGCAGCACCGAACATGTAGTTGCAACTAATACACATTTCAAGTATTAGATCTTGATTTTAAAAATTATTATTCTTTCAGTTAATTCTTCTCTTAACATACCACAGAATACACCATTGCTGAACAGAGCTGCCAAACCATATGTTTTCCATATCTGATTATTTTCCTCACCACAATGGAGAGGTAGGTGTTTGGGAATAAGTGTTATGTATGCACATAAACACAATTCCCATGGAATTTATAATATTTATATCCAGCATTTTATTCTAGCTTTTCCCTCGAATTCAAGGTGCTATACATTATATCGCCCTCCTCATATATTCCCCGTAACACCCCAGTAAGGTAGGTCAGACTATGAGGCTGTGACTGACCCAAGGTCATCTAGTGAGCTTCATGGACAAGTAGGGATTTGAACCTGGGTTTCCCAGGTCCTATGTCCTACAGAGGAGGTTTCACGCCATGCCAAGAGATGATGGGATGATGCAGAAATACACCAATTCACAATTTTGTAAAAAGTCTACATTTCTACTGGAGGTCTATCGCCAGCAACCTTAAGCATAACTCAGAGCTATGAGCAGACAAAAGACAAATAACCATCTATTTGCAAAACTGGATATTGATATTAGGTGGTAGGAAAAAAATGCTGCAGCAAAGTCATTTTGTACAGTGTTGTACTGATCCACATTGGTCTATTTCCATTGTGCATCACTTCTGCAGATGTCCATCAGTATAATCATTTCTGCATTAAGTTACAGACTGAAGAGGCAGGAAGTTTGGATGTTGTACCGCATCATCTGTGGAATGTAGAATTGCTCTGTCAAAACTTTCACAGTGTATTTGTTTATAGAAGCAGAACTTCTACTTTCTGAACAGAGCCCAATAGGCTTTGTCTCACTGTGTCTTCTCGGGCACAGAAATACACAGCGGAGTCTGCAGCTGTCAGGGAGTTCAGCTGGAGGGAGAACTCATTCTTTGAGGCATCTGAAGAAATGCTTGCTCGGCTCTTCAGAGAAGGGGCATATGCTATGTCTCCATTATAGGGGTATATCCATGCAATCCATTCCAGACCTTTCCCAGGAGCTTGACGGATCCAATGCCACGCATAGTATCGGGTAGAGATGGAGAAACCTTTGACTTTACAAAGCAGGTTGAGATTCTCTCCTGGTCTCACTATTCCTGGCCCAGATGATACAAGCTGAATGTCTGAGGAGACCCCTTGGAAAGACAAAAGATGGAAATGAATGGTTGTTCGTCATCAAATCACCACATGAAGTAAATTAATTGCAGAACTTCCCATACCTTTAGAAAGCACCACGAAAGAAAACAAAAGCAACAAGAGCTCCATAATGTTGATGAATAAATGTGTGCTAGAGATACAGGAAAGAGGGGACTCTGGGCTGGGAAGCAAGTGAAGATTTTATATTCAGGGTTTTTCAACCGAAATTACTCCCAACTTCCTGGTGGTATTTACATGAGACCTCCCCAGTGAGGTGCAAGAGGCAGATAAAAGCCATTTGGGGGATCAGGGTTTGCTGCTGGTTTCCTCTTTGTTCCCCGCACAAACACAAACACACAAAGACAAATGCACACAGAGTGGAGTTCTAATGGAGGGGGCATAGATGGAATGCATAATTCACTCAAAGACGTTGGTTTTGGAGGAAGGTTTGGAAGAGATTAATGAACTGGGGAAGCATTCTTCTTTTATACTTTAAAACTACTGGTTGTGGTGAAAAGTTCAAGGGACTGGCATTTATCATCATCATCATCATCGTCATCATCATCATCATCATCATTTCAGCCTCCCTTCGCCATGCACCTATAGAGATGCTGTTGGTGTGATGCAATTATAATTTCAAATGCAGCATGTGAAAACAAATTGCTGGGAGGGAGTTCTGCTGTGGCAAAATGGAGTAGAGGAATTTTAAATAAATAAAAGAAAATGTAAAAATATAGGTTCCATCTTTATATTCACACTCCAGTGCACCCTTCATTCACCCCTGGAATGCCCACCACACTCCCAAATACAAAACCATTATTTATTATCTCCCCCGTGAAATTACATCAAGAGTCTCTTTTTTAAAAAATCCTTCCTCTGCAAGGAGGAAGATATTTAAAAGTTTCATTTGCATAAATATTTAGAATAGCCCTCTACATTTGAAAGGAGGCAATTTGCCTTCATAGGCAAAGGAAAGAGACAAAGTTGAGCCAATTCTACCCCCTCCCTCCCTTTTGTTTGGTGAGGGGTTGACTGACAAGAAGTCATAGGCACACAAGGGTTGTGGCTCAGGATGTCGCAGGAGCACGGAGGTTGTCTGGGTGAATTAAGAAGGAGTCCTCCTCACAAGCATTTGTATTTGGACAGGGGTGGGAAACTCATCCAAATGTTTTGGGAGTCCCACACCTTTCATCCTAGGGGTAGGCATTGTGAAGCTTGAGAGATGATGATGATGATGATGAATATTATTATTATTTTATTATTATAATTATGTATCATTTTTCATCATAAAATCTCAGGATGGTTCACATGATTAAAATGCAATATAAAGCACAAATAAAACGTTAAGTACATCAGCGGTCATGACTTGTCACAGCTGCTGTGGAGGAGACTTTGGCCTGACTGTGGTGGTAGCTGAGGAAGTGGGGCATTTAAACAGAAGCCAGGGTGGCTTCTGTAGATCTGGGATGTTCTGCTCAAAGTAGGGTGGTTGGAAGGTCTGCTGTACTACAAATATTTTGTTTACACATGCCCTCAATCTACAGGACATCCATATTTGTAGAAAATAAGATTGTGCCATGGATTTCTTCCCCACAAACTGTTGCCCATGAGCTGAGAGCACAGAGATAATTGCCTGAAAGTTTCTCAGGGACTCAAAGTCTCAGGGGGCTCATAGAAAGTTGGTTGACCAGTAAACATCTGATAAAGTGCAAGTAGATTAATAGGTACAGTTCTACCCCCCCCCCCGACTCAACCATCTGAATTTCTGATTCAGCACCTGGAAATAAAGGCATTTTAAGACGCTTGTCCATATTTCTGCTAGTGTTGTGCCTAGAAAACACAAGTCTGAGTGGTTTCCCCTCTTTAGTGATAGATAAGAAGAAATTGCAATTTGGAGGAACCACCCCAGGCTGTTTGCTCCAATGGAGCACTAAAGAACAGTTTGCCGGGGGAAGGGGGCAGTTATCAGCGAGACAGTGGGTAAGGCCTCAAGATGAAGCCGTTTTCTTTAATTGAAAAGATGTATTTACCTCCAAATGCTGTTGAAAAGAAGACAAGTTGGAGCAAAAGTATCATTTTCCCTCTTGAATTATTTGAGATGGTTTAGTGAAAAGTGGTCCCAGGAATTCAGGGTTTTGTAACTGGGGCAGGGTTAGCGCCTAACTGACATGGAGGAAGCAGCTCTTTGGTGGCTTATTGCCACATATATATTTTTAATAAATAGTATGCTTATTTACTAAAGTATACTATAAAAGAGAAATACAGGGACCTTCAAATTAAATATCCTTTTACGGGGGAGTATAGTGAGGAGGTGAACATATCTGCTTTTCTCAGGGCAGGGCAACTCTGGTGAGACTTGGCAAATTAATATGAATATAATGTGTGACTTGGCAAATACAATTACCTACATGAATCAGGAAATTTACTTGCATCAAGAAGCGAAGAAGAGTTTGGATTGGGTATCCCGCTTTATCACTACCCGAAGGAGTCTCAAAGCGGCTAACATTCTCCTTTCCCTTCCTCCCCCACAACAAACACTCTGTGAGGTGAGTGGGGCTGAGAGACTTCAAAGAAGTGTGACTAGCCCAAGGTCACCCAGCAGCTGCATGTGGAGGAGCGGGGACGCAAACCCGGTTCACCAGATTACGAGTCTACCGCTCTTAACCACTACACCATGTTTGCTCTCCATCATTATCAAGTGTTGGCAAGCAGTCCTTTTTTAGTCTTGACAAAAGCAAGCAAAATAAAGGCATCAGTAGAGGAGATCTGAATATTGTCTGACTGGACCACACCTCCTTCCATTGGCACTTTCTGCTCTTGACACCATCGTTTCTCTCTTGTGGGGAACAGGAAGAGGTGGAATATAATTGCAGGAGTCTTGGTTTCTGACAAGATGCTTAATTTTCAAAATGACATTTGGCATAGATTTGTGGGTATACCATCTAGTGACATGGGGAAGAGAAAAGCAGCACCGAACATGTAGTTGCAACTAATACACATTTCAAGTATTAGAGATTGTTTTTTAAAATTATTATTCTTTCAGTTAATTCTTCTCTTAACATACCACAGAATATACCATTGCTGAACAGAGCTGCCAAACCATATGTTTTCCATATCTGATTATTTTCCTCACCACAATGACCGCTCCCCGCTTAAAACGGGGGACGCCCTTTGCGTGGACGCGCGCAGCCCCTAGATCTGGAGCGGCTCCAACAGCATAGGCTTGGTTTGCCTTCCCTCAGGTGGGATACCTGGAGGTCTCCGCCTACCTCAGTCAGTTGTCCAATCCCACCTGGGGGAATCGTTGCCAAGCAGACCAGGCCAGATAGGGGGAGGGATTACCTGCCCACACAATAGAGGGAGGATCTTACCTGGGAATCCTCACTTGGCTCCAGAGCTTCTCCCACCCTACCCACCCTCAGTTAATGTCTTATTTGCAGGTTAACTTTTCTTCACAGGTTTTTCAGGTTAACTTTTCTTCGCAGGTATGCGGGCGCTGCTACGTTAAGGTCGCTGTTAAAGGGCCGGAAAGGAATTTCCCTGCATTGGCAGGCTTCGCCTTTCCCGTAGCAAAATGTCACAACTTTGGCGGTATCAGGCCTTGGGCGGAATCCTTTAGTCCATCTTCCTCTTTGCGGCGGCGATACCAGGGTTCCCTGTTAAAGGGGTTTCTGAAGGGAGGCTTTGACTGTACGCCGAAAGGTCGTCATTGCTCTCCCCTGCGGCGGCGGCGTAATGGGGGCGGCTATCTCTGCTTGAACATACGTTCTCCAGAGGCCAAGGTGATCCCGACAATTGCCTATGCCATCTCAATTTGGGGGACTTTTGTCAATCTATCTCACCTAGAGGTTATTCAAAATCAGTTTTTAAGAGGGATATTGAAACTGCCCAACTGTGTAAGTAATACAGCGTTACGCATGGAACTTAATACTGTATCCCTGGAAAACGCTCTGTGGAAGCACATACTTTGTCACTGGTTATCTCTATGGCACAATCTCCCAAACTTGTACTTGATACAATGTATGTGGAGAGATGATTTCCAGAGCCCATGGGTAAAAATTTACAGCTGAAAATAATGACAATGGGAATCTCCCCATCCAAATTACTAGAGCAGGACATAGTTCCAGCTAAAAGAACAGTAACCTGTAAACTAGAGGAGATGGACTTGCAGCAGAAAATGGTCTTGGGCAATGGTACCTGCTCACCTCTAAACCTTGGTTTATCACCCCTCTTAAGGCTCCCAAACTATTTGAATTCCTTAACTTCTTCGGCTCATAGATATGCCTTTGTAAAGGCAAGATTCAACACCTTCCCATCGAGACATGCTGAGAAATAGATTCTCCAATGGACAGATATCGCTCTTATGTGATTGTAATTGTGGGGCACTGGAATCGTTGCATCACATAATTTTTGACTGTGCTTTTCACTCATCGGCCAGGAGCAAGTTTCTTGCCCAATATCTAAAGGAATTGCCGATGATACGAATGAAGCCAAACTGAGATATCTATTAAATGATGATGACCCCCTAAGATCACTCACGGTTGCCAGATTCTTGATCAGTGTCCTATCCCTAAAGAAGAGAAACGGACTCCTGTGTGGCTCGGAAAATCCCTTTAAACCATGATCTATGTTTTAGGATGTAACTAGGTGAATCACCATTGATGTCTTTTATTGATCTGTGAGCAGATGGTGATGGTTATGTTACAAATTTATTGCAACATATGATGTTGGTCTTTTGTTTTTGTTCTGCTTTGGTTCTTGTCTGTTTTTTGTAAGTTTTGACGGTTTTAAATTTGGAGGTTCATGTACATTATGTTGGTATGGGAAACTGTCGTGTGACGGGCCAATGGCCGTAATAAAGATCAATCAATCAATCAATCAATACGTTCTCCAGAGCCGGCCCATCCCCCCCCACACACACACTGGATAACCCTGATGCTCCCTAGGTCCCCGGCTGGGGACTGGGGAGGGAGAACGCCCAATGCCTGAGCCAAGGTCTACCCACATTTGAAATTTAATAAAGTTGTGGCCAATTTAATCCCATAGCACGTTGTCATGAGTCATTATTCCACATGACGGGGGGACCGCGCGGGATCTGTGGACTCCGCCTGTCTACGCAATGGAGAGGTAGGTGTTGGGGAATAAGTGTTATGTATGCACATAAACACAATTCCCATGGAATTTATAATATTTATTTCCAGCATTTTATTCTAGCTTTTCCCTTGAATTCAATACATTATATCGCCCTCCTCATATATTTCCTGTAACACCCCAGTACGGTAGGTCAGGCTGAGAGGCTGTGACTGACCCAAGGTCATCTAGTGAGCTTCATGGACAATTAGGGATTTGAACCCAGGTATCCCAGGTCCTATGTGCTGCAGAAGAGGTTTCACGCCATGTCAAGGGATGATGGGATGATGAAGAAATACACCAATTCACAATTTTGTAAAAAGTCTACATTTCTCATTGAGGTCTATCGCCAGCAGCCTTAAGCATAACTCAGAGGTATGAGCAGACAAAAGACAAATAACCATATATTTGCAAAACTGGATATTGATTTTAGATGGTAGGAAAAAAATGCTGCAGAAAAGTCATTTTATACAGTGCTGTACTGATCCCCATTGGTCTATTTCCATTGTGTGTCACTTCTGCAGGTTTCCATCAGTATAATCATTTCTGGATTAAGTTACAGATTGAAGAGGAAGGCAGTCTGGATGTTGTTCCGCATCATCTGTGAAATGTAGAATTGCTCTGTCACAGTTTTCACAGTGTATTTGTTTATAGAAGCAGGACTTCTACTTTTTGAACAGGGCCCAATAGGCTTTGTCTCACTGTGTCTCTTCGGGCACAGAAATACACAGCGGAGTCTGCAGCTGCCAGGGAGTTCAGCTGGAGGGAGAACTCATTCTTTGAGGCATCTGAAGAAATGGTTGCTCTGCTCTTCAGGGAAGGGGCATATCCTTTTCCTCCATCATAGGGGTATATCCATGCAATCCATTCCAGACCTTTCCCAGGAGCTTGGCGGATCCAATGCCAGTCATAGTACCGAGTAGAGATGGAGAAACCAGTGACTTTACAAAGCAGGTTGAGATTCTCTCCTGGTCTCACTATTCCTGGCCCAGATGATACAAGCTGAATGTCTGAGAAGACCCCTTGGAAAGAGAAAAGAGAGCAATGAATGGTTGTTCGTCATCAAATCACCACGTGAAGTAAATTAATTGCAGAACTTCCCATACCTTTAGAAAGCACCACCAAAGAAAACAAAAGCAACAAGAGCTCCATAATGTTGATGAATAAATGTGTGCTAGAGATACAGGAAAGAGGGGACTCTGGGCTGGGAAGCAAGTGAAGATCTTATAGACAGGGCTATACAACCGAAACTACTCCCAACTTCCTGGTGGCATTTACATGAGACCTCCCCAGTGAGGCGCAAGAGGCAGATAAAAGCCATTTTGGCGATCAGGGTTTGCTGCTGGTTTCCTCTTTGTTCCCCGCACAAACACAAACACACAAAGACAAATGCACACAGAGTGGAGTTCTAACGGATGGGGCATAGATGGAATGCATAATTCACTCAAAGACGTTGGTGTTGGAGGAAGGTTTGGAAGAGATTTATGAACTGGGGAAGCATTCTTCTTTTATACTTTAAAACTACTGATTGTGGTGGAAAGTTCAAGGGACTGGCATTTATCATCATCATCATCATCATCATCATCATCATCATTTCAGCCTCCCTTCGCCATGCACCTACAGAGATGCTGTTGGTGTGATGCAATTATAATTTCAAATGCAGCATGTGAAAACAAATTGCTGGGAGGGAGTTCTGCTGTGGCAACATGGAGTAGAGGAATTTTAAATAAATAAAAGAAAATGTAAAAATATAGGTTCCATCTTTATATTCACACTCCAGTGCACCCTTCATTCACCACTGGAATGCCCACCACACTCCCAAATACAAAACCATTATTTATTATCTCCCCCGTGAAATTACATCAAGAGTCTCTTTTTAAAAAATCCTTCCTCTGCAAGGAGGAAGATATTTAAAAGTTTCATTTGCATAAATATTTAGAATAGCCCTCTACATTTGAAAGGAGGCAATTTGCCTTCATTGGCAAAGGAAAGAGACAAAGTTGAGCCAATTCTACCCCCTCCCTCCCTTTTGTTTGGTGAGGGGTTGACTGACAAGAAGTCATAAGCACACAAGGGTTGTGGCTCAGGATGTCGCAGGAGCACGGAGGTTGTCTGGGTGAATTAAGAAGGAGTCCTCCTCACAAGCATTTGTATTTGGACAGGGGTGGGGAAACTCATCCAAATGTTTTGGGAGTCCCACACCTTTCATCCTAGGGGTAGCCATTTTGAAATTCAAGAGATGATGATGATGATGATGATGAATATTATTATTATTTTATTTTTATAATTATGTATCATTTTTCATCATAAAATCTCAGGATGGTTCACATGATTAAAATGCAATATAAAGCACAAATAAATAGTTAAAACGTTAAGTACATCAGCGGTCATGACTTGTCACAGCTGCTGTGGAGGAGACTTTGGCCTGACTGTGGTGGTGGCTGAGGAAGTGGGGCATTTAAACAGAAGCCAGGGTGGCTTCTGTAGATCTGGGATGTTCTGCTCAAAGTAGGGTGGTTGGAAGGTCTGCTGGACTACAAATATTTTGTTTACACATGCCCTCAATCTACAGGACATCCATATTTGTAGAAAATAAGATTGTGCCATGGATTTCTTCCCCACAAACTGTTGCCCATGAGCTGAGAGCACAGAGATAATTGCTTGAAAGTTTCTCAGGGACTCAAAGTCTCAGGGGGCTCATAGAAAGTTGGTTGACCAGGAAACATCTGAGAAAGTTATTGCGTAACAGATGAAATCACCAACCGTAGTTCGAGCAGCATTTTATTTCAGTCCTGGCAGATAGGGCATTTTCTCATCTTTGCACCATGACTGCCCCCTTGTGAGAAACAAGAGACGGAAGAGGTCTGCTTTTGTGACTAGATGCTTAATGTGCAAAATGACATTTGGTAGAGATTAATGGGTTTTCCTTCCAGTGAAGCCAAATTCTCCTTCAGACCTTTCTAGTGATATTGGGAAGAGCAAAGCAGCACCAAACATGTAATTGCACCCAAAACACATTTTAAGTATTAGATCTTGATATTTTAATGTTTTTATTCTTTCAGTTAATTCACGTATTAACATTCCACAGAAGACACCATTGCTGAACAAATCTGCCAGACCATATGTTTTCCAAATGTGATTCTTCTCCTCACCACAATGGAGAGGTAAGTGTGTGGATATGAGTAATCTGATCAGCTCCACCAACTTAACTGTGGTATGCTTGCATGCACATAAACACCATTCCCATTGAATTTATTCTATTTATTCATTTCATATTATCCCAGCTTTTCCCTCGAAGAATTCAAGGTGCTGTACATTATATCTACTTCCTCGTATATTCCCATCAACACCCCAGTAAGGTAGGTCAGGCTGAGAGGCTGTGACTGACCCAAGATCATCCAGTGAATTTCAGGGACAATTAGGGATTTGAACCCAGGTTCCCCAGGTTCTATGTGCTGCAGAGGAGGTTTCAGCCCATGCCAAGAGACGATGGGATGATGAAGAAAGGCAGAATGACAAATTCACAATTTTGTTAAAAGTCCACATTTCTGCTTGAGGTCTATCGCAAGCAGCCTTAAGCATAACTCAGAGATATGAGCAGACAAAACACAAACAATCATGCATTTGCAAAATTGGATGTTGAATTTAAGTGGTGGGGGGGAGATGCTGCAGCAAAGTATTTTTGTACAGTGTTGTACTGATCCACATTAGTCTGTTTCCATTGTGTGTCCCTTCTCTAGGTATTTTCATCAGTAAAATCATTTCTGCATTAAGTTACAGATTGAAAAGGCAGGCAGTTTGGATGTTGTTCTGCATCATCTGTAGAAAGTAGAATTGCTCTGTCAAAACTTTCACAGTGTATTTGTTTATAGAAGCAGGACTTCTACATTTTGAACAGGGCCCAATGGGCTTTGTCTCACTGTGTCATCTCGGGCACAGAAATACACAGCGGAGTCTGCAGCTGTCAGGGAGTTCAGCTGGAGGGAGAACTCATTCTTTGAGGCATCTGAAGAAATGGTTGCCCTGCTCTTCAGGGAAGGGGCATATGCTTTTCCTCCATCATAGGGGTGTATACGTGCAATCCATTCCAGACCTTTCCCAGGAGCTTGACGGATCCAACTCCACCAAGAGTACTGAGTAGAGATGGAGAAACCTGCGACTTTACAAAGCAGGTTGAGATTCTCTCCTGGTCTCGCTATTCCTGGCCCAGTTGATACAAGCTGAATGTCTGAGGAGATCCCTTGGAAAGAGAAAAGAGGGCAATGAATGATTGGACGTCATGTAATTGCTACATGAAGTAAATAAACATTGCAGAACTTCCCTTACCTTTACAAAACACCACCAAAGAAAACAAGAGCAACAAGAGCTCCATAATGTTGGTGAATGAATGTGCTAGAGATACAGGAAAGAGGGGACTCTGGGCTGGGAAGCAAGTGAAGATTTTATATTCAGGGCTTTTCATCCGAAACCACTCCCAACTTCCTGGTGGTATTTACATGAGACCTCCCAGTGAGGCACATGAGGCAGATAAAAGCCATTTGGGGGGTCAGGGTTTGCTGCTGGCTTCCTCTTTGTCCCCTGCACACATAAACACACACAGACAAATGCACACAGAGTGGAGTTCTAACGGAGGGGGCAAAAACGGAATGTAAAATTCAATCGAAGACATTTGTGTTGGAGGAAGGTTTGGAAGAAATAAATATACTGGGGATGATTTTTTCTTTCTTTTATGCTTTAAAACTGTTCGTTGTGGTGGATCAGTCAATAGACTGGCTTGATGATGATGATGATGATGATGATGATTTTCATCCTCCCTTCCACATGCACCTATAGAGATGCCTCTGGTGTGACACAACTATAATTTCAAATGCAGCTTGTGAAAAAGTAGGCTGGGATGGAGCTCTGCTGTGGCAACCTGGAGAAGATGAATTTTAAGTAAATAAAAGAAAATGTAAGATATGTGTTCCATCTTTGTATTCACACCCCAGGGCACCCTTCATAGACATAGGGAAGAGACAAAGTTGAGCCAATTCCACCCACCCCTCTCCCTTTTGTTTGGTGAGGGGTTGACTGACAAGAAGTCGTAAGCACAGAAGGGGTGTGGCTCAGGATGTAGCAGGAGCACAGAGGTTGTCTGGGTGAATTAAGAAGGAGTCCTCCTCACCAGCATTTGCCTTTGGACAGGGGTGGGGAAACTCATCCAAATGTTTTGGTACTCCAACGCCTTTCATCCTAGGGGTAGCCATTTTGAAATTCAAGAGATGATGATGATTTTATTATAGTTATATATCACTTTTCATCATAAAACCTCAGGATGGTTCACAAGATTAAAATACAACTTAAAATGAAAAAAAAATAAAAAATAAATAGTTAAAACACTAATGTTTGTGGAATACCCTCTCTTAAAGGCTTTAAATAAATAAAAAACAACAACACAAAAAGCACATGTATAAGAATCCCATCTTAGTGTAGAGCACATGACATAACATTCTCCATAGCTCCTTGTTCTGCCTCTTCTCAAAGCATGGGGAATCCTGTCTTTGTAATAGGCAAATGAGAAATATAAAAGCTGTGTTTACATGGGGGTGTCACTAAACATGGTCTCATGACTGCATATATATATGCATGTTCAGAAACATTTCCAATTTACATGTCAAGGCATCCTCTTAGGTCCTCTTTGAGCAGTAAAAGACCCTAACTTAAAATAATAATAATGATAATAATGATAATAATAATAATAATAATAATATATAATAATATAATGAACAGCGAGCATCCTGTGTGTAATATAATTTATGTAAAAGAGGGATAGAAGCAAGAATCAAACCACAATATGCTGGTTTAAGCCATGTAAAATCCTGACCTTAAATATGTCTTTGGCCTCAGAGACTTAAATAACAAACAGGTGAGGGATTGCTGGCATGCTAAAGGGGACAAACATCTCAGAGAGCGTCTGTGCGCAAAGGACAGTTTCTGCTTGGCTCCAGATTCACTTCCTCTCACTGTGTCTCTTGCACAATAATACACAGCCGTGTCCTCTGGTTTCAGGTTGTTCATTTGCAGATAGAGGAGGCTGTTGGAATTGTCCCTGGAGATGGTGAACTGTCCCTTGACTTTATCTGAGTAGCGTTTGCCAGATGAGTCTGTATTTATATCTCCCACCCAATCCAGTCCCTTTCCAGGAGCCTGCCTCTCCCAATCCATGTAGTAGCTGCTGAAGGTGAACCCGGAGGCTTGACAGGAGAGGTGGAGGGACTCCCCAGGTCTCTTGACATCCCCTCCAGACTCAACCAGCAGGACTCCAGATTGGGCACCTAAAAAGAAAGGCATTTTAGCATAACTGCTGCATGTTATTACACTCAGAGTGTCCCATGCTATTTGATTTGAGAATGGACGAATTTACCTCTAAGAGCTGCAGAAAATAAAACAAGTTGCAGCAAAAGTATCATTTTCCTTATCTAATGCTAGAGAACTGAGTGAAATTGGGCTCAGGTATTCAAGGTCACTGGTGCAGGGAGGGGGTCTGACCATCCTAAATATGTGTCTCTCTCTGAAAATTTGCATACCCAGCAGGAGAAAAGCAGCAACAGAGACTTCAGGCAGTCTCTGACTGTAGGCATATCTAGTCTTTGAAAAATTCTGCTTCCTCGTTAACGTACAACTTCAGTACTTCTTAACAAGGGTGGAAATACATATCCTTCTAAGCATAGAGATACAGGAAAGAGGGGACTCTGGGCTGGGAAGCAAGTGAAGATTTTATATTCAGGGCTTTTCATCTGAAACCACTCCCAACTTGCTGGTGGTATTTACATGAGACCTCCCCAGTGAGGCACATGAGGCAGATAAAAGCAGTTTGGGGGGTCAGGCTTTGCTGCTGGCTTCCTCTTTCTCCCCTGCACACACAAACACACACAGACAAATGCACACAGAGTGGAGTTCTAATGGAGGGGGCAAAAACGGAATGTAAAATTCAATCGAAGACGTTTGTGTTGGAGGAAGTTTTGGAAGAAATTAATATACTGGGTATGATTTTTTCTTTCTTTTATGCTTTAAAACTGCTGGTTGTGGTGTATCAGTCTATAGACTGACATTATTATTATTATTATTATTATTATTATTATTATTATTATTTTCATCCTCCCTTCATTCATCCCTCTAATGCCCACCACACTCCCAAATGCAACACCTTTCTTATTTTTCTCCCGTCATGAAATCACATCAAGAGTCTTTTTAAAAAATGCTTCCTCAGCAAGGATGAAAGGCTTTGGGACTCCAATGCCTTTCATCCTAGGGGTAGCCATTTTGAAGTTCGAGAGATGATGATGATGGTGATGATGATGATTTTATTATAGTTATATCTCACTTTCCATCATAAAACCTCAGGATGGTTCACAAGATTAAAATACAACTTAAAATAAAAAATAAATAGTTAAAACATTAAGTACGTCAGAGGTCTTGACTGGTCACAGTGGCTGTGGAGGAGACTTTGGCCTCACTGTGAAATGGTCAAATGAAGTGGAAGAAAATTTAGATTAAGTATGAAGAAACACTGTAGATCACAGCTCAGCAAAGAAATGAAATGTTTGTGGACTACACTCTCTTAAAGGCTTTAAATAAATAAAGAACAACAACACAAAAAGCATATGTATAAGAATCCCATGTTAATGTAGAGCACATGACACAACATTCTCATAACTCCTTGTTCTTCCTCTTCTCAAAGCATGGGGAATCCTGTCTTTCTAATAGGCAAATGAGAAATATAAAAGCTGTGTTTACATGGGGGTGTCACTAAACATGGTGCTCATGACTGCATATATATGCATGTTCAGAAACATTTCCTATTTACATGTCAAGGCATCCTCTTTGGTCCTCTTTGAGCAATAAAAAGACCCTAACTTAAAATAATAATAATAATAATAATAATAATAATAATAATAATCAGTGAGCATCCTGTGTGTTATATAATTCATGTAAAAGAGGGATAGAAGCAAGAATCAAACCACAATATGCTGGTTTAAGCCATGTAAAATCCTGACCTTAAATATGTCTTTGGCCTCAGAGACTTAAATAACAAACAGGTGGGGAAGTGCTGGCATGCTAAAGGGCACAAAAAACTCAGAGAGTGTCTGTGGGCAAAGGAGGGTTTTTGCTTGGCTGCAGAGTCACTTCCTCTCACTGTGTGTCTTGCACAGTAATACACAGCTGTGTCCTCTGGTTTCAGGTTGTTCATTTGCAGATAGAGGAGGCTGTTGGAATTGTCCCTGGAGATGGTGAACCGTCCCTTGACTTTATCCGAGTAGCGTTTGCCAGATGAATCTGTACTTATGTATCCCACCCAATCCAGTCCCTTTCCAGGAGCCTGCCTCACCCACTCCATGTAGTAGCTGCTGAAGGTGAACCCGGAGGCTTGACAGGAGAGGTGGAGGGACTCCCCAGGTCTCTTGACATCCCCTCCAGACTCAACCAGCAGGACTCCAGACTGGGCACCTAAAAGAAAGGCATTTTAGCATAACTGCTGCATGTTATTACACTCAGAGTGTCCCATGCTTCTTGATTTGAGAACGAATGAATTTACCTCCAAGAGCTGCCGAAAATAAAACAAGTTGTAGCAAAAGTATCATCTTCCTTATCTATTGCTAGAGAGCTGAGTGAAAAGTGGGCTCAGGTATTCAGGGTCACTGCTGCAGGGAGGGGGTCTGACCATCCTAAATAGGTGTCTCTCTCTCTGATAATTTGCATACCCAGCAGGAGAAAAGCAGCAACAGAGACTTCAGGCAGTCTCCGACTGTAGGCATATTCTAGTCTTTGAACAAGTCTGCTTCCTCGTTAATGTACAACTTCAGTACTTCTTAAGAAGGGTGGAAATGTATATCTTTCTAAGCATAAACTGAATACACAAACATTTGAGGGGGAAAAAGTCCTCTTGAGCATGCCATGTAATCCCAGTGAACAATTTCTTGACATTGTTGCAGGGACAAATTGTGCCGGAAAAGCATGTTCAAGTGAAGCAGCAGAAGGGAAAGCTTAGAAAAACCAGTAAGCAAAAATATTGTTGCAGGGAGGTATTGTGCCGGAATGGCACGTTCAAGTGAAGCAGCAGAAGGGAAAGCTTAGATTAACCATTAGGCAAAAATATTTTTGTAAGTTTTTTTTATAGGTATCCTGACTTGAAGTAAAGAATCAGAGCAAAAGACAAGGCCCTCTCAGGGTCCCTTGTTTCTGGCCTGCCCACGGTTACCTGTTTACACACAGAGCCATTCCCTGCAAAGCACACCTCCCAGACCCACCTCAGCTGAAATTAGGCTTCAATAAATAAACACTTGTTTTAGGCAACTCAATAGTTTGCTGTGGTGTATGCAGTTGATACAAAGGTTTTTCGCACAGGGGCTATAGATATACAGCTTAGATATTGATATACTGCATAGGTAGAATATTGGAGGAAATGACAAGGCGTTCTCATAGAATCTTGTTGCTGCCCTTCTCATGTTTGAAATAGGAAATAGGAAAGCTGTGTTTACATCAGAGGGTGGCAGTGTGGCAACCTTCCTTGCTTTCCATATATTCCACTTCCTCCATTGAAATTAGGCTTGAAGGTAGCACTTGATTGTAGCCAAGATAATAGTTTGTGGTGTGTGGTTGACTGTGGTGTTTCTGTGTGCTGCCCATGAGATATTTTTTTCTGGGTGGCACATATGTCCACGGGTCCAGAATAGTTGATGATCCCTGGTCTACATGAACCGGATGCTTCATTCACATAAATAGCAAACAGAAGTATTTTCATCCCCAAAGGTAAAACTGGGGGTAAACTGTATGCTTTTCAATCAGAACAATCTCCATCGGTCACACAAGAAAATGTCATATGCCCATGCCCATGGGTCAGTCACCATTTAGGTTGCTTTTGATGTCTTCAGGCTATAGGGCACCCAGAATTAGACACTAACTGATTAGGCCATGAATTCCTCCTTCATGAATTGCTACCCATGGGCTGGCGACATAAGAGAAGATTGTGAGAAAGTCTCCCAGGGAGTCAAATCTCAAGGGGCTCCTAAAATGTGGCTTCACAAGAAATGTCTGAGGAAACGATTAGCCTCACAGATGAAACCACCAACTGTACTTAAAGCACCAATTTAATTCGGTCATGATCGATGGCATTTTCTGTTCTTCGCACCATGACTGCCCCCTTGGGGAGACGAGGAGGAGGAGGTGGTGGTGGTAGGGCGTTCTGAGGTCTTGTATTGTGATAAGATGGTTAATATGTGATAGGATAGAGATTTATGAATTTTCCTTCAGTGATGCCAGAAGATGTGTTCTAAGACTATAATAAGAAAGGGGATAGAAGCTAGAATTACACTTTAACTAGGAGGTTTCAGAAATCAGACTCTCCTTCATTGGAGCTTTTTAAACAGAAGTTGTCAGGGATTCTTACATTTAGCAAAACAAGTGTTAATTTACCAATCCCAAGTGTTATTTTACCAATCTTAAGCAAGAGAGGGCACCTGTGTTTGTTTGGTGTCAAACTCATGCCTGACAATTTTGTTGCACACCATCCCAATCTCAGAGCAGCAAAAAATTCCAGGGGTCAGAGGTGGATTCAAGGGAACTTGACATGTTTGGTTGCACAAGACATGGAGTCTTGGGGTGCCATAACTATGACTTAGTATGGAGCATGAGAGGTGGGGGTTTCAGATTTTGGCATCGCACAGGGTGCTGCTGAAATTTGAGATCCCAAGGTTCAGCACTGCAGGGTTTCCAGCTCTAGGTGTAGATGAACCAGACAGTAGAGTCACACTTTAAAATATGAAGTATTTTTCTCCGCTCAAATATCACTATAGGCATATCGGTTAAACTAGGCATTATAGGCATACAAAGGTTGAACTAGGCACACATCATACTGCACATGTCCTGTTTCCACATTATGGTTCCTCGTGTATTCCATAATCACTATCTATGACAGTTTTATTTTAATACCTCCAATCTATAGGACACCTAGATTAGGAGAGAAGTCATTTGTGTCATGGATTCCTCCTCCCTGAATTATTACTCATGGGCTGAAGAACTAGAGAGATGTCTTTCAAGGCATCCGGGGCTCAAGGGGCCCATACAAAGTTGTTTCACATGGAAATGTCTGAGGAATATATGGGGAAATGATTACATATAAAATCACCAATGGGACTTCAAGCACCATTTTATGTTAGTTGTGGTTGATGACATTTTTAGTTCTTTGCACCATGACTCTCCCTTGGTGTGTTCTTTGTGACGTGCACAGAAATGTATCAGTCTGAATTATCTGAATACTTTTATTCAATTTCTTGAATATGAATCAATTCAGAGGGCAGCTGCAGGCAAAGGAAGGTTTTTGCCTGGGTTCAGATTCACTTCCTCTCACTGTGTATCTCTGCTCCACAGTAATACACAGCCGTGTCCTCAGGTTTAAGGCTGTTCATTTGCAGATAGAGGAGGCTGTTGGAATTATCCCTGGAGATGGTGAATCGTCCCTTCACTTTATCCAAGTAGCGAATGTCAGATGAACCTGCATTTATACTTGCAACCCATTCCAGGCCCTTTCCCTGAGCCTGTCTTCCCCAGTGCATCCATTTGCTGCTGAAGGTGAACCCAGAGGCTCGACAGGAGAGGCGGAGGGACTCCCCAGGCCTTTTCACATCCCCTCCAGACTCAACCAGCTGGACTTCTGACTGGACACCTAGAAAGAAAGGCATTTTAAGAGACCCGGTGTATGTCTTTAACACCCATCATGTACTAGCTGTTTTCAACAGAAAGGATGGATTTACCTCCAAAGGCTGCTGAAAAGAAAACAAGCTGAAGCAAAGCTATCATTTTCCCTGTGTGAAATGTTGTCCCAAGCATGCAGGCAAAGGGAGGGTGTCTGACTGCTTTAAAGAGGAAGTTTTCTCTGAAGATTTACATACCCATTAGGATAAAAGGACTGGCAGAAACATTTGGCAATGTAGAACTGGAGGTGTGTCTGCTCTTTGCAAAAATATCCTTCTTTGCTACCATACAATGCACACAGCTCTTTACAGTGGTGGATTTATGTATCCGTATGAGGTTAGAAGAGCATCACAGGATTCTGCTTTGAACATGTCCAGTGCCCTTATTAAGGATGGCTGTGAATGGCTCATTAACATTAATGGAAATATCACATGAGTTTTCAGAAAGTTTAAATTCGAAATTAAATAAAAATGTAGATAAGAGCTCAGCATAGAGAGAAAAATGTCCAGTGCCATCTCGTAAAGGATTTAAATGAAAAGGTAGAAAATACAGTTTATCCTGCCTTAAAACCAAGTAATAGAGCACTCTAAGCAATGAGAGTCCTTTATAATGTGTTCTTTGCAATGTGTGAATGAGGAAATATGAAATATGTGTTACATCCAGGGTTGCTAACATGCTGCCCATAGGTGCCCATGCATCTGCAGAAAGCTTCCCTGATTCTCCTTCCCCAAGAAATTAGCCTTTATATAAGCTCAGTCTATATAACAGGTTGTGGTGTGTGATGAGTTGGTTGTGGTGTTTGTGCATAGTGCCCATGACAGATCTTCCTGATACCCAAAAGGGCCCATGAGTTGTTGGTGGCCCCTGGCCTACATGAAGCAGACACTTGAGTCACAAAGAAAACCCCAAAACGGGAGTATCTTTCTCAGTGCAAAAAGTCTCTATTGGTATATCCAAATGTAGAACTAGGCACAAATTGTTTGGATTAAATCCTGTTTACACATGTACATGATTTACATAAGAAAATATCACATGCTCATGCCCTTGGAATTGTTCCCCATGAGCTGATGACACACAGAGAATTGTGAGAAGAAGAGCAGCTTCACAGGAACAGAATTTGCAGCTGACTGAGGTGTGTATTCCTGTTAACTTGCATAGATAGAGCCCTCAGCTCTTTTGATGAATGACTCTCCCTGTGTGGGTGGAAATGTTTGTAACACATGCATTTCTGAATCCTGATAAATGTCCAGCCCACAAGAGAACCCCCACATACTCTTTTATGAGAAGCAGAACTCTGTGCTTGGAGACAAATGTGTGTTGCTCTAAAGGTTTCCATATTCCAACCTGTATATGTAACGAAGTACTTCTGTTCCTACAGTTAATGAAAGAGTATCTTATGGGGGTGGTGAATAGATGCACTACATAGAAATCATGCGATCTCAACAGAGGCATGTGCACACATGTGGACAGTGATTTACACCCAATATGTTCAATTAAACATAAAAAGGCCCTAATATTTTAGAGAAATGTAGAGCGTGAGCATGATTGTTACATAACCCATGGAAAACAGTGATAGAAACCAGAATTAAACCCTATGTAGGAAGGTGTTGAAGTCAGGCTCAAGATTTCTATATTCCCAAGAGCTATGCTCCCCCCTTGGTTGTTCATCATCAAATTGCCACATGAAGTAAATTAATATTGCAGAAGTTCCCTTACCTTTAGAAAAAGCCACCAAGGAAAACAAGAGCAACAAGAACTCCATAATGTTGATGAATGAATGTGTTAGAGATACAGGAAAGAGGGGACTCTGGGCTGGGAAGCAAGTGAAGGTTTTATATTCAGGGCATTCATCCAAAACCACTCCCAACTTCCTGGTGGCACTTACATGAGACCTCCCCAGTGAGGCACAGGAGGCAGATAAAAGCAGTTGGGGGCATCAGGATTTGCTGCTGGCTTCCTCTTTGTCCCCTGCACACACAAACACACACAGGGAAATGCACACAGAGTAGAGTTCTAATGAAGGGGGGTTGGATGGAATGTACAATCCAATTAAAGACAGTGTTGGAGGAAGGTTTGGAAGACATTAATGTACTGGGGATGGATTTTTCTTTATTTTATACAGTGGTACCTTGAGTTACATATGCTTCAGGTTACATACGCTTCAGGCTACAGACTCCGCTATCCCAGAAATAGTACCTTGGGTTAAGAACTTTGCTTCAGGATGAGAACAGAAATCGTGCAGTGGCGGTGCAGCGGCAGCAGGAGGCCCCATTAGCTAAAGTGGTGCTTCAGGTTAAGAACAGTTTCAGTTTAAGAACGGACCTCCAGAATGAATTAAGTTCTTAACCCAAGGTACCACTGTACATTAAAACTGCTGGTAGTGGTGGATAGTTCAAGAGACTTGCTGCTGCTGCTGCTGCTGCTGCTGCTGCTGCTGCTGCTGCTGCTGTTATTTCAGCTTCCCTTCCCCATGCACAGATATGATGCTGGTGTGATACAATTATAATTTCAGATACAGCTTGTTTAAAAAATGTGCTGCGAGGGAGCTCTGCTACGTGAACCTGGAGAAGAGGAATTTTAAGTAAATAATAGAAAATGTAAGAAATAGGTTCCATCTTTATATTCACACCCCAGTGCACCCGTCCTCCACTCCTGAAATGCCCACCACACTCCCAAATGCAACACCATTACATATTATCTCCCTTCATGAAATCACATCAAGAGTCTTTTAAAAAAAATTTTTAAAAATGCTTTCTCTGCAAGGAGGGAGATATTGGAAAGTTTCCTTTGCATAAATATTTGGAATAGTCCTATACATTTGAAAGGAGGCATTTTGCCTTCATAGGCAAAAGAAAGAGACAAAGTTGAGCCAATTCCACCCCCCTCCCTTTTGCATGGGGAAGGGTTGACTGACAAAAAGTCATAAGCACACAAGGGTTGTGGTTCAGGATGTAGCAGGAGCATGGAGGTTGTCTGGGTGAATAAAGAAGGAGTCCTCCTCAATAGCATTTGCCTTTGGACAGGGGTGGGGAAACTCATCCAAATGTTTTGGGAGTCCAAAGCCTTTCATCCTTGGGGTAGGCATTGTGAAATTGCGGAGAGATAATGATGATGATGATTAATATTAATATTATTTTATTATAGTTTTATTTTACTCTTCATCATAAAATCTTGGGACATTTTACAAAATTAAAATACAATGTAAAAGCACAAATAAGTAGTTAAAACGTTAAGAACGTCAGCAGTCATGACTTGTCACAGCAGCTGTGGGGGAGACTTTGGCCTGACTGTGGTTGCAGCTGAGGAACTTTTGCCAATGGACTGAGAGCGCAGAGATAATTGCTTGAAAGTTTCTCAGGGACTCAAAGTCTCAGGGGGCTCATAGAAAGATGGTTGACCAGGAAATATCTGAGAAAGTAATTGCTTCGCGGATGAAATCACCAACTGTAATTCGAGCAGCATTTTATTTCAGTCATGGCAGATGGGGCGTTTTCTCATCTTTGCACCATGACTGCCCCCTTGTGAGAAACAAGAGGGGGAAGAGGTATGCTTTTGTGACTAGATGCTTAATGTACAAAATGACATTTGGTAGAGATTAATGGGTTTTCCTTCCCGTGAAGCCAAATTCTCCTTTAGACCATTTGATCATCCTGATATTTTCATTTTCATTCATTCCCAATTGCTTTACAAAAATTTCTATGTTTATCAATACTCAAAGCGTTTTAAAAACAAATCAGCAATGATCATACCTTTGTCACAATAATGCAATGCAATTAAACCTTGCTTTACCAAACTTCTCACTGTAACCTCTGTCTACTAAACATGCTCTATACCTTTCAGTCTCACCAGATGCATTTCTTTTGATTGTATAAATCCACTAGCAGAAGGAGAGTGACTATATCTATATCTATATCTATCTATCATCTATCTATCTATCATGTATCATCATCTATCTATATATATCTATCATCTATCTAATATATTTACAATATTTGTGTGTTTTGATAGGCGGCTCTCTGCATAAAGAAAAGCCCTTGTTACACATGCATATCTGAATTGTCATATATGTTTGCTTTGCAGGAAGACCCTAAGCAGAAGCAGAGACTTGTGTGTGAAGGTGTCCTGACTCCAACCTTTCTCCCAATGAAGAAATTTCCACACCCAGTGGCCATGTAAAATGCTTTACAATAACTAAATAAACTTTATGCACTACATAAAGAAAACATCATATGACCTTGCCAGAGACAAGTGCACACACGTGAGCCCTGAAAAGACTCTAACTTCCAAAAAAACCACCAACCATAAACAGACAGCACCATGTGTGTCATATAGTTCATGTAAAAGAGGGATAGAAGCAAGAATTAAACCACAAGATGCTGCTTGAACTTCTGTACAAACCTGACCTTAAATATGTCATTGGGCTTTATAGACTTAAATAAGAAACAGGTGGGGGAGTCCTGACAAGCTAAAGGGGAACTACATGTTTCTTCAGTCTCCTGCAGCTGAATCATTTCAAAGAGCATCTGTGGGCAAAGGAGGGTTTTTGCTTGGCTTCAGATTCACTTCCTCTCACCGTGTCTCTTGCACAGTAATAAACAGCCGTGTCCTCAGGTTTCAGATTGTTCATTTGCAGATAGAGGAGGCTGTTGGAATTGTCCCTGGAGGCGGTGAATCTTCCTTTCACTTTATCCGAGTAGTAAATGGAATTAGATTGGGGATATATGTAGGCCACCCATTCCAGGCCTTTCCAAGGAGCCTGTCTCACCCAGTTCATGTAAGCATTCCCAAAGTTGAACCCGGAGGCTTGGCAGGAGAGGCGGAGGGACTCCCCAGGCCTTTTCGCATCTCCCCCAGACTCAACCAGCTGGACCTCTGATTGGACACCTAGAAGGAAAGACATATTGAGAGACCAGATCCCTGTTATTAACACCCAGAATGTACCAGCTTTCTTCGACTGGAAGAATGAATTTACCTTCCAAAGCTGCTGAAAAGAAAACAAGTTGAAGGAAAACTATCATTTTCCTTCTCTGATTCTTTGAGAGAGTTAAGCAAGAAGTGGTCACACGTATGCATGGAAAGGGAGGTTCGCTGACTGCTTTAAAGTGGAAGCTCTGTCTGAAGATTTACATACCCATCAGTATAAAAGCACCAACAGAGACTCTGGGCAATGAGGGACTAGAGTCATTTCTGCACTTTGTCAGAACTCTTTTGCTGGGTTTGATGGGGAAGGAGATTAAGAAATTGGACCAAAGACTATTCATGTACACCACAGTAGCGGCAAGGAATATGCTGGCCCAATATTGGAAATTACAAGAAGTTCCTACCATTGCGGAGTGGCAGACGAAAATGATGAATCATGCCGAGTTAGCCAGACTGACTGGCAGGATTCGGGATCAGGATGATCAGAGATTCCAGGAAAGTTGGAGTAAAATTTTTGTGCACTTAAAGGATAACTGTAAAAATTTAAAGACACTGGCAGGACAGAAGTAACTCCTACAATGTATAAGATAGATATAAGGTCGACAAACTAAAATACATGACTGGAGAGAACAAGGGATACCTGCTGAAGGTAAGGAGGGAGGTCGCAAGCTTGGCAGAGCTAAAAGTGTATATGTGGGCTAAAGAAATGTAAAATGAATGTGAAAATAAAATAATAAAAAAATATTGATGAAGAAATGAAATGACTGTGGAATGCTCTCTCTTAAAGGCTTTAAATAAGGTTACATGAATAGCACATGTAAAAGAACCCTGTCTTAATGTGGAATAGCAGAGCACATGACATATCATTCTCATCGCTCCTTGTTATTGCTCTTCTCAAAGCATGGAGAATCCTGTCTTTGTAAGATGAAAAAAAGAAATACAAAAGCTTTGTTTACATTGGGTGGAGTGTTAGATGGGTGCACAGGCACGTTCAGAAACATTCCCTGTTTGCATGTCAAGGCATCCTCCCTTTGGTCCTCCCCAATACCAAGAATACGTTATACAACAACCAATACTTGGGTGAAATCAAGCCACAACTTTATTGACAACAAAAGTTTGGAATAGATATAGGTTATACCCCACCCCTTCCTGCAAAAAAAACTTTTATTTTGGGGACAAGAAGAAATGAGGGAGTCCCAGACCTACATCAAGGGGTATCTCCCCCACTGGATTGTACCTGGGGAGTGTTGTGGCACCTCACCCCTGCCTGGGCGTCCGGACAGAAGCATCTCCCCATGATTCCTTTAACAGGATATCCCATTTTGAAAGCAGCGGCTACAACCTCCCTTTAGAACAAGACTATACCTATTTAATGCCTAAACTGTCAAAGTTGAGACAATTACAATGAGGATGGCAAAAAGCAGATTGACTGAGTGGGAAAATTTCAACCAGGCCCCAAATTTGGTGATTGGCTATGCCATAGCAAGGTGGAGCAGAACAACATGCAATAGCAATATGTAAAGTGGGTGGGTGGAGATCCAACAAAAAGTGGCTGCAGAACAAGCCACGGGCCTGTATTATATACTGGAGGAATGAGCTTGCCCATGCTTGCTCCCGATTCACTGATTAGGCAAGTGGACAGGAAAATTACTCAGGCAGCAAGTTTGGCCGAGAGCCTTCCTGTGCTGCCAGAGAATCCCAAGTCAGATTGTGGCACGCAGGGGAATGCCAGTTCACAATGGTGCCCAACAGAGAGGGCAAGAACACTTCTCACAGTATCCTCTCTCTCCAATGAAAACTTTAAAGAAGCTCTTTAGTGTAGCCAATAGAACAAGCTGTTAGGATATTTCCGTTCCACCTTAAAACGGGAGCAGGCTGTTGTGTGTCACAAGCCCTGCGTACTTCCTGCCCACAGGAAGGCCACAATGTTACTTGGGATTCCCTGGCAGCACAGGAAGGCTCTCAGTCAAACTTAAGCATAACTCAGAGGTGTGAAAAGACAAAACACAAATGATCATGTATTTACAAAACTGCATATTGAATTTAGGTGGTAGAAAAAAATGTTGCAGCCAAGCCACTTGATACAGCATTGTACTGATCCACATTGGTCTGTTTACACTGTGTGTCCCTTCTGTAGGTTTTCATCAGTATAATCATTTCTGCATTAAGGTACAGATTGAAAAGACAGGCAGTTCGGATGTTGTTCCGCATCATCTGTGCAATGTAGAAATCTCTGTTAAAAGTTTCACAGTGTATTTGTTTATAGAAGCAGGACTTCTACTTTTGGAACAGGGCCCAATAGGCTTTGTCTCACTGTGTCTTCTTGGGCACAGAAATACACAGCAGAGATGATACAAGCTTCTTTTATACTTTTATACTTTAAAACTGCTGGTTGTGGTGGAAAGTTCAAGGGACTGGCATCTATTATTATTATTGTTATTGTTGTTATTATTGTTATTGTTATTTTGCTTGGTGAGGAGTTGATTGACAAGAAGTCGTAAGCACAAAGGGGTGTGGCTCAGGATGTAGCTGGAACACAGAGGTTGTCTGGGTGAATTAAGGAGTCCTCCTCACCAGCATTTGCCTTTGGGCAGGGGTGGGGAAACTCATCAAAATGTTTTGGAACTCCAATGCCTTTCATCCTAGGGGTAGCCATTTTGAAGTTTGAGAGATGATAATGATGGGGTGATGATGATGATTTTATTATAGTTTGTTGGGATACTGCCAGGGAGACATAGTCCATCATGACTCCACGTCGTCTCCGGACGTCCATCGATCTCCCGTAGACACGCAGTATCGGCAATTAGCGACACGAGCTCCAGAAATAGCTTGCCACATTCCAGAGCTGATGCACGCTCTATCAGCAGATAATGCACACCGAAAGATGCACGCAGGAGAGCATATTTACAAGTTTATTCAGCGTTGGTCAGAACAAAGAAAAAACATGACTGCCTGCTTCAGTGTCTCAGACACAGAGAGAGAAACGAAAGCAATAGAAAAACATAAACTTCCTGTGAACAGGAAATACGCAGACTCTGTGACTCACAAAGCCTGCTCCCTTTTAAGGTGGAACGGAAATATCCTAACATAGTTATATATCACTTTTCATCATAAAACCTCAGGATGGTTCACAAGATTAAAATACAACTTAAAGTATTTTACTGTGAAATGGTCAAATAAAGTGGAAGAAAATTTAGATTAAATATGAAGAAACACTGTAGATCACAGCTCAGCAAAGAAATGAAATGTCTGTGGTATACCCTCTCTTAAAGGCTTTAAATAAAAAACAACAATACAAAAATCATATGTATAAGAATCCCATCTTAATTTAGAGCATATGATACAACATTCTCATAACTCCTTGTTCTTCTCAAAGCATGGGAAATCCTGTCTTTGTAATAGGCAAATGAGATATATAAAAGCTGTTTTTACGTAGGGGTGTCAGTAAACATGGTGGTCATGACTGCACATATATGCATGTTCAGAAACATTTCCTATTTACATGTCAAGGCATCCTCTTTAGGCCTATTTGAACAGTAAAAAGACCCTAACTAATAATAATAATAATAATAATAATAATAATAATAATAATATGAACAGTGAGCATCCTGTGCGTTACATAATTCATGTTAAAGAGGGATAGAAGCAAGAATCAAACCACAAGGTGCTGCTTGAAGCCATGTAAAATCCTGACCTGAAATGTTGGAAATGTAATTAGACTGAAGGTACATTCTTTCACCTTTGGTGGACATGCCCAAGGATTAAGACATACTGGGAGATGATTTATAATGAAATGAAAAAGGTATTTAAATATACCTTACTGAAGAAACCAGAGGCCTTTCTCCTGGGCATGGTCGGCCAATTGGTGCCAAAGAAGGATAGAACTTTTTTTATGTATGCAACAACAGCAGCAAGAATACTCATCGCGAAGTATTGGAAGACACAAGATTTACCCACCCGGGAAGAATGGCAGATGAAGTTGATGGACTATATGGAAATGGTGGAAATGACTGGCAGAATCCGAGACCAGGGAGA
This sequence comes from Podarcis lilfordi, assembly GCA_947686815.1. Classification (NCBI taxonomy): domain Eukaryota; kingdom Metazoa; phylum Chordata; class Lepidosauria; order Squamata; family Lacertidae; genus Podarcis; species Podarcis lilfordi. The sequence continues at coordinate 103,533 of CANTUW010000009.1, forward strand.
AGAATTGGTGGAAGAAGACTGGAAAAAGTTTAAAGACTATCTACAGAAATATTGTAAAATTTATGAATGTTAGAAAAATGTTGGAATGAAATTATATGGCTTTAGTAGAAATGTTATAAGGAAATAAGTATAAATAGATTAATAGAGTATTAAAGGAAAAATAAGGTTAGAATGTGTTAAGATAATTATAGGATAGAAAACAGAGGAAGATGGAAAGGAATTGCTGAAACAATTAACAGAAGTGGAATACAAAAAGGGAGGTGTGAGGAGGTCGTGGAAATAAGTGAATGAAAGATAAGATATTGATTTTTTTTTATTTATTTTAAACTGTTTTTGTTTTGTTTTGTTAGTTTAATGTGTTTAATGTGTTTAATGTGTCAATGTTACATTAAACATAGTGTTTTTGTATTGTATTGTATTGTATTGTATTGTATTGTATTGTTTTTGTAGTGTTTAAATTGTTGGAAAAGCAATAAATATTATTTTTTTTTAAAAAAAAAACATCTCAGAGAGCGTCTGTGGGAAAAGGAGGTTTTTTGCTTAGCTCCAGATTCACTTCCTCTCACTGTCTCACTTCTTTCTCTTGCACAGTAATACACAGCCGTGTCCTCTGGTTTCAGGTTGTTCATTTGCAGATAAAGGAGGCTTTTGGAATTGTCTCTGGAGGTGGTGAATCTTCCCTTCACTTTATCCAAGTAGTAAATCCTATCTGAATCATACTCTATCCTTGCCACCCATTCCAGGCCCTTCCCAGGAGCCTGTCTCACCCAGCTCATCCAATAGCCACTGAAGTCGAAACCAGAGGCTTGACAGGAGAGGGGGAGGGATTCCCCAGGTCTCTTGACATCTCCTCCAGATTCCTTGAGCTGGATTTCTGACTGGACACCTGGAAGTGAAAATACTATAAAACTCAGAAGGTTGACAGGAGAGGCGGAGGTAATCCCCAGGTTTTTGGTGTCCCCCCCCCCGACTCAACCATTTGAACTTCCGATTCGGCACCTGGAAATAAAGGCATTTTAAGTCGCTTGTCCATACTTCTGCTAGTGTTGTGCCTAGAAAAACACAAGTCTGAGCGGTTTCACTACTTTCCAAGGGGAAACCCCCTCTTTAGTGTTATACAAGAAGAAATTGCAATTTGGAGGAACCACAAATGGCTGTTTGCTCCAATGGAGCACTAAAGAACAGTTTGCCTGGGAAAGAGGGCAGTTATCAGAGAGAAAATGGATAAGGCCTCAAGATGAAGCAGTTTTCTTTTATTGAAAAGATGGATTTACCTCCAAATGCTGTTGAAAAGAAAACAAGTTGAAGCAAAACTATCATTTCCCCTCTTGAATTATTTGAGATGGTTTAGTGAAAAGTGGTCCCAGGAATTCAGGGTTTTGTAACTGGAGTAGGGTTATCGCCTAACTGACATGGAGGAAGCAGCTCTTTGGTGGCTTATTGCTGCATGTATTTTTTTAATAAATAGTATGCTTATTTACTAAAGCACACTATAAAAGAGAAACACAGGGAGCTTCAAATTAAATATCCTTTTAAGGGGGAGTATAGTGAGGAGGTGAACATATCTGCTTTTCTCAGAGCAGGACAACTCTGGTGAGACTTGGCAAATTAATATGAATATAAAGCCACTCCCGACATAAGGGGGGGGGGTTGTGGGCTCATGCCCACCATCATCTGGGGAATCCTCAGGCCGCGTCATCCCCTGGGCCAGCCAATCGGCTGGCTGCAGGGGTGGGGCTAGGGTCACTTAAGGACTGCGCGGCCCAAGATTGGCCCTTTTCCTTCCCTTTTCCAGCTGTGGTTTCCCACCCACCCACCCTCTAGGTCTTCCCTCGGACTTTGCTATGGAACTCGGTTGGTCGCCGCAAAGGGCCTGGTAGGAGTTTTTCCACTCAGCAAATTGGCATTGATTTAAAGCCATTTGGTTTTTTCGCCTACCGTGTAGCAAAACGTCACAACACATTCAGTTTTGGCGGTTAGGCATTGGTAGGGGTATTATTATGCAGATGAGTCGGGGGGGAGGAGCACCATCACCTTCTCCAAATATTTAAGGGTAGTCCGATAAAGGATTCCAGGGGGGTGTCGTCCGAAACCTATGGAGGCTAGGGCCTAAAGCACGCTCCCGAGTGATGACCCCTCGGGGATCGCCTAGGGATGTGCATCTCAGGGGCTCCCCCTGTTGGTGTTAACCCTTTCCGGTTCTATGCCGGATAGTCTGATAGGAGCAATGCCTAAAGCCAATGCCTCTTACCTGTAACCAATAAAGTTGTGGCCATTTTTCGCCCATTAACCTAAAATTCTAGGTTCCTGTGTCTTTATTTACTCCAACTGGGGGGGGGGGGAATCGCCACGCAATGTGTGACTTGGCAAATACAAATACCTACATGAATCAGGAAATTTACTTGCATCAGTCAAGCGTTATCAAGCGCTGGCAAGCAGTCCTTTTTATTCTTGACAAAAACAAGCAAAACAAAGGCATCAGTAGAGGAGATCTGACTATTGTCTGACTGGACCGCACCTCCATCCATTGGCATTTTCTGTTCTTGACACCATCACTTCCCTCTTGTGGGGAACAGGAAGAGGTGGGATATAATTCCAGGAGTCTTGGTTTCTGACAAGATGCTTAATTTGCAAAATGACATTTGGCATAGATTTGTGGGTATACTGTCTAGTGATACTGGGAAGAGCAAAGCAGCACCAAACATGTAGTTGCACCAAATACACATTTCAAGTATTAGATCTTGATTTTTAAAATTATTATTCTTTCAGTTAATTCTTCTCTTAACATACCACAGAATACACCATTGCTGAACAGAATTGCCAAACCATAGGTTTTCCATATCTGATTATTTTCCTCACCACAATGGAGATGTAAGTGTTTGGGAATAAGTGTTATGTATGCACATAAACACAATTCCCATGGAATTTATAATATTTATTTCCAGCATTTTATTCTAGCTTTTCCCTCGAATTCAAGGTGCTATACATTATATCGCCCTCCTCATATATTCCCCGTAACACCCCAGTAGGGTAGGTCAGACTATGAGGCTGTGACTGACCCAAGGTCATCTAGTGAGCTTCATGGACAAGTAGGGATTTGAACCCGGGTTTCCCAGGTCCTATGTCCTACAGAGGAGGTTTCACGCCATGCCAAGAGATGATGGGATGATGCAGAAATACACCAATTCACAATTTTGTAAAAAGTCCACATTTCTACTTGAGGTCTATCGCCAGCATCCTTAAGCATAACTCAGAGCTATGAGCAGACAAAAGACAAATAACCATCTATTTGCAAAACTGGATATTGATATTAGGTGGTAGGAAAAAAATGCTGCAGCAAAGTCATTTTGTACAGTGCTGTACTGATCCACATTGGTCTATTTCCATTGTGCGTCATTTCTGCAGGTGTCCATCAGTATAATCATTTCTGCATTAAGTTACAGACTGAAGAGGCAGGAAGTTAGGATGTTGTACCGCATTATCTGCGGAATGTAGAATTGCTCTGTCAAAACTTTCACAGTGTATTTGTTTATAGAAGCAGAACTTCTACATTTTGAACAGAGCCCAATAGGCTTTGTCTCACTGTGTCTTCTCGGGCACAGAAATACACAGCGGAGTCTGCAGCTGTCAGGGAGTTCAGCTGGAGGGAGAACTCATTCTTTGAGGCATCTGAAGAAATGCTTGCTCTGCTCTTCAGGGAAGGGGCATATCCTTTTCGTCCACCATAGGGGTATATCGTTGCAATCCATTCCAGACCTTTCCCAGGAGCTTGACGGATCCAATGCCACAAATAGTACTCAGTAGAGATGGAGAAACCAGTGACTTTACAAAGCAGGTTGAGATTCTCTCCTGGTCTCACTATTCCTGGCCCAGATGATACAAGCTGAATGTCTGAGGAGACCCCTTGGAAAGAGAAAAGATGGCAATGAATGGTTGTTCGTCATCAAATCACCACATGAAGTAAATTAATTGCACAACTTCCCATACCTTTAGAAAGCACCACCAAAGAAAACAAAAGCAACAAGAGCTCCATAATGTTGATGAATAAATGTGTGCTAGAGATACAGGAAAGAAGGGACTCTGGGCTGGGAAGCAAGTGAAGATTTTATATTCAGGGTTTTTCAACCGAAACTACTCCCAACTTCCTGGTGGCATTTACATGAGACCTCCCCAGTGAGGCGCAAGAGGCAGATAAAAGCCATTTTGGCGATCAGGGTTTGCTGCTGGTTTCCTCTTTGTTCCCCGCACAAACACAAACACACAAAGACAAATGCACACAGAGTGGAGTTCTAATGGAGGGGCATAGATGGAATGCATAATTCACTCAAAGACGTTGGTGTTGGAGGAAGGTTTGGAAGAGATTAATGAACTGGGGAAGCATTCTTCTTTTATACTTTAAAACTACTGGTTGTGGTGGAAAGTTCAAGGGACTGGCATTTATCATCATCATCATCGTCGTCATCATCATCATCATCATTTCAGCCTCCCTTCGCCATGCACCTATAGAGATGCTGTTGGTGTGATGCAATTATAATTTCAAATGCAGCATGTGAAAACAAATTGCTGGGAGGGAGTTCTGCTGTGGCAAAATGGAGTAGAGGAATTTTAAATAAATAAAAGAAAATGTAAAAATATAGGTTCCATCTTTATATTCACACTCCAGTGCACCCTTCATTCACCACTGGAATGCCCACCACACTCCCAAATACAAAACCATTATTTATTATCTCCCCCGTGAAATTACATCAAGAGTCTCTTTTTAAAAAATCCTTCCTCTGCAAGGAGGAAGATATTTAAAAGTTTCATTTGCATAAATATTTAGAATAGCCCTCTACATTTGAAAGGAGGCAATTTGCCTTCATAGGCAAAGGAAAGAGACAAAGTTGAGCCAATTCTACCCCCTCCCTCCCTTTTGTTTGGTGAGGGGTTGACTGACAAGAAGTCATAAGCACACAAGGGTTGTGGCTCAGGATGTCGCAGGAGCACGGAGGTTGTCTGGGTGAATCAAGAAGGAGTCCTCCTCACAAGCATTTGTATTTGGACAGGTGTGGGAAACTCATCCAAATGTTTTGGGAGTCCCACACCTTTCATCCTAGGGGTAGGCATTGTGAAGCTTGAGAGATGATGATGATGATGATGAATATTATTATTATTTTATTATTATAATTATGTATCATTTTTCATCATAAAATCTCAGGATGGTTCACATGATTAAAATGCAATATAAAGCACAAATAAATAGTTAAACGTTAAGTACATCAGCGGTCATGACTTGTCACAGCTGCTGTGGAGGAGACTTTGGCCTGACTGTGGTGGTGGCTGAGGAAGTGGGGCATTTGAACAGAAGCCAGGGTGGCTTCTGTAGATCTGGGATGTTCTGCTCAAAGTAGGGTGGTTGGAAGGTCTGCTGTACTACAAATATTTTGTTTACACATGCCCTCAATCTACAGGACATCCATATTTGTAGAAAATAAGATTGTGCCATGGATTTCTTCCCCACAAACTGTTGCCCATGAGCTGAGAGCACAGAGATAATTGCCTGAAAGTTTCTCAGGGACTCAAAGTCTCAGGGGCTCATAGAAAGTTGGTTGACCAGTAAACATCTGCTAAAGTGCAAGTAGATTAATAGGTACAGTTCTACCCCCCCCCCCCGACTCAACCATCTGAATTTCTGATTCAGCACCTGGAAATAAAGGCATTTTAAGACGCTTGTCCATATTTCTGCTAGTGTTGTGCCTAGAAAACACAAGTCTGAGTGGTTTCCCCTCTTTAGTGATAGATAAGAAGAAATTGCAATTTGGAGGAACCACAAATGGCTGTTTGCTCCAATGGAGCACTAAAGAACAGTTTGCCGGGGGAAGGGGGCAGTTATCAGCGAGACAGTGGGTAAGGCCTCAAGATGAAGCCGTTTTCTTTAATTGAAAAGATGTATTTACCTCCAAATGCTGTTGAAAAGAAGACAAGTTGGAGCAAAAGTATCATTTCCCCTCTTGAATTATTTGAGATGGTTTAGTGAAAAGTGGTCCCAGGAATTCAGGGTTTTGTAACTGGGGCAGGGTTAGCGCCTAACTGACATGGAGGAAGCAGCTCTTTGGTGGCTTATTGCCATATATATATTTTAATAAATAGTATGCTTATTTACTAAAGTATACTATAAAGAGAAATACAGGGACCTTCAAATTAAATATCCTTTTACGGGGGAGTATAGTGAGGAGGTGAACATATCTGCTTTTCTCAGGGCAGGGCAACTCTGGTGAGACTTGGCAAATTAATATGAATATAATGTGTGACTTGGCAAATACAATTACCTACATGAATCAGGAAATTTACTTGCATCAAGAAGCGAAGAAGAGTTTGGATTGGGTATCCCGCTTTATCACTACCGAAGGAGTCTCAAAGCGGCTAACATTCTCCTTTCCCTTCCTCCCCACAACAAACACTCTGTGAGGTGAGTGGGGCTGAGAGACTTCAAAGAAGTGTGACTAGCCCAAGGTCACCCAGCAGCTGCATGTGGAGGAGCGGGGACGCAAACCCGGTTCACCAGATTACTGAGTCTACCGCTCTTAACCACTACACCATGTTTGCTCTCCATCATTATCAAGTGTTGGCAAGCAGTCCTTTTTTAGTCTTGACAAAAGCAAGCAAAATAAAGGCATCAGTAGAGGAGATCTGAATATTGTCTGACTGGACCACACCTCCTTCCATTGGCACTTTCTGCTCTTGACACCATCGTTTCTCTCTTGTGGGGAACAGGAAGAGGTAGAATATAATTGCAGGAGTCTTGGTTTCTGACAAGATGCTTAATTTTCAAAATGACATTTGGCATAGATTTGTGGGTATACCATCTAGTGACATGGGGAAGAGAAAAGCAGCACCGAACATGTAGTTGCAACTAATACACATTTCAAGTATTAGAGATTGTTTTTTAAAATTATTATTCTTTCAGTTAATTCTTCTCTTAACATACCACAGAATATACCATTGCTGAACAGAGCTGCCAAACCATATGTTTTCCATATCTGATTATTTTCCTCACCACAATGACCGCTTCCCGCTTAAAACGGGGGACGCCCTTTGCGTGGACGCGCGCAGCCCCTAGATCTGGAGCGGCTCCAACAGCATAGGCTTGGTTTGCCTTCCCTCAGGTGGGATACCTGGAGGTCTCCGCCTACCTCAGTCAGTTGTCCAATCCCACCTGGGGGAATCGTTGCCAAGCAGACCAGGCCAGATAGGGGGAGGGATTACCTGCCCACACAATAGAGGGAGGATCTTACCTGGGAATCCTCACTTGGCTCCAGAGCTTCTCCCACCCTACCCACCCTCAGTTAATGTCTTATTTGCAGGTTAACTTTTCTTCACAGGTTTTTCAGGTTAACTTTTCTTCGCAGGTATGCGGGCGCTGCTACGTTAAGGTCGCTGTTAAAGGGCCGGAAAGGAATTTCCCTGCATTGGCAGGTTTCGCCTTTCCCGTAGCAAAATGTCACAACTTTGGCGGTATCAGGCCTTGGGCGGAATCCTTTAGTCCATCTTCCTCTTTGCGGCGGCGATACCAGGGTTCCCTGTTAAAGGGGTTTCTGAAGGGAGGCTTTGACTGTACGCCGAAAGGTCGTCATTGCTCTCCCCTGCGGCGGCGGCGTAATGGGGGCGGCTATCTCTGCTTGAACATACGTTCTCCAGAGCCGGCCCATCCCCCCCCACACACACACTGGATAACCCTGATGCTCCCTAGGTCCCCGGCTGGGGACTGGGGAGGAGAAACGCCCAATGCCTGAGCCAAGGTCTACCCACATTTGAAATTTAATAAAGTTGTGGCCAATTTAATCCCATAGCACGTTGTCATGAGTCATTATTCCACATGACGGGGGGACCGCGCGGGATCTGTGGACTCCGCCTGTCTACGCAATGGAGAGGTAGGTGTTGGGGAATAAGTGTTATGTATGCACATAAACACAATTCCCATGGAATTTATAATATTTATTTCCAGCATTTTATTCTAGCTTTTCCCTTGAATTCAATACATTATATCGCCCTCCTCATATATTTCCTGTAACACCCCAGTACGGTAGGTCAGGCTGAGAGGCTGTGACTGACCCAAGGTCATCTAGTGAGCTTCATGGACAATTAGGGATTTGAACCCAGGTATCCCAGGTCCTATGTGCTGCAGAAGAGGTTTCACGCCATGTCAAGGGATGATGGGATGATGAAGAAATACACCAATTCACAATTTTGTAAAAAGTCTACATTTCTCATTGAGGTCTATCGCCAGCAGCCTTAAGCATAACTCAGAGGTATGAGCAGACAAAAGACAAATAACCATATATTTGCAAAACTGGATATTGATTTTAGATGGTAGGAAAAAAATGCTGCAGAAAAGTCATTTTATACAGTGCTGTACTGATCCACATTGGTCTATTTCCATTGTGTGTCACTTCTGCAGGTTTCCATCAGTATAATCATTTCTGGATTAAGTTACAGATTGAAGAGGAAGGCAGTCTGGATGTTGTTCCGCATCATCTGTGAAATGTAGAATTGCTCTGTCACAGTTTTCACAGTGTATTTGTTTATAGAAGCAGGACTTCTACTTTTGAACAGGGCCCAATAGGCTTTGTCTCACTGTGTCTCTTCGGGCACAGAAATACACAGCGGAGTCTGCAGCTGTCAGGGAGTTCAGCTGGAGGGAGAACTCATTCTTTGAGGCATCTGAAGAAATGGTTGCTCTGCTCTTCAGGGAAGGGGCATATCCTTTTCCTCCATCATAGGGGTATATCCATGCAATCCATTCCAGACCTTTCCCAGGAGCTTGACGGATCCAATGCCAGTCATAGTACCGAGTAGAGATGGAGAAACCAGTGACTTTACAAAGCAGGTTGAGATTCTCTCCTGGTCTCACTATTCCTGGCCCAGATGATACAAGCTGAATGTCTGAGAAGACCCCTTGGAAAGAGAAAAGAGAGCAATGAATGGTTGTTCGTCATCAAATCACCACATGAAGTAAATTAATTGCAGAACTTCCCATACCTTTAGAAAGCACCACCAAAGAAAACAAAAGCAACAAGAGCTCCATAATGTTGATGAATAAATGTGTGCTAGAGATACAGGAAAGAGGGGACTCTGGGCTGGGAAGCAAGTGAAGATTTTATATTCAGGGTTTTTCAACCGAAACTACTCCCAACTTCCTGGTGGCATTTACATGAGACCTCCCCAGTGAGGCGCAAGAGGCAGATAAAAGCCATTTTGGCGATCAGGGTTTGCTGCTGGTTTCCTCTTTGTTCCCGCACAAACACAAACACACAAAGACAAATGCACACAGAGTGGAGTTCTAACGGATGGGGCATAGATGGAATGCATAATTCACTCAAAGACGTTGGTGTTGGAGGAAGGTTTGGAAGAGATTTATGAACTGGGGAAGCATTCTTCTTTTATACTTTAAAACTACTGATTGTGGTGGAAAGTTCAAGGGACTGGCATTTATCATCATCATCATCATCATCATCATCATCATCCTCATCATTTCAGCCTCCCTTCGCCATGCACCTACAGAGATGCTGTTGGTGTGATGCAATTATAATTTCAAATGCAGCATGTGAAAACAAATTGCTGGGAGGGAGTTCTGCTGTGGCAACATGGAGTAGAGGAATTTTAAATAAATAAAAGAAAATGTAAAAATATAGGTTCCATCTTTATATTCACACTCCAGTGCACCCTTCATTCACCACTGGAATGCCCACCACTCTCCCAAATACAAAACCATTATTTATTATCTCCCCCCGTGAAATTACATCAAGAGTCTCTTTTTAAAAAATCCTTCCTCTGCAAGGAGGAAGATATTTAAAAGTTTCATTTGCATAAATATTTAGAATAGCCCTCTACATTTGAAAGGAGGCAATTTGCCTTCATAGGCAAAGGAAAGAGACAGAGTTGAGCCAATTCTACCCCTCCCTCCCTTTTGTTTGGTGAGGGGTTGACTGACAAGAAGTCATAAGCACACAAGGGTTGTGGCTCAGGATGTCGCAGGAGCACGGAGGTTGTCTGGGTGAATTAAGAAGGAGTCCTCCTCACAAGCATTTGTATTTGGACAGGGGTGGGGAAACTCATCCAAATGTTTTGGGAGTCCCACACCTTTCATCCTAGGGGTAGGCATTGTGAAGCTTGAGAGATGATGATGATGATGATGATGAATATTATTATTATTTTATTATTATAATTATGTATCATTTTTCATCATAAAATCTCAGGATGGTTCACATGATTAAAATGCAATATAAAGCACAAATAAATAGTTAAAACGTTAAGTACATCAGCGGTCATGACTTGTCACAGCTGCTGTGGAGGAGACTTTGGCCTGACTGTGGTGGTGGCTGAGGAAGTGGGGCATTTAAACAGAAGCCAGGGTGGCTTCTGTAGATCTGGGATGTTCTGCTCAAAGTAGGGTGGTTGGAAGGTCTGCTGTACTACAAATATTTTGTTTACACATGCCCTCAATCTACAGGACATCCATATTTGTAGAAAATAAGATTGTGCCATGGATTTCTTCCCCACAAACTGTTGCCCATGAGCTGAGAGCACAGAGATAATTGCTTGAAAGTTTCTCAGGGACTCAAAGTCTCAGGGGCTCATAGAAAGTTGGTTGACCAGGAAACATCTGAGAAAGTTATTGCGTTACAGATGAAATCACCAACCGTAGTTCGAGCAGCATTTTATTTCAGTCCTGGCAGATAGGGCATTTTCTCATCTTTGCACCATGACTGCCCCCTTGTGAGAAACAAGAGACGGAAGAGGTCTGCTTTTGTGAGAAGATGCTTAATGTGCAAAATGACATTTGGTAGAGATTAATGGGTTTTCCTTCCAGTGAAGCCAAATTCTCCTTTAGACCTTTCTAGTGATATTGGGAAGAGCAAAGCAGCACCAAACCTGTAATTGCACCCAAAACACATTTTAAGTATTAGATCTTGATATTTTAATGTTTTTATTCTTTCAGTTAATTCACGTATTAACATTCCACAGAAGACACCATTGCTGAACAGATCTGCCAAACCATACGTTTTCCAAATGTGATTCTTCTCCTCACCACAATGGAGAGGTAAGTGTGTGGATATGAGTAATCTGATCAGCTCCACCTGCTTAACTGTGGCAAGCAGGCATTAACATAAAGAACATTCCCATGGAATTTATCCTATTCATTCATAGCAATTTATCCCAGCTTTTCCCTTGAAGAATTCAAGGTGCTATACATGTTATCCCCCTGCTCATATATTCCCCTCAGCACCCCAGTAGGGTAGGTCAGGCTGAGAGGCTGTGACTGACCCAAGATAATCCAGTGAGCTTCATGGACAAGTAGGGATTTGAACCCAGGTTTCCCAGGTTCTTTGTGCTGCAGAGGAGGTTTCACGCCATGCCAAGGGATGATGGAATGATGAAGAAAGACACAATGGCCAATTCACAATTTTGTAAAAATTCCACATTTCTACTTAAGGTCTATCGCCACCAGCCTTAAGCATAACTCAGAGGTATGAGCAGACAAAACACAAACAATCATGCATTTGCAAAATTGGATGTTGAATTTAAGTGGTGGGGAGGGGGATGCTGCAGCAAAGTATTTTTGTACAGCGTTGTACTGATCCACGTTGGTCAACCTCCTTTGTGGGTCACTTCTGCAGGTTTCCATCAGTATAATCATTTCTGGATTAAGTTGCAGATTGAAGAGGCAGGCAGTTTGGATGTTGTTCCGCATCATCTGTGGAATGTAGAATTGCTCTGTCACTGTTTTCACAGTGTATTTGTTGAGAGAAGCAGGACTTCTGCTTTTTGAACAGGGCCCAATAGGCTTTGTCTCACTGTGTCTTCTCGGGCACAGAAATACACAGCAGAGTCTGCAGCTGTCAGGGAGTTCAGCTGGAGGGAGAACTCATTCTTTGAGGCATCTGAAGAAATGGTTGCTCTGCTCTTCAGGGAAGGGGCATATCTTGTGTTTCCATCATAGGGGTATATCCTTGCAATCCATTCCAGACCTTTCCCAGGTGATTGACAGATCCAATGCCACCCATAGTACCGAGTAGAGATGGAGAAACCTGTGACTTTACAAAGCAGGTTGAGATTCTCTCCTGGTCTCGCTATTCCTGGTCCAGATGATACAAGCTCAATGTCTGAGAAGACCCCTTGGAAAGAGAAAAGAGAGCAATGAATGATTGGAAGTCATCTAATTACTACATAAAGTAAATTAGCATTGCAGAACTTCCTTTACCTTTAGAAAAAGCCACCAAAAAAACCAAGAGCAACAAGAACTCCATAATGTTGATGAATGAATGTGCTAGAGATACAGGAAAGAGGGGACTCTGGGCTGGGAAGCAAGTGAAGATTTTATATTCAGGGCTTTTCATCTGAAACCACTCCCAACTTGCTGGTGGTATTTACATGAGACCTCCCCAGTGAGGCACATGAGGCAGATAAAAGCAGTTTGGGGGGTCAGGCTTTGCTGCTGGCTTCCTCTTTCTCCCCTGCACACACAAACACACACAGACAAATGCACACAGAGTGGAGTTCTAAGGGAGGGGGCAAAAACGGAATGTAAAATTCAATCGAAGACGTTTGTGTTGGAGGAAGTTTTGGAAGAAATTAATATACTGGGTATGATTTTTTCTTTCTTTTATGCTTTAAAACTGCTGGTTGTGGTGTATCAGTCTATAGACTGACATTATTATTATTATTATTATTATTATTTTCATCCTCCCTTCATTCATCCCTCTAATGCCCACCACACTCCCAAATGCAACACCTTTATTATTTTTCTCCCGTCATGAAATCACATCAAGAGTCTTTTTAAGAAATGCTTCCTCAGCAAGGATGAAAGGCTTTGGGAGTCCAATGCCTTTCATCCTAGGGGTAGCCATTTTGAAGTTCGAGAGATGATGATGATGGTGATGATGATGATTTTATTATAGTTATATATCACTTTCCATCATAAAACCTCAGGATGGTTCACAAGATTAAAATACAACTTAAAATAAAAAAATAAATAGTTAAAACATTAAGTACGTCAGAGGTCTTGACTGGTCACAGTGGCTGTGGAGGAGACTTTGGCCTCACTGTGAAACGGTCAAATGAAGTGGGAAAAAATTTTGAGTAAGTATGAAGAAACACTGTAGATCACAGCTCAGCAAAGAAATGAAATGTCTGTGGAATACCCTCTCTTAAAGGCTTTAAATAAATAAAAAACAACAACACAAAAAGCATATGTATAAGAATCCCATGTTAATGTAGAGCACATGACACAACATTCTCATAACTCCTTGTTCTTCCTCTTCTCAAAGCATGGGGAATCCTGTCTTTCTAATAGGCAAATGAGAAATATAAAAGCTGTGTTTACATGGGGGTGTCACTAAACATGGTCTCATGACTGCATATATATGCATGTTCAGAAACATTTCCTATTTACATGTCAAGGCATCCTCTTTGGTCCTCTTTGAGCAATAAAAAGACCCTAACTTAAAATAATAATAATAATAATAATAATAATAATAATAATAATAATCAGTGAGCATCCTGTGTGTTATATAGTTCATGTAAAAGAGGGATAGAAGCAAAAATCAAACCACAATATGCTGGTTTAAGCCATGTAAAATCCTGACCTTAAATATGTCTTTTGCCTCAGAGACTTAAATAACAAACAGGTGGGGAAGTGCTGGCATGCTAAAGGGCACAAAAAACTCAGAGAGTGTCTGTGGGCAAAGGAGGGTTTTTGCTTGGCTGCAGAGTCACTTCCTCTCACTGTGTCTTGCACAGTAATACACAGCTGTGTCCTCTGGTTTCAGGTTGTTCATTTGCAGATAGAGGAGGCTGTTGGAATTGTCCCTGGAGATGGTGAACCGTCCCTTGACTTTATCCGAGTAGCGTTTGCCAGATGAATCTGTACTTATGTCTCCCACCCAATCCAGTCCCTTTCCAGGAGCCTGCCTCACCCACTCCATGTAGTAGCTGCTGAAGGTGAACCCGGAGGCTTGACAGGAGAGGTGGAGGGACTCCCCAGGTCTCTTGACATCCCCTCCAGACTCAACCAGCAGGACTCCAGACTGGGCACCTAAAAAGAAAGGCATTTTAGCATAACTGCTGCATGTTATTACACTCAGAGTGTCCCATGCTTCTTGATTTGAGAACGAATGAATTTACCTCCAAGAGCTGCAGAAAATAAAACAAGTTGTAGCAAAAGTATCATCTTCCTTATCTATTGCTAGAGAGCTGAGTGAAAAGTGGGCTCAGGTATTCAGGGTCACTGCTGCAGGGAGGGGTCTGACCATCCTAAATAGGTGTCTCTCTCTCTGATAATTTGCATACCCAGCAGGAGAAAAGCAGCAACAGAGACTTCAGGCAGTCTCCGACTGTAGGCATATTCTAGTCTTTGAACAAGTCTGCTTCCTCGTTAATGTACAACTTCAGTACTTCTTAACAAGGGTGGATATATATATCTTTCTAAGCATAAACTGAATACACAAACATTTGAGGGGGGAAAGTCCTCTTGAACATGCCATGTAATCCCGGTGAACAATTTCTTGACATTGTTGCAGGGAGAAATTGTGCCGGAAGAGCATGTTCAAGTGAAGCAGCAGAAGGGAAAGCTTAGAAAAACCATTAAGCAAAAATATTTTTATGGGTTTTTTTAATAGCTATCCTGACTTGAAGTAAAGAATCAGAGCAAAAGACAAGGCCCTCTCAGGGTCCCTTGTTTCTGGCCTGCCCATGGTTACCTGTTTACACACAGAGCCATTCCCTGCAAAGCACACCTCCCAGACCCACCTCAGCTGAAATTAGGCTTCAATAAATAAACACTTGTTTTAGGCAACTCAATAGTTCGCTGTGGTGTATGCAGTTGATACAAAGGTTTTCCGCACAGGGGCTATAGATATACAGCTTAGATATTGATATACTGCCTAGGTAGAATATTGGAGGAAATGACAAGGCATTCTCATAGAATCTTGTTGCTGCCCTTCTCATGTTTGAAATAGGAAATAGGAAAGCTGTGTTTACATCAGAGGGTGGCAGTGTGGCAACCTTCCTTGCTTTCCATATATTCCACTTCCCCCATTGAAATTAGGCTTGAAGGTAGCACTTGATTGTAGCCAAGATAATAGTTTGTGGTGTGTGGTTGACTGTGGTGTTTCTGTGTGCTGCCCATGAGATATTTTTTTCTGGGTGGCACATATGTCCACGGGTCCAGAATAGTTGATGATCCCTGGTCTACATGAACCGGATGCTTCATTCACATAAATAGCAAACAGAAGTATTTTCATCCCCAAAGGTAAAACTGAGGGTGAACTGTATGCTTTTCAATCAGAACAATCTCCATCGGTCACACAAGAAAATGTCATATGCCCATGCCCATGGGTCAGTCACCATTTAGGTTGCTTTTGATGTCTTCAGGCTATAGGGCACCCAGAATTAGACACTAACTGATTAGGCCATGAATTCCTCCTTCATGAATTGCTACCCATGGGCTGGCGACATAAGAGAAGATTGTGAGAAAGTCTCCCAGGGAGTCAAATCTCAAGGGGCTCCTAAAATGTGGCTTCACAAGAAATGTCTGAGGAAACGATTAGCCTCACAGATGAAACCACCAACTGTACTTAAAGCACCAATTTAATTCGGTCATGGCCGATGGCATTTTCTGTTCTTCGCACCATGACTGCCCCCTTGGGGAGACGAGGAGGAGGAGGTGGTGGTGGTAGGGCGTTCTGAGGTCTTGTATTGTGATAAGATGGTTAATATGTGATAGGATAGAGATTTATGAATTTTCCTTCAGTGATGCCAGAAGATGTGTTCGAAGACTATAATAAGAAAGGGGATAGAAGCTAGAATTACACTTTAACTAGGAGGTTTCAGAAATCAGACTCTCCTTCATTGGAGCTTTTTAAACAGAAGTTGTCAGGGATTCTTACATTTAGCAAAACAAGTGTTAATTTACCAATCCCAAGTGTTATTTTACCAATCTTAAGCAAGAGAGGGCACCTGTGTTTGTTTGGTGTCAAACTCATGCCTGACAATTTTGTTGCACACCATCCCAATCTCAGAGCAGCAAAAAATTCCAGGGGTCAGAGGTGGATTCAAGGGAACTTGACATGTTTGGTTGCACAAGACATGGAGTCTTGGGGTGCCATAACTATGACTTAGTATGGAGCATGAGAGGTGGGGGTTTCAGATTTTGGCATCGCACAGGGTGCTGCTGAAATTTGAGATCCCAAGGTTCAGCACTGCAGGGTTTCCAGCTCTAGGTGTAGATGAACCAGACAGTAGAGTCACACTTTAAAATATGAAGTATTTTTCTCCGCTCAAATATCACTATAGGCATATCGGTTAAACTAGGCATTATAGGCATACAAAGGTTGAGCTAGGCACATATCATACTGCACATGTCCTGTTTCCACATTATGGTTCCTCGTGTATTCCATAATCACTATCTATGACAGTTTTATTTTAATACCTCCAATCTATAGGACACCTAGATTAGGAGAGCAGTCAATTGTGTCATGGATTCCTCCTCCCTGAATTATTACTCATGGGCTGAAGAACTAGAGAGATGTCTCTCAAGGCATCCAGGTCTCAAGGGGCTCATACAAAGTTGGTTCACATGGAAATGTCTGAGGAAAATATGGGGAAATGATTACAGATGAAATCACCAATGGGACTTCAAGCACCATTTTATGTTAGTTGTGGTTGATGACATTTTTAGTTCTTTGCACCATGACTCTCCCTTGGTGTGTTCCTTGTGACGTGCACAGAAATGTATCAGTCTGAATTATCTGAATACTTTTATTCAATTTCTTGATTCTGAATCAATTCAGAGGGCAGCTGCAGGCAAAGGAAGGCTTTTGCCTGGGTTCAGATTCACTTCCTCTCACTGTGTATCTCTGCTCCACAGTAATACACAGCCGTGTCCTCAGGTTTAAGGCTGTTCATTTGCAGATAGAGGAGGCTGTTGGAATTATCCCTGGAGATGGTGAATCGTCCCTTCACTTTATCCAAGTAGCGAATGTCAGATGAACCTGCATTTATACTTGCAACCCATTCCAGGCCCTTTCCCTGAGCCTGTCTTCCCCAGTGCATCCATTTGCTGCTGAAGGTGAACCCAGAGGCTCAACAGGAGAGGCGGAGGGACTCCCCAGGCCTTTTCACATCCCCTCCAGACTCAACCAGCTGGACCTCTGACTGGACACCTAGAAAGAAAGGCATTTTAAGAGACCCGGTGTATGTCTTTAACACCCATCATGTACTAGCTGTTTTCAACAGAAAGGATGGATTTACCTCCAAAGGCTGCTGAAAAGAAAACAAAGCTATCATTTTCCCTGTGTGAGAGCCATTGTGGTATAGTGGTTAAGAGCGGTAGTCTCGTAATCTGGGGAACCGGGTTCGCGTCTCTGCTCCTCCACGTGCAGCTGCTGGGTGACCCTGGGCCAGTCACACTTCTTTGAAGCCTCTCAGCCCCACTCACCCCACAGAGTGTTTGTGGTGGGGGAGGAAGGGAAAGGAGAATGTTAGCCGCTTTGAGACTCCTTAAAGGTAGTGAAAGGCGGGATATCAAATCCAAACTCTTCTTCTTCCTCTTCTTCTGTGTGAAATGTTGTCCCAAGCATGCAGGCAAAGGGAGGGTGTCTGACTGCCTTTGAGAGGAGCTTTCTCTGAAGATTTACATACCCATTAGGATAAAAGGACTAGCAGAAACACTTGGCAATGTAGCACTGGAGGTGTGCCTGCTCTTTGCAAAAATATCCTTCTTTGCTACCATACAATTTACACAGCTCTTTACAGTGGTGGATTTATGTATCCGTATGAGCTTAGAAAGA
Source organism: Podarcis lilfordi (assembly GCA_947686815.1). Taxonomy (NCBI): domain Eukaryota; kingdom Metazoa; phylum Chordata; class Lepidosauria; order Squamata; family Lacertidae; genus Podarcis; species Podarcis lilfordi. Next base: position 121,361 of record CANTUW010000009.1, read on the forward strand.
ACAACACAAGCTTCTTTTTTGAACATGCCCAGTGCCCTTTTTAGGGATGGTGGTGAACGGCTCATTAACTTAAATGGAATGATATGATCAAATGAGGTTTCAGAAAGTTTAGATTGGGAATTAAATAAACATGTAGATAAGGGCACAGCAAAGAGAGAGAAATGTTTGTCAAATGCCTTCTCTTAAAGGCATGCTCACAGTTCCTTCTACCTTTCTCAAAACAACAAAAGTCCTTTGTAATGTGCCCTTTGCAATGTGTGAATGAGGAAATACGTCCTGGGTTGCTAACATGCTGCCCATGGGTGCTCATGCATCTGCCGAAAGCATCCCTGGTTCTCTCCGCACTCCACCCCCCGAGATTAGCCTTTAAATAAGCACAGTCTGTATAAGAGGTTGTGGTGTGTGGTGGGTTGCTTGTGGTGTTTGTGCATAGTGCCCATAACAGATTTTTCTGATATCCATATGTGCCCATGGGTTGTTGCTGGCTCCTGGCCTACATGAACCAGACACTTGAGTCACACAAAAATAAAAAATAAAATAAAAAATGAACAGTAGAATCTTTTGCTGATCAAACAATCGCTATTGTTATCTCCAAAAGTAGAACTAGGAACAAATGTGTGTTGTTCTAAAGGTCTGCCTATTTCAACCTGCTTACCTAATGAAGAACTTATGCATCCAAAGTTAATGAAAGAGTGGTTTTTGAGATAGATAGATAGATAGATAGATAGATAGATAGATAGATGATAGATAGATAGATGATAGATATAAATGGATAGATGGATAAATCGATTGATTGATGGCTAGATGGCTAGACGGCTAGATGGCTAGATGGCTAGATGGCTAGATGGCTAGATGGCTAGATGGCTAGATGGCTAGATGGATAGATAGATGATAGATAGATGAACACTACATACTTATCAGGTGATCTCAACACAGGCATGTGCGCACATGTAGAAAGTGATCTCAATCCAATATGTTAAATTAAACATAAAAAGGCCTTAACTTCCATAGAAATGTGCAGAGTGAGCATCACGTGTTACATAGCCCATGACAAACAGTGATAGAAACAAGAATATAACCATATATAGGAAGGTGTTGAAGACAGGATCAAGATTTCTATATTTTTAAGTGTTATGCTCTCCCCTCTCAAACACTGTCAAGCAATGGATATCTCACCCTTTCCCTGGTCCAGTGTCAACCTGAGTGCTGCAAGGAAGAGCAATGTGAAGTATAGTGAAAATAGCTGGAGCCTCTGAGTGCTGCTTGAACCTGTGCAAAACCATAACCTGGAATGTGTTTTGGGGTCTCATTGTAAAATGGGATGGTGAATGTTGATGTGCAAAAGGGGACATGAAAATATTCCGTTAAACTATAAGTTGCAATACTTGTTCCTCAAGATTGTAATTGAGAGCAGCCATGTGAAAAGGAGGGTTTTTGTCTGGCTTCAGATTCACTTTCTCTCACTGTGTCTCTTGCACAGTAGTACACAGCCGTGTCTTCCAATTTAAGGCTGTTCATTTGCAGATAGAGGAGGCTGTTGGAATTGTCCCTGGAGGCAGTGAATCTTCCCTTGACTTTATCCAAGTAGTAAATGTAATTAGATTGGGTATATATGTAGGCTACCCATTCCAGGTCCTTTCCAGGAGCCTGCCTCACTCACGCCATGTAGTAGCTGCTGAAGGTGAACCCGGAGGCTTGACAGGAGAGGTGGAGGGACTCCCCAGGCCTTTTCACATCTCCCCCAGACTCAACCAGCTGGACCTCCGATTGGACACTAGAAAGAAAGGCATATTGAGAGACCAGATACATGTTATGAACACCTAGAATGTACCAGCTTTCTTTAACTGGAAGAATGAATTTACCTTCAAAAGCTGCTGAAAAGAAAACCAGTTGAAGGAAAACTATCATTTTCCTGGTTTGATTCTTGGAGAGTTAAGCAAGAAGCAGTCCCACATGTGCATGGGAAGGGAGGTTCTCTGACTGCTTTAAAGAGGAAGCTCTCTCTGAAGATTTACATACCCATCGGTATAAAAGCACCAACAGAGAATCTGGGCCGTGAGGGACTAGAGTCATGTCTGCAGTTTGGCAGAAATCTCCTTCTTTGCTGCTGCAGTTTGTACAGGTCTTTACAATGATGGTTTGATGTATAACTCTCAGGAAAAAAGAGCAACACAGGTTTTCAGAAACTCCATCACTTTCAGCATGCCCAGTATTTCTACCGTAGAAGGTGGAGGAACAATTTCTTACCATAAATATGGAGAGGAATTGGGCTGGAAGGATATGGTCAAATGAAGCAGAAGAAAATTTAGATTAAATATGAAGTAACACTTCATATCACAGCTCAACAAAGAAATGAAATGTCTGTGGAATGCTCTCTCTTAAAGGCTTTAAATAAAAATATATATGAATAGCACATGTATAAGTATCCCATCTTTATGTAGAATAGTAGAGAACATGACATAACATTCTCATAGCTCCTTGTTCTTGCTCTCCTCAAAGCATAGGGAATCCTGTATTTGTAATATATAAATGAGAAATATAAAAGCTGTGTTTACATGGGGAGGTGTCACTAACATGGAGCTCATAAGCACGTATATTTGCATGTTCAGTAACATTCACTATTTGTTTGTCAAGGCATCCTCCCTATTCTTTGGTCCTCCACAATACCAAGAATAAGATACACAACAACCAATACTTGGGTGAAATCAGGCCACAACTTTATTGACAACAAATGTTTGGCATAGATATTGGGTAAACCCCTCCCCTTTCTGGCAATAAAGGGTATCTCCTCCATTGGATTGCACCTGGTGAGTACTATGGCCCCTCACCCCTGCCTGGGCATCCCAACAGAAGTACCTCCCCACAATCCCTTTAATGGGATACTCCATTTGAAGGCAAAGGCTACAACCTCCCCTCAGAACACGACTTTGCCTATCCAATGCGTAAACTGTCAAAGATGTGACATTGGCAATGAGGATGGCAAAAAGCAGAGGGCTGAGTGGGAAAATTTCAACCTGGTCCCCAATACGGTGATCATCTATGCTATAGCAAGGTGGAGCAGAACAATATGAAATAGCAATATGTAAAGTGGGTGGGTGGGAATCCAATGAAAAGTGGCTGCAGAACAAGCCATGGGCCTGTATTACATACTGGAGGAACGAGCTTTAACTTGGTTGCCCATGTTTGCTCCCGATTCACTGATTAGGCAAGTGGACAAGGCAAATTACTGAAGCAACAAGTTTGGCCAAGAGCCTTCCTTTGATGCCTGGGAATCCCAAGTCAGATCCTGGCATGCAAGGGAATGCCAGCCGACAATGACGCCCACCCAAGAGGGTGAATTCATTTCTGATAGTATCCTCTCTTCCCAATGGAAATTTGGTTTCAAAGAAGCTCTTTAGTGTAGCCAATAGAACAAGTTGTGGCATGTAGCTGGTTGTGGTGTGTGTGTGTGTAGTGCCCAGTATAGAATGTTTGATGGCCCTTGGAGTAAATGAAAAAGAGAACTGAATCACATTTTAAAAATACATATTTGTAGATCTGATCCGGAACCTGAGATCATAATTTGAGGCCGTTTTTTATGGTCCTCCTCCACAAGAGGTCTGGAGGGTGGCAAAATGAGAAGGAGCCATTTCTGAAATGTATCCCTGTTTGTGGAATGCTCTCCCCAGTGAGGATTGCCTGGAACCATCATTATACATCTGTAGGCACCAGGCAAAACCTTTCCTCTATAACCAGCCCTTTGGCCTATAACTATTGTGGTCTCTTAGAAGTGGGTGAGTTGTTTTTAATGTATTCTTCTTTCCTCTTGGTTTTAACATACCTATGTGGGGTTTATTGTTTCTTTGGTTGTAAGTCTGATTGGATTGCCCTGTGCGAGATAAAGGAACTGACAAATTCATAATAATAACACTAATAAATGATTATATTTTGCCTGGGGAGAGCCCCAGGTGTACAGCTGCATGACTAGCTGTCTGTCTCCTTTTGAAGGGGCAGACAATTGGTGAAAATTATCTTAACAGGTTTCTTTGGTCTCTGGCAGCTAATAGAATGTCCCTAGAATCATAGAATCATAGAGTTGGAAGAGATCACAAGGGCCATCGAGTCCAACCCCTGCCAAGCAGGAAACACCATCAGAGCACTCCTTACATATGGTTGTCAAGCCTCTGTAAAGACCTCCAAAGAAGGAGACTCCACCACACTCCTTGGCAGCAAATTCCACTGTCGAACAGCTCTTACTGTCAGGAAGTTCTTCCTAATGTTTAGGTGGAATCTTCTTTCTTGTAGTTTGGATCCATTGCTCCGTGTCCGCTTCTCTGGAGCAGCAGAAAACAACCTTTCTCCCTCCTCTATGTGACATCCTTTTATATATTTGAACATGGCTATCATATCACCCCTTAACCTCCTCTTCTCCAGGCTAAACATGCCCAGCTCCCTTAGCCGTTCCTCATAAGGCATCGTTTCCAGGCCTTTGACCATTTTGGTTGCCCTCCTCTGGACACGTTCCAGTTTGTCAGTGTCCTTCTTGAACTGTGGTGCCCAGAACTGGACACAGTACTCCAGGTGAGGTCTGACCAGAGCAGAATACAGTGGCACTATTACTTCCCTTGATCTAGATGCTATACTCCTATTGATGCAGCCCAGAATTGCATTGGCTTTTTAGCTGCCGCGTCACACTGTTGGCTCATGTCAAGTTTGTGGTCAACCAAGACTCCTAGATCCTTTTCACATGTACTGCTCTCAAGCCAGGTGTCCCCCATCTTGTATTTGTGCCTCTCATTTTTTTGCCCAAGTGCAATACTTTACATTTCTCCCTGTTAAAATTCATCTTGTTTGTTTTGGCCCAGTTCTCTAATCTGTCAAGGTCGTTTTGAAGTGTGATCCTGTCCTCTGGGGTGTTAGCCACCCCTCCCAGTTTAGTGTCATCTGCAAATTTGATCAGGATGCCCTTGAGTCCATCATCCAAGTCGTTGATAAAGATGTTGAATAAGACCGGGCCCAAGACAGAACCCTGTGGCACCCACTAGTCACTCTTCTCCAGGATGAAGAGGAACCATTGATGAGCACCCTTGGGGTTCGGTCCAGTCAGCCAGTTACAAATCCACTGAGTGGTAGCATAGTCAAGACCGCATTTTACCAGCTTCTTTACAAGAATATCATGGGGCACCTTGTCAAATGCCTTGCTGAAATCAAGGTAGGCTACATCCACTGCGTTCCCTTCATCTACCAGGCTTGTAATTTTCCCTATTTTCATGTGAAATGTTGGAGGGAATGCAACTCCTCTGTTTTGATTAAAGGAGGGTTTTTGTCTGGCTTCAGGTTCACTTCCTCTCACTGTGCCTCTTGCACAGTAATACACAGCCATGTCTTCGGGTTTAAGGCTGTTCATTTGCAGATAGAGGAGGCTGCTGGAATTGTCCCTGGAGATGGTGAATCTTCCCTTCACTTTATCCAAGTAGTGAATTGTAGCTGAATTGTAGTTTATGGAGGCCACCCATTCCAGGCCCTTCCCAGGAGCCTGTCTCACCCAGTGCATGCCATAGCCCCCAAAGTTAAACCCAGAGGCTCGACAGGAGAGGCGGAGGGATTCCCCCGGCCTTTTCACGTCTCCTCCAGACTCCACCAGCTGGACCTCTGACTGGACACCTAGAAAGAAGGGCATTTTTAGAATTCTGCTGCATGTTATTAACTCCCAGAGTACCCCAACCATCTTTAACTGAAAGGATGGATTTACCTCCAAAAGCTACCGAAAGGAAAACTAGTTGAAGCAAAACTATCATTTTACCTTGTCTAATCCTGTGAGAGTGTTGAGCAAAATTTGGTCCCAAATATGCAGAGGAAGGGAGGCTGTGTGACTGCTTTAAAGGGAAGCTTTCGCTGAAATTTGCATACCTATCAAGATAAATGCACCACAGAGACTTTGGGCAATGTATGACTAGAGGCACATCTGGACTTTGCAAAAATCTGTCTCTTCGACACTGTTTGACATTTGCAGAGCTCTTTACACCTGTGGACATGTGTCCCTCACAGGATGCATAAGCAACATGGAAACTCTGGGCTCATCAACACTTCCCTTTGTCCTGTGGGTCCAGGATGTTCTTTTGTTCAGTTGCTTTTCCCTGGTTCTGCTGAACCAGAACAAATGTCAATCCACAGAAAACTTGGTTTATTTTTGTTCCTATTCAGTGTTAAACCATGGCTTTTCCTGGAGAAAATGATGGGAGAAAAGAAAAAAACAGGAATACGAGTAGTGTGGGCAAGCCCTCTTTCACTCAGAGCATGCCAAACACTTTGTGGAAGATTGATTTGTAATGATTTGTTGGGTCTCTGGACCGTAATAAAGATTGATTGATTGACTTTGTGGAAGATAGTGAGCAATTCCTGAACATGCTTTGAGGAGAATCAGGCTGCAATAATGTGAAGAAATGAAGTTGGAGAGAGATGATGATGATGATGATGATGATGATGATGATGATTTTATTATACTTATATATCGCTCTTCATCATTAAATTCCAGGATGGTTCACAAATTAAAATACAATGTAAAAACATAAATAAATAGTTAAAATGTTAAGAACATCAGCCGTCATGACTTTTCACAGTGGCTGTGGAGGAGACTTTGGCCTTTGGTGGCTGAGGAAGTGGGACATTTAAACAGAAACCAGGGCGGTTTCTGTAGATCTGGGACGTTCTGCTCAAAGTAGGACAGTTGGAAGCTCTGCTGTACTGCAAATATTTTGTTTACACATGCCTCAATCTATAGGCTATCCACATTTGTAGAAAAGAAGATTGCACATGGACTCCTTCCCCACAAACTTTTGCCAATGAGCACAGAGATAATTGCTTGAAAGTTTCTCCAGGGACTCAAAGCCTCAGGAGCTCATAGAAAGTTGTTTGACCAGGAAACATCTGAGAAAGTAATTGCTTCACAGATGAAATCACCAACTGTACTTCGAGCAGCATTTTATTTCAGTCATGGCAGAATCCGGGGTTTTCTCATCTTTGCACCATGACTGCCCCCTTGTGAGAAACAAGAGACGGAAGAGGTCTGCTTTTGTGACAAGATGCTTAATGTGCAAAATGACATTTGGTAGAGATTTATGGGTTTTCCTTCCAGTGAAGCCAAATTCTCCTTTAGACCGTTTGACTGTCCTGATTTTTTCATTTTCATTCATTCACAATTGCTTTACAACATTTTCCATGTTTATCAATACTCAAAGTGTTTTAAAAACAAATCAGCAATGTTCATATCTTTGTCACAATAATGCAATGCCATTAAACCTAGTTTTACCAAACTTCTCACCAGTGACGGAGCTTCATGCTCTGGAACCAGGGGGCAGAGAGCAGGCAGGAGAGGGGCTGGGGGCATCCCAGGGGAACAGCGTGCCGCCTACAGGGGCGTGGCACGTGTCCTGGGGGCGGGGCGTGCCACCTACAGGGGTGTGCGGGGGCGCAGTCGTGATAGTACCCCACCAGGATCGCGCTGCCAGGGGTGGTGTGCTCCCCCCGCACACCTCTTCCTCCTCCAGTGCTTCTCACTGTAACCTCTGTCTACCAAACATCTCTATAACTTTCAGTCTCACCAGATGCATTTCTTTTGATTGTATAAATCCACTTGCAGAACGAGAGAGACTCTATCATCTATCTATCATCTATCTATCATCTATCTTTCTCTCTATATCTATCTATCATCTATCTATCTATCTATCTATCATCTATCTATCTATCTATCATCTATCATCTTTCATCTATCTAATCTATCTAATACAGTGGTACCTCAACTTAAAGACACTTCAGGTTACAGACGCTTCAGGTTGCAGACTCTGCTAACCCAGAAATAGTACCTCGGGTTAAGAACTTAGCTTCAGGATGAGAATAGAAATAGTGTAGTGGCGGTGCAGCAGCAGCAGGAGGCCCCATTGGCTAAAGTGGTACCTCAGGTTAAGAGCAGTTTCAGGATAAGAATGGACCGCCAGATCGAATTAAATTCTTAACCCGAGCTACCAATGTATATTTACAATGTTTGTGTATTTTGATAGGTGGCTCTCTGCATAAATAAAAGCCCTTGTTACACATGCATATCTGAATTGTCATATATGTTTGCTTTGCAAGAAGACACTAAGATGTTTTAGGAGAAGCAGAGTCTTGTGTGGAGAGATGGTGTCCCTACTCCAACATTTCTCCCAATGAAGAAATTTCCACACCCAGAGGCCATGAAAAATGCTTTACGACAACTAAATAAAGTATATGCACTACATAAAGAAAACATCATATGACCTCACCCTAGGCAAGTGCACACACGTGAACCCTAAGAAGACCCTAACTTCCAAAAAAACATGAACAGAGAGCATCATGTGTGTTATATAATTCATGTAAAAGAGAGATAGAAGCAGGAATTAAACCACAGCTTGCTGCTTGAACCCATGTAAAATTCTGACCTAAAATATGTCTTTGGGCCTCATAGACTTAAATAAGAAACGCTAAAGGGGTTTAGTGTTAACACACTAAAGGGGACAAAAAAGAATCATTTGAACTACATGTTTCTTCAGTCTCTTGCAGCTGAATCATCTCAGAGAGCATCTGTGGGCAAAGGAGGGTTTTTGCTTGGCTACAGATTCACTTCCTCTCACTGTGTCTCCTGCACAGTAATACACAGCCGTGTCTTCCAATTTAAGGCTGTTCATTTGCAGATAGAGGAGGCTATTAGAATTGTCCCTGGAGACGGTGAATCTTCCCTTCACTTTATCCAAGTAGGAAATGTAATCAGATTGGGGATATATGTAGGCCACCCATTCCAGGCCTTTCCCAGGAGCCTGTCTCACCCAGTTCATGTAAGCATTCCCAAAGTTGAACCCAGAGGCTTGGCAGGAGAGGCGGAGGGACTCCCCAGGCCTTTTCACATCTCCCCCAGACTCAACCAGCTGGACCTCCGATTGGACACCTAGAAAGAAGGGCATATTGAGAGACCAGATCTATGTTATAAACACCCAGAATGTATCAGCTTTCTTCAACTGGAAAAATGAATTTACCTCCCCAAGCTGCTGAAAAGAAAACAAGTTGAAGGAAAACTATCATTTTCCTTGTCTGATTCTTTGAGAGAGTTAAGCAAGAAGTGGTCACACATATGCAAGGGAAGGGAGGTTCACTGAGTGCTTAAAAAAAGATGCTCTCTCTATAGATTTACATATCCATCAGTATAAAAGCACCAACAGAGACTCTGGGCAGTGAGGGAATAGAGTCATGTCTGCGCTTTGTCAGAAATCTCCTTCTTTGCTGCTGCACAGTTTGTACAGGTCTTTACAGTGATGGTTTGATGTAGAACTCTCAGGAAAATAATAATATAATAATAATAAATTTTATTTATATCCCGCCCTCCCCAGCCGAAGCTGGGCTCAGGGCGGCTAACAACAATAAAACAGTACAAAAGTACAGCATAAACAACATTCTAAAATCATTCATTATAAAATTAAGTAATTCCAATCCACTGGCAACCATTGGGCCAGAGCTCCTCGAGGATTGCCGAGGGGAGGAGTCAGGCTGTGCCCTGGCCAAAGGCCTGGTGGAACAGCTCTGTCTTGCAGGCCCTGCGGAAAGATGTCAAGTCCCGCAGGGCCCTGGTCTCTTGTGACAGAGTGTTCCACCAGATCGGAGCCACAGCCGAAAAAGCCCTGGCTCTAGTTGAGGCCAGCCTAAATTCTCTGTGGCCTGGAACCTTCAAGATGTTTTTATTTGAAGACCGTAAGTTTCTCTGTGGGGCATACCAGGAGAGGCGGTCGCATAGGTACGAGGGTCCTAGGCCGTATAGGGCTTTAAAGGTTAAAACCAGCACCTTAAACCTGACCCTGTACTCCACCGGGAGCCAGTGCAGCTGGTATAGCACCAGGTGAATGTGATCTCGCAGCGAATACCTCGTAAGGAGTCTCGCTGCAGCATTCTGCACCCGCTGGAGTTTCTGGGTCATTCTCAAGGGCAGCCCCACGTAGAGCGAGTCACAATAATCCAGTTTGGAGGTGACCGTCGCGTGGATCACAGTGGCTAGGTCACTGTGGGACAAAATTATCTTAAGAGGTTTCTTTGATCTCTGGCAGCTGATATAATATCCATATTTTCATGTGGAATCTTGCAGAGAATGCAACTCCTCTGTTTTGATTAAAGGAGGGTTTTTGTCTAGCTTCAGATTCACTTCCTCTCACTGTGTATCTGCCACAGTAATACACAGCCGTGTCTTCCGATTTAAGGCTGTTCATTTGCAGATAGAGGAGGCTGTTGGAATTGTCCCTGGAGATGGTGAATCTTCCCTTCACTTTATCCAGATAGTACATTGCACCTGAATTGTGGCTTATGTAGGCCACCCATTCCAGGCCCTTCCCTGGAACCTGTCTCACCCAGTGCATGCCATAGCCCCCAAAGTTAAACCCAGAGGCTCGACAGGAGAGGCGGAGGAACTCCCAGGCCTTTTCACATCTCCTGTAGACTCCACCAGCTGGACCTCTGATTGGACACCTGGAAAGAAAGGCATTTTAAGTAATCTGCTGCATGTTAACAACACCCAGAATGAACCAACCTTTGATAACTGGTATGAGGAATTTACCTCCTAAAGCTGCTGAAAAGAAAACAAGCTGAAGCAAAGCTATCATTTTTGCCTGCCTGATGCTTTGAGAGATTTGACCAAAATGTGGTCCCTAGTATACAGCGGTAGGGAGTGTGTTTGACTGCTTTAAAGAGGAAGCTCTCTCTGAAATTTACATAAAAGCACCAACAAAGACATTCAACAATGTCTGACTGGAAGCAAATGGTGACCTGGCAAAAATATACTTATTTGCCATTGCACAATTTGTATAGCTCTTAACCTTGATGGGCTTATGTATCCCCCTCATGCACACAGGCTCCGTGATTTCAAAGATGCAAACCATCAAATATATAAATAATGGGGGCAGGGGTAATGGGTTTGAAGTATGTGCCTGAAAGTACATTTCATTTAAAATTACTTTGAAATTGGTCAAAGAAGTTAATCAAGGGGAAACATTAAATTTAGATCAATTCAATCTCTATTGTTGTTGTTCTATAATATCTTGCCCAAACCAGAGAATACAGCTAGTTTGCGCTGGGGAATGTTGTGAAACAGTTAAAATACATTAGTTTTGCATGGCCTAATTTTTGTTTCTTAAAAAAAGTTTCTTATTGCTTCTCTAAATAAAGATTAGAGACGCGGGTGATACTGCGGCCTAAACCACTGAGCTTTGGACTTGCCGATCAAAAGGTCGGTGGGTGGTTCGAATCCCCCCAATGGGGTAAGCTTCCGTTGCTTGGTCCCAGCTCCTGCCAACCTAGCAGTTCGAAAGCACGCCAAAAAGTGCAAGTAGATTAATAGGTACAGTTCTACCCCCCCCCCCCGACTCAACCATCTGAATTTCTGATTCAGCACCTGGAAATAAAGGCATTTTAAGATGCTTGTCCATACTTCTGCTAGTGTTGTGCCTAGAAAACACAAGTCTGAGCGGTTTCCCCTCTTTAGTGATAGATAATAAGAAATTGCAATTTGGAGGAACCACAAATGGCTGTTTGCTCCAATGGAGCACTAAAGAACAGTTACCGGGGGAAGGGGGCAGTTATCAGTGAGACAATGGGTAAGGCCTCAAGATGAAGCCGTTTTCTTTAATTGAAAAGATGTATTTACCTCCAAATGCTGTTGAAAAGAAGACAAGTTGAAGCAAAAGTATCATTTCCCCTCTTGAATTATTTGAGATGGTTTAGTGAAAAGTGGTCCCAGGAATTCAGGGTTTTGTAACTGGGGCAGGGTTAGCGCCTAACTGACATGGAGGAAGCAGCTCTTTGGTGGCTTATTGCCATATATATATTTTTAATAAATAGTATGCTTATTTACTAAAGTACACTATAAAAGAAATACAGGGACCTTCAAATTAAATATCCTTTTACGGGGGAGTATAGTGAGGAGGTGAACATATCTGCTTTTCTCAGGGCAGGGCAACTCTGGTGAGACTTGGCAAATTAATATGAATATAATGTGTGACTTAGCAAATACAATTACCTACATGAATCAGGAAATTTACTTGCATCAAGAAGAGAAGAAGAGTTTGGATTGGGTATCCCGCTTTATCACTACCCGAAGGAGTCTCAAAGCGGCTAACATTCTCCTTTCCCTTCCTCCCCACAACAAACACTCTGTGAGGTGAGTGGGGCTGAGAGACTTCAGAGAAGTGTGACTAGCCCAAGGTCACCCAGCAGCTGCATGTGGAGGAGCGGGGACGCAAACCCGGTTCACCAGATTACGAGTCTACCGCTCTTAACCACTACACCATGTTTGCTCTCCATCATTATCAAGTGTTGGCAAGCAGTCCTTTTTTAGTCTTGACAAAAACAAGCAAAATAAAGGCATCAGTAGAGGACATCTGAATATTGTCTGACTGGACCACACCTCCTTCCATTGGCATTTTCTGTTCTTGACACCATCGTTTCACTCTTGTGGGGAACAGGAAGAGGTGGAATATAATTCCAGGAGTCTTGGTTTCTGACAAGATGCTTAATTTTCAAAATGACATTTGGCATAGATTTGTGGGTATACCATCTAGTGACATGGGGAAGAGAAAAGCAGCACCGAACATGTAGTTGCAACTAATATACATTTCAAGTATTAGAGATTGATTTTTAAAATTATTATTCTTTCAGTTAATTCTTCTCTTAACATACCACAGAATAGACCATTGCTGAACAGAGCTGCCAAACCATATGTTTTCCATATCTGATTATTTTCCTCACCACAATGACCGCTCCCCGCTTAAAACGGGGGGCGCCCTTTGCGTGGATGCACGCAGCCCCTAGATCTGGAGCAGCTCCAACAGCATAGGCTTGGTTTGCCTTCCCTCAGGTGGGATACCTGGAGGTCTCCGCCTACCTCATTCAGTTGTCCAATCCCACCTGGGGGAAGCGTTGCCAAGCAGACCAGGCCAGATAGGGGGAGGGATTACCTGCCCACACAATAGAGGGAGGATCTTACCTGGGAATCCTCACTTGGCTCCAGAGCTTCTCCCACCCTACCCACCCTCAGTTAATGTCTTATTTGCAGGTTAACTTTTCTTCACAGGTTTTGCAGGTTAACTTTTCTTCGCAGGTATGCGGGCGCTGCTACGTTAAGGTCGCTGTTAAAGGGCCGGAAAGGAATTTCCCTGCATTGGCAGGTTTCGCCTTTCCCGTAGCAAAATGTCACAACTTTGGCGGTATCAGGCCTTGGGTGGAATCCTTTAGTCCATCTTCCTCTTTGCGGCGGCGATACCAGGGTTCCCCGTTAAAGGGGTTTCTGAAGGGAGGCTTTGACCGTACGCCGAAAGGTCGTCATTGCTCTCCCCTGCGGCGGCGGCATTATGGGGGCGGCTATCTCTGCTTGAACATATGTTCTCCAGAGCCGGCCCATCCCCCCCCCCACACACACTGGATAACCCTGATGCTCCCTAGGTCCCCGTCTGGGGACTGGGGAGGGAGAACGCCCAATGCCTGAGCCAAGGTCTACCCACATTTGAAATTTAATAAAGTTGTGGCCAATTTAATCCCGTAGCACGTTGTCATGAGTCGTTATTCCACATGACGGTGGGACCGCGCGGGATCTGGGGACTCCGCCTGTCTACGCAATGGAGAGGTAGGTGTTGGGGAATAAGTGTTATGTATGCACATAAACACAATTCCCATGGAATTTATAATATTTATTTCCAGCATTTTATTCTAGCTTTTCCCTCGAATTCAATACATTATATCGCCCTCCTCATATATTTCCTGTAACACCCCAGTACGGTAGGTCAGGCTGAGAGGCTGTGACTGACCCAAGGTCATCTAGTGAGCTTCATGGACAAGTAGGGATTTGAACCCAGGTTTCCCAGGTCCTATGTGCTGCAGAAGAGGTTTCACGCCATGTCAAGGGATGATGGGATGATGAAGAAATACACCAATTCACAATTTTGTAAAAAGTCTACATTTCTCATTGAGGTCTATCGCCAGCAGCCTTAATCATAACTCAGAGGTATGAGCAGACAAAACACAAATAATCATCTATTTGCAAAACTGGATATTGATTTTAGATGGTAGGAAAAAAATGCTGCAGCAAAGTCATTTTATACAGTGCTGTACTGATCCACATTGGTCTATTTCCATTGTGTGTCACTTCTGCAGGTTTCCATCAGTATAATCATTTCTGGATTAAGTTACAGATTGAAGAGGAAGGCAGTCTGGATGTTGTTCCGCATCATCTGTGGAATGTAGAATTGCTCTGTCAAAACTTTCACAGTGTATTTGTTGATAGAAGCAGGACTTCTACTTTTTGAACAGGGCCCAATAGGCTTTGTCTCACTGTGTCTCCTCGGGCACAGAAATACCCAGCGGAGTCTGCAGCTGTCAGGGAGTTCAGCTGGAGGGAGAACTCATTCTTTGAGGCATCTGAAGAAATGGTTGCTCGGCTCTTCAGGGAATGGGCATATCCTGTTCCTCCACCATAGGGATATATCGTTGCAATCCATTCCATACCTTTCCCAGGAGCTTGGCGGATCCAATGCCACTCATAGTACTCAGTAGAGATGGAGAAACCTGTGACTTTACAAAGCAGGTTGAGATTCTCTCCTGGTCTCACTATTCCTGGCCCAGATGATACAAGCTGAATGTCTGAGAAGACCCCTTGGAAAGAGAAAAGAGAGCAATGAATGGTTGTTCGTCATCAAATCACCACATGAAGTAAATTAATTTGCAGAACTTCCCATACCTTTAGAAAGCACCACCAAAGAAAACAAAAGCAACAAGAGCTCCATAATGTTGATGAATAAATGTGTGCTAGAGATACAGGAAAGAGGGGACTCTGGGCTGGGAAGCAAGTGAAGATTTTATATTCAGGGTTTTTCAACCGAAACTACTCCCAACTTCCTGGTGGTATTTACATGAGACCTCCCCAGTGAGGCACATGAGGCAGATAAAAGCCATTTGGGGGATCAGGGTTTGCTGCTGGTTTCCTCTTTGTTCCCCGCACAAACACAAACACACAAAGACAAATGCACACAGAGTGGAGTTCTAATGGAGGGGGCATAGATGGAATGCATAATTCACTCAAAGACGTTGGTGTTGGAGGAAGGTTTGGAAGAGATTAATGAACTGGGGAAGCATTCTTCTTTTATACTTTAAAACTACTGGTTGTGGTGGAAAGTTCAAGGGACTGGCATTTATCATCATCATCATCATCATCATTTCAGCCTCCCTTCGCCATGCACCTATAGAGATGCTGTTGGTGTGATGCAATTATAATTTCAAATGCAGCATGTGAAAACAAATTGCTGGGAGGGAGTTCTGCTGTGGCAACATGGAGTAGAGGAATTTTAAATAAATAAAAGAAAATGTAAAAATATAGGTTCCATCTTTATATTCACACTCCAGTGCACCCTTCATTCACCACTGGAATGCCCACCACACTCCCAAATACAAAACCATTATTTATTATCTCCCCCCGTGAAATTACATCAAGAGTCTCTTTTTAAAAAATCCTTCCTCTGCAAGGAGGAAGATATTTAAAAGTTTCATTTGCATAAATATTTAGAATAGCCCTCTACATTTGAAAGGAGGCAATTTGCCTTCATAGGCAAAGGAAAGAGACAAAGTTGAGCCAATTCTACCCCCTCCCTCCCTTTTGTTTGGTGAGGGGTTGACTGACAAGAAGTCATAAGCACACAAGGGTTGTGGCTCAGGATGTCGCAGGCGCACGGAGGTTGTCTGGGTGAATTAAGAAGGAGTCCTCCTCACAAGCATTTGTATTTGGACAGGGGTGGGGAAACTCATCCAAATGTTTTGGGAGTACCACACCTTTCATCCTAGGGGTAGGCATTGTGAAGCTTGAGAGATGATGATGATGATGATGAATATTATTATTATTTTATTATTATAATTATGTATCATTTTTCATCATAAAATCTCAGGATGGTTCACATGATTAAAATGCAATATAAAGCACAAATAAATAGTTAAAACGTTAAGTACATCAGCGGTCATGACTTGTCACAGCTGCTGTGGAGGAGACTTTGGCCTGACTGTGGTGGTGGCTGAGGAAGTGGGGCATTTAAACAGAAGCCAGGGTGGCTGCTGTAGATCTGGGATGTTCTGCTCAAAGTAGGGTGGTTGGAAGGTCTGCTGTACTACAAATATTTTGTTTACACATGCCCTCAATCTACAGGACATCCATATTTGTAGAAAATAAGATTGTGCCATGGATTTCTTCCCCACAAACTGTTGCCCATGAGCTGAGAGCACAGAGATAATTGCTTGAAAGTTTCTCAGGGACTCAAAGTCTCAGGGGGCTCATAGAAAGTTGGTTGACCAGGAAACATCTGAGAAAGTTATTGCGTTACAGATGAAATCACCAACCGTAGTTCGAGCAGCATTTTATTTCAGTCCTGGCAGATAGGGCATTTTCTCATCTTTGCACCATGACTGCTCCCTTGTGAGAATCAAGAGACGGAAGAGGTCTGCTTTTGTGACTAGATGCTTAATGTGCAAAATGACATTTGGTAGAGATTAATGGGTTTTCCTTCCAGTGAAGCCAAATTCTCCTTTAGACCTTTCTAGTGATATTGGGAAGAGCAAAGCAGCACCAAACCTGTAATTGCACCCAAAACACATTTTAAGTATTAGATCTTGATATTTTAATGTTTTTATTCTTTCAGTTAATTCACATATTAACATTCCACAGAAGACACCATTGCTGAACAGATCTGCCAAACCATACGTTTTCCAAATGTGATTCTTCTCCTCACCACAATGGAGAGGTAAGTGTGTGGATATGAGTAATCTGATCAGCTCCACCTGCTTGACTGTGGCAAGCAGGCATTAACATAAAGAACATTCCCATGGAATTTATCCTATTCATTCATAGCAATTTATCCCAGCTTTTCCCTTGAAGAATTCAAGGTGCTATACATGTTATCCCCCTGCTCATATATTCCCCTCAACACCCCAGTAGGGTAAGTCAAGCTGAGAGGCCGTGACTGACCCAAGATCATCCAGTGAGCTTCATGGACAAGTAGGGATTTGAACCCAGGTTTCCCAGGTTCTTTGTGCTGCAGAGGAGGTTTCACGCCATGCCAAGGGATGATGGAATGATGAAGAAAGACACAATGGCCAATTCACAATTTTGTAAAAATTCCACATTTCTACTTAAGGTCTATCGCCACCAGCCTTAAGCATAACTCAGAGGTATGAGCAGACAAAACACAAACAATCATGCATTTGCAAAATTGGATGTTGAATTTAAGTGGTGGTGGTGGGGAGATGCTGCAGCAAAGTATTTTTGTACAGCGTTGTACTGATCCACATTGGTCAACCTCCTTTGTGGGTCACTTCTGCAGGTTTCCATCAGTATAATCATTTCTGGATTAAGTTGCAGATTGAAGAGGCAGGCAGTTTGGATGTTGTTCCGCATCATCTGTGGAATGTAGAATTGCTCTGTCACTGTTTTCACAGTGTATTTGTTGATAGAAGCAGGACTTCTACTTTTTGAACAGGGCCCAATAGGCTTTGTCTCACTGTGTCTTCTCGGGCACAGAAATACACAGCGGAGTCTGCAGCTGTCAGGGAGTTCAGCTGGAGGGAGAACTCATTCTTTGAGGCATCTGAAGAAATGCTTGCTCTGCTCTTCAGGGAAGGGGCATATCTTTTGTTTCCATCATAGGGGTATATCCTTGCAATCCATTCCAGACCTTTCCCAGGTGATTGACGGATCCAATGCCACCCATAGTACCGAGTAGAGATGGAGAAACCTGTGACTTTACAAAGCAGGTTGAGATTCTCTCCTGGTCTCGCTATTCCTGGTCCAGATGATACAAGCTGAATGTCTGAGAAGACCCCTTGGAAAGAGAAAAGAGAGCAATGAATGATTGGACGTCATCTAATTACTACATAAAGTAAATTAGCATTGCAGAACTTCCTTTACCTTTAGAAAAAGCCACCAAAAAAACCAAGAGCAACAAGAACTCCATAATGTTGATGAATGAATGTGCTAGAGATACAGGAAAGAGGGGACTCTGGGCTGGGAAGCAAGTGAAGGTTTTATATTCAGGGCTTTTCATCTGAAACCACTCCCAACTTGCTGGTGGTATTTACATGAGACCTCCCCAGTGAGGCACATGAGGCAGATAAAAGCAGTTTGGGGGGTCAGGCTTTGCTGCTGGCTTCCTCTTTCTCCCCTGCACACACAAACACACACAGACAAATGCACACAGAGTGGAGTTCTAAGGGAGGGGGCAAAAACGGAATGTAAAATTCAATCGAAGACGTTTGTGTTGGAGGAAGGTTTTGGAAGAAATTAATATACTGGGTATGATTTTTCTTTCTTTTATGCTTTAAAACTGCTGGTTGTGGTGTATCAGTCTATAGACTGGCGTTATTATTATTATTATTATTATTATTATTATTATTTTCATCCTCCCTTCATTCATCCCTCGAATGCCCACCACACTCCCAAATGCAACACCTTTCTTATTTTTCTCCCGTCATGAAATCACATCAAGAGTCTTTTTAAAAAATGCTTCCTCAGCAAGGATGAAAGGCTTTGGGACTCCAGTGCCTTTCATCCTAGGGGTAGCCATTTTGAAGTTCGAGAGATGATGATGATGGTGATGATTTTATTATAGTTATATCTCACTTTCCATCATAAAACCTCAGGATGGTTCACAAGATTAAAATACAACTTAAAATAAAAAAAACAAATAGTTAAAACATTAAGTACGTCAGAGGTCTTGACTGGTCACAGTGGCTGTGGAGGAGACTTTGGCCTCACTGTGAAATGGTCAAATGAAGTGGAAGAAAATTTAGATTAAGTATGAAGAAACACTGTAGATCACAGCTCAGCAAAGAAATGAAATGTTTGTGGAATACCCTCTCTTAAAGGCTTTAAATAAATAAAAAACAACAACACAAAAAGCATATGTATAAGAATCCCATGTTAATGTAGAGCACATGACACAACATTCTCATAACTCCTTGTTCTTCCTCTTCTCAAAGCATGGGGAATCCTGTCTTTCTAATAGGCAAATGAGAAATATAAAAGCTGTGTTTACATGGGGTGTCATTAAACATGGTCTCATGACTGCATATATATGCATGTTCAGAAACATTTCCTATTTACATGTCAAGGCATCCTCTTTGGTCCTCTTTGAGCAATAAAAAGACCCTAACTTAAAATAATAATAATAATAATAATAATAATAATAATAATAATAATAATCAGTGAGCATCCTGTGTGTTATATAGTTCATGTAAAAGAGGGATAGAAGCAAAAATCAAACCACAATATGCTGGTTTAAGCCATGTAAAATCCTGACCTTAAATATGTCTTTTGCCTCAGAGACTTAAATAACAAACAGGTGGGGAAGTGCTGGCATGCTAAAGGGCACAAAAAACTCAGAGAGTGTCTGTGGGCAAAGGAGGGTTTTTGCTTGGCTGCAGAGTCACTTCCTCTCACTGTGTGTCTTGCACAGTAATACACAGCTGTGTCCTCTGGTTTCAGGTTGTTCATTTGCAGATAGAGGAGGCTGTTGGAATTGTCCCTGGAGATGGTGAACCGTCCCTTGACTTTATCCGAGTAGCGTTTGCCAGATGAATCTGTACTTATGTCTCCCACCCAATCCAGTCCCTTTCCAGGAGCCTGCCTCACCCACTCCATGTAGTAGCTGCTGAAGGTGAACCCGGAGGCTTGACAGGAGAGGTGGAGGGACTCCCAGGTCTCTTGACATCCCCTCCAGACTCAACCAGCAGGACTCCAGACTGGGCACCTAGAAAGAAAGGCATTTTAACATAACTGCTGCATGTTATTACACTCAGAGTGTCCCATGCTTCTTGATTTGAGAACGAATGAATTTACCTCCAAGAGCTGCAGAAAATAAAACAAGTTGTAGCAAAAGTATCATCTTCCTTATCTATTGCTAGAGAGCTGAGTGAAAAGTGGGCTCAGGTATTCAGGGTCACTGCTGCAGGGAGGGGGTCTGACCATCCTAAATAGGTGTCTCTCTCTCTGATAATTTGCATACCCAGCAGGAGAAAAGCAGCAACAGAGACTTCAGGCAGTCTCCGACTGTAGGCATATTCTAGTCTTTGAACAAGTCTGCTTCCTCGTTAATGTACAACTTCAGTACTTCTTAACAAGGGTGGATATATATATCTTTCTAAGCATAAACTGAATACACAAACATTTGAGGGGGGAAAGTCCTCTTGAACATGCCATGTAATCCCGGTGAACAATTTCTTGACATTGTTGCAGGGACAAATTGTGCCGGAAGAGCATGTTCAAGTGAAGCAGCAGAAGGGAAAGCTTAGAAAAACTATTAAGCAAAAATATTGTTGCAGGGAGGAATTGTGCCGGAATGGCACGTTCAAGTGAAGCAGCAGAAGGGAAAGCTTAGATTAACCATTAGGCAAAAATATTTTTGTAAGTTTTTTTTATAGGTATCCTGACTTGAAGTAAAGAATCAGAGCAAAAGACAAGGCCCTCTCAGGGTCCCTTGTTTCTGGCCTGCCCACGGTTACCTGTTTACACACAGAGCCATTCCCTGCAAAGCACACCTCCCAGACCCACCTCAGCTGAAATTAGGCTTCAATAAATAAACACTTGTTTTAGGCAACTCAATAGTTCGCTGTGGTGTATGCAGTTGATACAAAGGTTTTCCGCACAGGGGCTATAGATATACAGCTTAGATATTGATATACTGCCTAGGTAGAATATTGGAGGAAATGACAAGGCATTCTCATAGAATCTTGTTGCTGCCCTTCTCATGTTTGAAATAGGAAATAGGAAAGCTGTGTTTACATCAGAGGGTGGCAGTGTGGCAACCTTCCTTACTTTCCATATATTCCACTTCCCCCATTGAAATTAGGCTTGAAGGTAGCACTTGATTGTAGCCAAGATAATAGTTTGTGGTGTGTGGTTGACTGTGGTGTTTCTGTGTGCTGCCCATGAGATATTTTTTTCTGGGTGGCACATATGTCCACGGGTCCAGAATAGTTGATGATCCCTGGTCTACATGAACCGGATGCTTCATTCACATAAATAGCAAACAGAAGTATTTTCATCCCCAAAGGTAAAACTGGGGGTAAACTGTATGCTTTTCAATCAGAACAATCTCCATCGGTCACACAAGAAAATGTCATATGCCCATGGCCATGGGTCAGTCACCATTTAGGTTGCTTTTGATGTCTTCAGGCTATAGGGCACCCAGAATTAGACACCAACTGTACTTAAAGCACCAATTTAATTCGGTCATGGCCAATGGCATTTTCTGTTCTTCGCACCATGACTGCCCCCTTGGGGAGACGAGGAGGAGGAGGTGGTGGTGGTAGGGCGTTCTGAAGTCTTGTATTGTGATAAGATGGTTAATATGTGATAGGATAGAGATTTATGAATTTTCCTTCAGTGATGCCAGAAGATGTGTTCTAAGACTATAATAAGAAAGGGGATAGAAGCTAGAATTATACTTTAACTAGGAGGTTTCAGAAATCAGACTCTCCTTCATTGGAGCTTTTTAAACAGAAGTTGTCAGGGATTCTTACATTTAGCAAAACAAGTGTTAATTTACCAATCCCAAGTGTTATTTTACCAATCTTAAGCAAGAGAGGGCACCTGTGTTTGTTTGGTGTCAAACTCATGCCTGACAATTTTGTTGCACACCATCCCAATCTCAGAGCAGCAAAAAATTCCAGGGGTCAGAGGTGGATTCAAGGGAACTTGACATGTTTGGTTGCACAAGACATGGAGTCTTGGGGTGCCATAACTATGACTTAGTATGGAGCATGAGAGGTGGGGGTTTCAGATTTTGGCATCGCACAGGGTGCTGCTGAAATTTGAGATCCCAAGGTTCAGCACTGCAGGGTTTCCAGCTCTAGGTGTAGATGAACCAGACAGTAGAGTCACACTTTAAAATATGAAGTATTTTTCTCCGCTCAAATATCACTATAGGCATATCGGTTAAACTAGGCATTATAGGCATACAAAGGTTGAACTAGGCACACATCATACTGCACATGTCCTGTTTCCACATTATGGTTCCTCGTGTATTCCATAATCACTATCTATGACAGTTTTATTTTAATACCTCCAATCTATAGGACACCTAGATTAGGAGAGAAGTCATTTGTGTCATGGATTCCTCCTCCCTGAATTATTACTCATGGGCTGAAGAACTAGAGAGATGTCTTTCAAGGCATCCGGGGCTCAAGGGGCCCATACAAAGTTGTTTCACATGGAAATGTCTGAGGAATATATGGGGAAATGATTACATATAAAATCACCAATGGGACTTCAAGCACCATTTTATGTTAGTTGTGGTTGATGACATTTTTAGTTCTTTGCACCATTAGTTCTTTCTCCCTTTGTGTGTTCTTTGTGACGTGCACAGAAATGTATCAGTCTGAATTATCTGAATACTTTTATTCAATTTCTTGATTATGAATCAATTCAGAGGCAGCTGCAGGCAAATGAGGGTTTTTGCCTGGGTTCAGATTCACTTCCTCTCACTGTGTATCTCTGCTCCACAGTAATACACAGCCGTGTCCTCAGGTTTAAGGCTGTTCATTTGCAGATAGAGGAGGCTGTTGGAATTATCCTGGAGATGGTGAATCGTCTCTTCACTTTATCCAAGTAGCGAATGTCAGATGAACCTGCATTTATACTTGCAACCCATTCCATGCCCTTTCCCCGAGCCTGTCTTCCCCAGTGCATCCATTTGCTGCTGAAGGTGAACCCAGAGGCTCGACAGGAGAGGCGGAGGGACTCCCCAGGCCTTTTCACATCCCCTCCAGACTCAACCAGCTGGACCTCCGACTGGACACCTAGAAAGAAAGGCATTTTAAGAGACCCGGTGTATGTCTTTAACACCCATCATGTAATAGCTGTTTTCAACAGAAAGGATGGATTTACCTCCAAAGGCTGCTGAAAAGAAAACAAAGCTATCATTTTCCCTGTGTGAGAGCCAGTGTGGTATAGTGGTTAAGAGCGGTAGTCTCGTAATCTGGGGAACCGGGTTCGCGTCTCTGCTCCTCCACGTGCAGCTGCTGGGTGACCTTGGGCCAGTCACACTTCTTTGAAGTCTCTCAGCCCCACTCACCCCACAGAGTGTTTGTTGTGGGGGAGGAAGGGAAAGGAGAATGTTAGCCGCTTTGAGACTCCTTAAAGGTAGTGAAAGGCGGGATATCAAATCCAAACTCTTCTTCTTCTTCTTCTTCTGTGTGAAATGTTGTCCCAAGCATGCAGGCAAAGGGAGGGTGTCTGACTGCCTTTGAGAGGAAGCTTTCTCTGAAGATTTACATACCCATTAGGATAAAAGGACTAGCAGAAACATTTGGCAATGTAGCACTGGAGGTGTGCCTGCTCTTTGCAAAAATATCCTTCTTTGCTACCATACAATTTACACAGCTCTTTACAGTGGTGGATTTATGTATCCGTATGAGCTTAGAAGAACAACACAAGCTTCTTTTTTGAACATGCCCAGTGCCCTTTTTAGGGATGGTGGTGAACGGCTCATTAACTTAAATGGAATGATATGATCAAATGAGGTTTCAGAAAGTTTAGATTGGGAATTAAATAAACATGTAGATAAGGGCACAGCAAAGAGAGAGAAATGTTTGTCAAATGCCTTCTCTTAAAGGTTTTAAACGAAAAGTTAGAAGATACAGTTTATTCTGCCTTAAGACCAAGTAATTCTGCACCAGACAAGGCATGCCCACAGTTCCTTATTTCTACCTTTCTCAAAACAACAAAAGTCCTTTGTAATGTGCCCTTTGCAATGTGTGAATGAGGAAATACGTCCTGGGTTGCTAACATGCTGCCCATAGGTGCCCATCCATCTGCAGAAAGCTTCCCTGGTTCTCCCCCCCCCCCCCCGAGATTAGCCTTTAAATAAGCACAGTCTGTATAACAGGTTGTGGTGTGTGATGGGTTGCTTGTGGTGTTTGTGCATAGTGCCCATAACAGATTTTTCTGATATCCATATGTGCCCATGGGTTGTTGGTGGCTCCTGGCCTACATGAACCAGACACTCGAGTCACACAAAAAAAAAACAAAAAAAAATGAACATTAGAATCTTTTGCTGATCAAACAATCGCTATTGTTATCTCCAAAAGTAGAACTAGGAACAAATGTGTGTTGTTCTAAAGGTCTGCCTATTTCAACCTGCTTACCTAATGAAGAACTTATGCATCCAAAGTTAATGAAAGAGTGGTTTTTGAGATAGATAGATAGATAGATAGATAGATAGATAGATAGATAGATAGATGATAGATAGATAGATGATAGATAGATACATAGATACATAGATAGATAGATAGATAGATAGATAGATGATAGATAGATAGATGATAGATAGATGATAGATATAAATGGATAGATGGATAAATGGATTGATTGATGGCTAGATGGCTAGATGGCTAGATGGCTAGATGGCTAGATGGATAGATGGATAAATGGATAGATGGATAGATAGATGATAGATAGATGAACACTACATACTTATCAGGTGATCTCAACACAGGCATGTGCGCACATGTAGAAAGTGATCTCAATCCAATATGTTAAATTAAACATAAAAAGGCCTTAACTTCCATAGAAATGTGCAGAGTGAGCATCACGTGTTACATAGCCCATGACAAACAGTGATAGAAACAAGAATATAACCATACATAGGAAGGTGTTGAAGACAGGATCAAGATTTCTATATTTTTAAGAGTTATGCTCTCCCCTCTCAAACACTGTCAAGCAATGGATATCTCACCCTTTCCCTGGTCCAGTGTCAACCTGAGTGCTGCAAGGAAGAGCAATGTGAAGTATAGTGAAAATAGCTGGAGCCTCTGAGTGCTGCTTGAACCTGTGCAAAACCATAACCTGGAATGTGTTTTGGGGTCTCATTGTAAAATGGGATGAGTGAATGTTGATGTGCAAAAGGGGACATGAAAATATTCCTTTAAACTATAAGTTGCAATACTTGTTCCTCAAGATTGTAATTGAGAGCAGCCATGTGAAAAGGAGGGTTTTGTCTGGCTTCAGATTCACTTTCTCTCACTGTGTCTCTTGCACAGTAGTACACAGCCGTGTCTTCCAATTTAAGGCTGTTCATTTGCAGATAGAGGAGGCTGTTGGAATTGTCCCTGGAGATGGTGAATCGTCCCTTCACTTTATCCAAGTAGGAAATGTAATCAGATTGAGGATATATGTAGGCTACCCATTCCAGGCCCTTTCCAGGAGCCTGCCTCACCCACGCCATGTAGTAGTTGATGAAGGTGAACCCGGAGGCTTGGCAGGACAGGTGGAGGGACTCCCCAGGCCTTTTCACATCTCCCCCAGACTCAACCAGCTGGACCTCCGATTGGACACCTAGAAAGAAAGGCATATTGAGAGACCAGATCCATGTTATGAACACCTAGAATGTACCAGCTTTCTTTAACTGGAAGAATGAACTTACCTTCAAAAGCTGCTGAAAAGAAAACCAGTTGAAGGAAAACTATCATTTTCCTCGTCTGATTCTTTGAGAGAGTTAAGCAAGAATCGGTCCCACATGTGCATGGGAAGGGAGGTTATCTGACTGCTTTAAAGAGGAAGCTCTCTCTGAAGATTTACATACCCATCGGTATAAAAGCACCAACAGAGACTCTGGGCAGTGAGGGACTAGAGTCATGTCTGCACATTGTCAGAAATCTCCTTCTTTGCTGCTGCACAGTTTGTACAGGTCTTTACAGTGATGCTTTGATGTATAACTCTGGGGGGGGGGGGGAAGCAACACAAGTTTTCAGAAATTCCATCACTTTCAGCATGCCCAGTATTTCTACCGTTGAAGGTGGGGAACAATTTCTTACCATAAATATGGAGAGGAATTGGGCTGGAAGGATATGGTCAAATGAAGCAGAAGAAAATTTAGATTAAATATGAAGTAACACTTCATATCACAGCTCAGCAAAGAAATGAAATGTCTGTGGAATGCTCTCTCTTAAAGGCTTTAAATAAATATATATATGAATAGCATATGTATAGGTATCCCATCTTTATGTTGAATAATAGAGCACATGACATAACATTCTCATAGCTCCTTGTTCTTGCTCTCCTCAAAGCACAGGGAATCCTGTATTTGTAATATATAAATGAGAAATATAAAAGCTGTGTTTACATGGGGGGGGGGTGTCACTAACATGGAGCTCATGTGTGCGTATATTTGCATGTTCAGTAACATTCACTATTTGTTTGTCAAGGCATCCTCCCTATTCTTTGGTCCTCCACAATACCAAGAATAAGATACACAACAACCAATACTTGGGTGAAATCAGGCCACAACTTTATTGACAACAAATGTTTGGCATAGATATTGGGTAAACCCCTCCCCTTTCTGGCAATAAAGGGGTATCTCCTCCATTGGATTGCACCTGGTGAGTACTATGGCCCCTCACCCCTGCCTGGGCATCCCAACAGAAGTATCTCCCCACAATCCCTTTAATGGGATACTCCATTTTGAAGGCAAAGGCTACAACCTCCCCTCAGAACACGACTTTGCCTATCCAATGCGTAAACTGTTAAAGATGTGACCTTGGCAATGAGGATGGCAAAAAGCAGAGGGCTGAGTGGGAAAATTTCAACCTGGTCCCCAATACGGTGATCATCTATGCTATAGCAAGGTGGAGCAGAACAATATGAAATAGCAATATGTAATGTGGGTGGGTGGGAATCCAATGAAAAGTGGCTGCAGAACAAGCCATGGGCCTGTATTACATACTGGAGGAACGAGCTTTAACTTGGTTGCCCATGTTTGCTCCCGATTCACTGATTAGGCAAGTGGACAAGGCAAATTACTGAAGCAACAAGTTTGGCCAAGAGCCTTCCTTTGATGCCTGGGAATCCCAAGTCAGATCCTGGCATGCAAGGGAATGCCAGCCAACAATGACGCCCACCTAAGAGGGTGAATTCATTTCTGACAGTATCCTCTCTCCCCAATGGAAATTTGGTTTCAAAGATGCTCTTTAGTGTAGCCAATAGAACAAGTTGTGGCATGTAGCTGGTTGTGGTGTGTGTGTGTGTGTGTGTGTAGTGCCCATTATAGAATGTTTGATGGCCCTTGAAGTAAATGAAAAAGAGAACTGAATCACATTTTAAAAATATATATTTGTAGATCTGATCCGGAACCTGAGATCATAATTTGAGGCCGTTTTTTATGGTCCTCCTCCACAAGAGGTCTGGAGGCTGGCAAAATGAGAAGGAGCCATTTCTGAAATGTATCCCTGTTTGTGGAATGCTCTCCCCAGTGAGGATTGCCTGGAACCATCATTATACATCTGTAGGCACCAGGCAAAACCTTTCCTCTATAACCAGGCCTTTGGCCTTTAACTATTTGTGGTCTCTTAGAAGTGGGTGAGTTGTTTTTAATGTATTCTTCTTTCCTCTTGGTTTTAACATACCTATGTGGGGTTTATTGTTTCTTTGGTTGTAAGTCTCATTGGATTGCCCTGGGCAAGATTACGGAACTGATAAATTCATAATAATAACACTAATAAATGATTATAGTTTGCCTGGGAAGAGCCCTAGGTGTAAAGCTGCATGACTAGCTGGCTGTCTCCGTTTGAATGGGCAGACTATCAGTCTAAATTATTTTAACAGGTTTCTTTGGTCTCTGGCAGCTAATAGAATGTCCCTATTTTCATTTGAAATGTTGGAGGGAATGCAACTCCTCTGTTTTGATTAAAGGAGGGTTTTTGTCTGGCTTCAGGTTCACTTCCTCTCACTGTGCCTCTTGCACAGTAATACACAGCCGCGTCTTCGGGTTTAAGGCTGTTCATTTGCACATAGAGGAGGCTGTTGGAATTGTCCCTGGAGATGATGAATCTTCCCTTCACTTTATCCAAGTAGTGAATTGTAGCTGAATTGTAGTATATGGAGGCCACCCATACCAGGCCCTTCCCCGGTAGTTGTCTCACCCAGTGCATGCCATAGCCCCCAAAGTTAAACCCAGAGGCTCAACAGGAGAGGCGAAGGGAGTCTCCAGGCTTTTTCACATCTCCTCCAGACTCCACCAGCTGGACCTCAACTGGACACCTAGAAAGAAAGGCATTTTAAGAAGTCTGCTGCATGTTAACAACACCCAGAATGAACCACCCTTCGATAACTGGTATGAGGAATTTACCTCCTAAAGCTGCTGAAAAGAAAACAAGCTGAAGCAAAGCTATCATTTTTCCTTCCTGATGCTTTGAGAGATTTGACCATAATGCGCTCCCTAGTATGCAGCGGTAGGGAGAGTGTTTGACTGCCTTAAAGAGGAAGCTCTCTATGAAATTTACATAACCAGGAGGATAATGTCTGACTGGAAGCAAATGGTGACCTGGCAAAAAATATACTTCTTTGCCATTGCACAATTTGCATAGCTCTTAACCTTGATGGGCTTATGTATCCCCCCCATGCACACAGGCTCCATGATTTCAAAGATGCAAACCATCAAATATATAAATGATGGGGGAGGGTAATGGGTTTGTTGTATGTGCCTGAATGTACATTTCATTCAAAATTACTTTGAAATTGGTCAAAGAAGTTGATCAAGGGAAAATATTAAATGTAGATCAATTCAATCTCTATTGTTGTTGTTCAACCAGAAAATACAGGTAGTTTGCACGGGCGAATGTTTTGAAACAGTTAATATATATTAGTTTTGCATGGCATAATTTTTATTTCTTAAAAAAGTTTCTTATTGCTTCGCTAAATAAAGATTAGGGACACAGGTGATACTGCAGCCTAAACCACTGACCTTTGGACTTGCCGATCAAAAGGTCGGTGGTTCGAATCCCCGCAATGGGGTAAGCTTCCATTGCTCGGTCCCAGCTCCTGCCAACCTAGCAGTTCGAAAGCACGCCAAAAAGTGCAAGTAGATTAATAGGTACTGCTCCGGTAGGAAGGTAAATGGTGTTTCCGTGTGCTGCCCTGGTGTCAGTGTTTCTTGGTGCCAGAAGTGGCTTAGTCATGCTGGATACATGACCTGGAAAAACTGACTGCGGAGCAGAGAAACGCTGGCTCCCTCGGCCTGTAAAGCGAGATGAGCGCTGCAACCCCAGAGTCGTTCGCGACTCAACTGTCAGAGGTCCATTTAACTTTACCTAAATAAAGATTAATAGTTAAATTCCTTATTCATATTATGTCTTATTTTTCCATTTAATAATTATTTGGCTATTATAGAACCACTGAATTGTAGAGCTGGAAGAACCACAGCAATCATCAAATCCGACAACCTGCAAAGCAGGAATATTTTGCCCAACATTGGCTCAAACTCATCACCCTGAGATTAAGATTCTCAAGCTCTACTAACTGAGTTATGTATGTAGTTGCCCTCCTTGGCACGCTTTCCAGCTGGTCAATATCCTTGTTTAATTGTGGCACCCTGAACTGGACACAGTTTTTTAGGTTGAAGCGTGCTCACCGGTCTTCAGCTGCTGCCTTTAAAATAAACATTTTCTCATTGATTTCAGCTTCTCATGTCCTGTTTGGTCAACTGCCTCTCATCCAAACTAAATTTTCAGCCACATTTCACTTTTAATCATAGCAATGTGTTGGAAAGTGGACTCCAAAATTATGCAGAAGTCTCTTAAGGGGGCAAACTCTCAAGGGGTCTGTACAATATTCATTTTCAAGGAAGCAGATGAGGAAATGATCTGTTTTGTGGTAGAAAACACAAGGCAACATACGTTACTCAGATGCCATTTGACCTTGCGGTCAACCATGTTTTGTCTTCTTTATAAACTACTGTACTCTTGCTTGAAGCAGAAGGAAGATTTGTGTCTTGTGTGAAACAGACGCCTCATTCAACCCACGACCATGTTCCAAATATACTTACAAGACAGCTGTATTTTGGATCAAACAGGCCACAGATGTACAGATTTGGCATAGGTATAATAATCGAACCACCAGCATTATAACTTGTAATGTTGTATGCACATAGCTTTCTCTGTGAGAATGGAAATAGAGGAATCTGACTATTGCCTCAATTATCTAAAAAAAATTGTTTTCTTTCTTGCAACCGAACCTATTCAGAGTTCAGCTATAAGCAAGAAAGGGTTATGGCTTGACCTCAGATTCACTTCCCACAACTGTGTCGCTTACACCACAATACACTGCCGAGTCCTCAGCTTTGAGGCTGTTCATTTGCAAATAGAAATGGCTGTTTGAGTTGTCCCTGGAGATGGTGGAGTGCCTTTTCACCACATCCAAGTAGTAACTTGTCACTGAATCCATTGCTATCAGGGACACCCATTCCAGGTCCTTTCCCAATACATGTTGGAGCTCCTGAAGGTGAACCGAGAATTTGACAGGACAGGCGGAGGGAATCCCAGGTCTTTTGATGTCTCCCCCCCCCCCCGCCTCAACCATCTGAACTTCTGATTTGGCACCTGGAAATAAAGGCATTTTAAGACGCTTGTCCATACTTCGGCTAGTGTTGTGCCTAGAAAACACAGGTCTGAGCGGTTTCACTACTTCCCAAGGGAAAACTCCCTCTTTAGTGATAGATAAAAAGAAATTGCAATTTGGAGAAACCACAAATGGCTGTTTGCTCCAATGGAGCACTAAAGAACAGTTTGCCGGGGGAAGGGGGCAGTTATCAGCGAGACAATGGATAAGGCCTCAAGATTAAGCAATTTCCTTTAACTGAAAAGATGGATTTACCTCCAAATGCTGTTGAAAAGAAGACAAGTTGAAGCAAAACTATCATTTCCCCTCTTGAATTATATGAGATGGTTTAGTGAAAAGTGGTCCCAGGAATTCAGGGTTTTGTAACTGGGGCAGGGTTAGCGCCTAACTGACATGGAGGAAGCAGCTCTTTGGTGGCTTATTGCTGCATATATATTTTTAATAAATAGTATGCTTATTTACTAAAGTACACTATAAAAGAGAAACTCTGGGACGTTCAAATTAAATATCCTTTTAAGGCAGAGTATAGTGAGGAGGTGAACATATCTGCTTTTCTCAGGGCAGGTCAACTCTGGTGAGACTTGGGAAATTAATATGAATATAATGTGTGACTTTGCAAATACAATTACCTACATGAATCAGGAAATTTACTTGCATCAAGAAGAGAAGAAGAGTTTGGATTGCATATCCCGCTTTATCCCTACCCGAAGGAGTCTCAAAGCAGCTAACATTCTCCTTTCCCTTCCTCCCCCACAACAAACACTCTGCGAGGTGAGTGGGGCTAAGAGACTTCAAAGAAGTGTGACTAGCCCAAGGTCACCCAGCAGCTGCATGTGGAGGAGCGGGGACGCAAACCCGGTTCACCAGATTACGAGTCTACCGCTCTTAACCACTACACCATTTCTGCTCTCCATCATTATCAAGTGTTGGCAAGCAGTCCTTTTTTAGTCTTGACAAAAACAAGCAAAATAAAGGCATCAGTAGAGGAGATCTAAATATTGTCTGACTGGACCACACCTCCTTCCATTGGCATTTTCTATTCTTGACACCATCGTTTCCCTCTTGTGGGGAACAGGAAGAGAGTGGAATATAATTCCAGGAATCTTGGTTTCTGACAAGATGCTTAATTTTCAAAATGACATTTGGCATAGATTTGTGGGTATACTGTCTAGTGACATGGGGAAGAGAAAAGCAGCACCGAACATGTAGTTGCAACTAATACACATTTCAAGTATTAGAGATTGATTTTTAAAATTATTATTGTTTCAGTTAATTCTTCTCTTAACATACCACAGAATATACCATTGCTGAACAGAGCTGCCAAACCATATGTTTTCCATATCTGATTATTTTCCTCACCACAATCGAGAGGGTAGGTGTTGGGGAATAAGTGTTATGTATGCACATAAACACAATTCCCATGGAATTTATAATATTTATTTCCAGCATTTTATTCTAGCTTTTCCTCAGAATTCAAGGTGCTATACATTATATCACCCTCCTCATATATTCCCCATAATACCCCAGTAAGGTAGGTTCAGACTGAGAGGCTTTGACTGACCCAAGGTCATCTAGTGAGCTTCATGCACAAGTAGGTATTTGAACCCGGGTTTCCCATGTCCTATGTGCTGCAGAGGAGCTTTCAGCCCATGCCAAGAGGTGATGGGATGATGAAGAAATACACAATGGCCAATTCACAATATTGTAAAAAGTCTACATTTCTTCTTGAGGTCTATTGCAAGCAGCCTTAAGCATAACTCAGAGGTAAGAGCAGACAAAACACAAATAATCATCTATTTTCAAAACTGGATATTGAACTTAGGTGGTAGGGAAAAAATGCTGCAGCAAAGTCATTTTGTACAGTGTTCTACTGATCCACATTGGTCTGACCTCCATTGTGTGTCACTTCTGCAGGTTTCCATCAGTATAATCGTTTCTGCATTATATTACAGATTGAAGAGGCAGGCAGTTTGGATGTTGTACCGCATCATCTGTGGAATGTAGAATTGCTCTGTCACTGTTTTCACAGTGTATTTGTTTATAGAAGCAGGACTTCTACTTTTGAACAGGGCTCAATAGGCTTTGTCTCACTGTGTCTTCTCGGGCACAGAAATACACAGCGGAGTCTGCAGCTGTCAGGGAGTTCAGCTGGAGGGAGAATTCATTCTTTGAGGCATCTGAAGAAATGCTTGCTCTGCTCTTCAGAGAAGGGGCATATACTTGTGTCTCCATCATAGGGGTATATCCTTGCAATCCATTCCAGACCTTTCCCAGGAGCTTGACGGATCCAACTCCACTCATAGTACCCAGTAGAGATGGAGAAATCTGTGACTTTACAAAGCAGGTTGAGATTCTCTCCTGGTCTCACTATTCCTGGCCCAGATGATACAAGCTGAATGTCTGAGGAGACCCCTTGGAAAGAGAAAAGATGGCAATGAATGGTTGTTCGTCATCAAATCACCACATGAAGTAAATTAATTTGCAGAACTTCCCATACCTTTAGAAAGCACCACGAAAGAAAACAAAAGCAACAAGAGCTCCATAATGTTGATGAATAAATGTGTGCTAGAGATACAGGAAAGAGGGGACTCTGGGCTGGGAAGCAAGTGAAGATTTTATATTCAGGGTTTTTCAACCGAAACTACTCCCAACTTCCTGGTGGCATTTACATGAGACCTCCCCAGTGAGGCGCAAGAGGCAGATAAAAGCCATTTTGGCGATCAGGGTTTGCTGCTGGTTTCCTCTTTGTTCCCCGCACAAACACAAACACACAAAGACAAATGCACACAGAGTGGAGTTCTAATGGAGGGGGCATAGATGGAATGCATAATTCACTCAAAGACGTTGGTGTTGGAGGAAGGTTTGGAAGAGATTAATGAACTGGGGAAGCATTCTTCTTTTATACTTTAAAACTACTGGTTGTGGTGGAAAGTTCAAGGGACTGGCATTTATCATCATCATCATCATCATCATCATCATCATCATCATTTCAGCCTCCCTTCGCCATGCACCTATAGAGATGCTGTTGGTGTGATGCAATTATAATTTCAAATGCAGCATGTGAAAACAAATTGCTGGGAGGGAGTTCTGCTGTGGCAACATGGAGTAGAGGAATTTTAAATAAATAAAAGAAAATGTAAAAATATAGGTTCCATCTTTATATTCACACTCCAGTGCACCCTTCATTCACCACTGGAATGCCCACCACTCTCCCAAATACAAAACCATTATTTATTATCTCCCCCATGAAATTACATCAAGAGTCTCTTGTAAAAATCCTTCCTCTGCAATGAGGAAGATATTTAAAAGTTTCATTTGCATAAATATTTAGAATAGCCCTCTACATTTGAAAGGAGGCAATTTGCCTTCATAGGCAAAGGAAAGAGACAAAGTTGAGCCAATTCTACCCCCTCCCTCCCTTTTGTTTGGTGAGGGGTTGACTGACAAGAAGTCATAAGCACACAAGGGTTGTGGCTCAGGATGTCGCAGGAGCACGGAGGTTGTCTGGGTGAATTAAGAAGGAGTCCTCCTCACAAGCATTTGTATTTGGACAGGGGTGGGGAAACTCATCCAAATGTTTTGGGAGTCCCACACCTTTCATCCTAGGGGTAGGCATTGTGAAGCTTGAGAGATGATGATGATGATGAATATTATTATTATTTTATTATTATAATTATGTATCATTTTTCATCATAAAATCTCAGGATGGTTCACATGATTAAAATGCAATATAAAGCACAAATAAATAGTTAAAACGTTAAGTACATCAGCGGTCATGACTTGTCACAGCTGCTGTGGAGGAGACTTTGGCCTGACTGTGGTGGTGGCTGAGGAAGTGGGGCATTTAAACAGAAGCCAGGGTGGCTGCTGTAGATCTGGGATGTTCTGCTCAAAGTAGGGTGGTTGGAAGGTCTGCTGTACTACAAATATTTTGTTTACACATGCCCTCAATCTACAGGACATCCATATTTGTAGAAAATAAGATTGTGCCATGGATTTCTTCCCCACAAACTGTTGCCCATGAGCTGAGAGCACAGAGATAATTGCTTGAAAGTTTCTCAGGGACTCAAAGTCTCAGGGGGCTCATAGAAAGTTGGTTGACCAGGAAACATCTGAGAAAGTTATTGCGTTACAGATGAAATCACCAACCGTAGTTCGAGCAGCATTTTATTTCAGTCCTGGCAGATAGGGCATTTTCTCATCTTTGCACCATGACTGCCCCCTTGTGAGAAACAAGAGACGGAAGAGGTCTGCTTTTGTGAGAAGATGCTTAATGTGCAAAATGACATTTGGTAGAGATTAATGGGTTTTCCTTCCAGTGAAGCCAAATTCTCCTTTAGACCTTTCTAGTGATATTGGGAAGAGCAAAGCAGCACCAAACATGTAATTGCACCCAAAACACATTTTAAGTATTAGATCTTGATATTTTAATGTTTTTATTCTTTCAGTTAATTCACGTATTAAGATTCCACAGAAGACACCATTGCTGAACAGATCTGCCAAACCATACGTTTTCCAAATGTGATTCTTCTCCTCACCACAATGGAGAGGTAAGTGTGTGGATATGAGTAATCTGATCAGCTCCACCTGCTTAACTGTGGCAAGCAGGCATTAACATAAAGAACATTCCCATGGAATTTATCCTATTCATTCATAGCAATTTATCCCAGCTTTTCCCTTGAAGAATTCAAGGTGCTACACATGTTATTCCCCTGCTCATATATTCCCCTCAACACCCCAGTAGGGTAAGTCAAGCTGAGAGGCCGTGACTGACCCAAGATCATCCAGTGAGCTTCATGGACAAGTAGGGATTTGAACCCAGGTTTCCCAGGTTCTTTGTGCTGCAGAGGAGGTTTCAAGCCATGCCAAGGGATGATGGAATGATGAAGAAAGACACAATGGCCAATTCACAATTTTGTAAAAATTCCACATTTCTACTTAAGGTCTATCGCCACCAGCCTTAAACATAACTCAGAGGTATGAGCAGACAAAACACAAACAATCATGCATTTGCAAAATTGGATGTTGAATTTAAGTGGTGGTGGGGGGGAGATGCTGCAGCAAAGTATTTTTGTACAGCGTTGTACTGATCCACGTTGGTCAACCTCCTTTGTGGGTCACTTCTGCAGGTTTCCATCAGTATAATCATTTCTGGATTAAGTTGCAGATTGAAGAGGCAGGCAGTTTGGATGTTGTTCCGCATCATCTGTGGAATGTAGAATTGCTCTGTCACTGTTTTCACAGTGTATTTGTTGATAGAAGCAGGACTTCTACTTTTGAACAGGGCCCAATAGGCTTTGTCTCACTGTGTCTTCTCGGGCACAGAAATACACAGCGGAGTCTGCAGCTGTCAGGGAGTTCAGCTGGAGGGAGAACTCATTCTTTGAGGCATCTGAAGAAATGGTTGCTCAGCTCTTCAGGGAAGGGGCATATCTTGTGTTTCCATCATAGGGGTATATCCTTGCAATCCATTCCAGACCTTTCCCAGGTGATTGACGGATCCAATGCCACCCATAGTACCGAGTAGAGATGGAGAAACCTGTGACTTTACAAAGCAGGTTGAGATTCTCTCCTGGTCTCGCTATTCCTGGTCCAGATGATACAAGCTGAATGTCTGAGAAGACCCCTTGGAAAGAGAAAAGAGAGCAATGAATGATTGGACATCATCTAATTACTACATAAAGTAAATTAGCATTGCAGAACTTCCTTTACCTTTAGAAAAAGCCACCAAAAAAAACCAAGAGCAACAAGAACTCCATAATGTTGATGAATGAATGTGCTAGAGATACAGGAAAGAGGGGACTCTGGGCTGGGAAGCAAGTGAAGATTTTATATTCAGGGCTTTTCATCTGAAACCACTCCCAACTTGCTGGTGGTATTTACATGAGACCTCCCCAGTGAGGCACATGAGGCAGATAAAAGCAGTTTGGGGGGTCAGGCTTTGCTGCTGGCTTCCTCTTTCTCCCCTGCACACACAAACACACACAGACAAATGCACACAGAGTGGAGTTCTAAGGGAGGGGGCAAAAACGGAATGTAAAATTCAATCGAAGACGTTTGTGTTGGAGGAAGTTTTGGAAGAAATTAATATACTGGGTATGATTTTTTCTTTCTTTTATGCTTTAAAACTGCTGGTTGTGGTGTATCAGTCTATAGACTGGCATTATTATTATTATTATTATTATTATTATTATTATTTTCATCCTCCCTTCATTCATCCCTCGAATGCCCACCACACTCCCAAATGCAACACCTTTCTTATTTTTCTCCCGTCATGAAATCACATCAAGAGTCTTTTTAAAAAATGCTTCCTCAGCAAGGATGAAAGGCTTTGGGACTCCAATGCCTTTCATCCTAGGGGTAGCCATTTTGAAGTTCGAGAGATGATGATGATGGTGATGATGATGATTTTATTATAGTTATATATCACTTTCCATCATAAAACCTCAGGATGGTTCACAAGATTAAAATACAACTTAAAATAAAAAAATAAATAGTTAAAACATTAAGTACGTCAGAGGTCTTGACTGGTCACAGTGGCTGTGGAGGAGACTTTGGCCTCACTGTGAAATGGTCAAATGAAGTGGAAGAAAATTTAGATTAAGTATGAAGAAACACTGTAGATCACAGCTCAGCAAAGAAATGAAATGTTTGTGGAATACACTCTCTTAAAGGCTTTAAATAAATAAAAACAACAACACAAAAAGCATATGTATAAGAATCCCATGTTAATGTAGAGCACATGACACAACATTCTCATAACTCCTTGTTCTTCCTCTTCTCAAAGCATGGGGAATCCTGTCTTTCTAATAGGCAAATGAGAAATATAAAAGCTGTGTTTACATGGGGGTGTCACTAAACATGGTGCTCATGACTGCATATATATGCATGTTCAGAAACATTTCCTATTTACATGTCAAGGCATCCTCTTTGGTCCTCTTTGAGCAATAAAAAGACCCTAACTTAAAATAATAATAATAATAATAATAATAATAATAATAATAATAATCAGTGAGCATCCTGTGTGTTATATAGTTCATGTAAAAGAGGGATAGAAGCAAGAATCAAACCACAATATGCTGGTTTAAGCCATGTAAAATCCTGACCTTAAATATGTCTTTTGCCTCAGAGACTTAAATAACAAACAGGTGGGGAAGTGCTAACATGCTAAAGGGGACAAACATCTCAGAGAGTGTCTGTGGGCAAAGGAGGGTTTTTGCTTGGCTGCAGAGTCACTTCCTCTCACTGTGTGTCTTGCACAGTAATACACAGCTGTGTCCTCTGGTTTCAGGTTGTTCATTTGCAGATAGAGGAGGCTGTTGGAATTGTCCCTGGAGATGGTGAACCGTCCCTTGACTTTATCCGAGTAGCGTTTGCCAGATGAATCTGTACTTATGTCTCCCACCCAATCCAGTCCCTTTCCAGGAGCCTGCCTCACCCACTCCATGTAGTAGCTGCTGAAGGTGAACCCGGAGGCTTGACAGGAGAGGTGGAGGGACTCCCCAGGTCTCTTGACATCCCCTCCAGACTCAACCAGCAGGACTCCAGACTGGGCACCTAGAAAGAAAGGCATTTTAACATAACTGCTGCATGTTATTACACTCAGAGTGTCCCATGCTTCTTGATTTGAGAACGAATGAATTTACCTCCAAGAGCTGCAGAAAATAAAACAAGTTGTAGCAAAAGTATCATCTTCCTTATCTATTGCTAGAGAGCTGAGTGAAAAGTGGGCTCAGGTATTCAGGGTCACTGCTGCAGGGAGGGGGTCTGACCATCCTAAATAGGTGTCTCTCTCTCTGATAATTTGCATACCCAGCAGGAGAAAAGCAGCAACAGAGACTTCAGGCAGTCTCCGACTGTAGGCATATTCTAGTCTTTGAACAAGTCTGCTTCCTCATTAATGTACAACTTCCCTTCTTAACAAGGGTGGAAATATATATATTTCTAAGCATAAACTGAATACACAAACATTTGAGGGGGGGAAAGTCCTCTTGAGCATGCCATGTAATCCCGGTGAACAATTTCTTGACATTGTTGCAGGGACAAATTGTGCCGGAATAGCATGTTCAAGTGAAGCAGCAGAAGGGAAAGCTTAGAAAAACCATTAAGCAAAAATATTGTTGCAGGGAGGAATTGTGCCGGAATGGCACGTTCAAGTGAAGCAGCAGAAGGGAAAGCTTAGATTAACCATTAGGCAAAAATATTTTTGTAAGTTTTTTTATAGGTATCCTGACTTGAAGAAAGAATCAGAGCAAAAGACAAGGCCCTCTCAGGGTCCCTTGTTTCTGGCCTGCCCATGGTTACCTGTTTACACACAGAGCCATTCCCTGCAAAGCACACCTCCCAGACCCACCTCAGCTGAAATTAGGCTTCAATAAATAAACACTTGTTTTAGGCAACTCAATAGTTCGCTGTGGTGTATGCAGTTGATACAAAGGTTTTCCGCACAGGGGCTATAGATATACAGCTTAGATATTGATATACTGCCTAGGTAGAATATTGGAGGAAATGACAAGGCATTCTCATAGAATCTTGTTGCTGCCCTTCTCATGTTTGAAATAGGAAATAGGAAAGCTGTGTTTACATCAGAGGGTGGCAGTGTGGCAACCTTCCTTGCTTTCTATATATTCCACTTCCCCCATTGAAATTAGGCTTGAAGGTAGCACTTGATTGTAGCCAAGATAATAGTTTGTGGTGTGTGGTTGACTGTGGTGTTTCTGTGTGCTGCCCATGAGATATTTTTTTCTGGGTGGCACATATGTCCACGGGTCCAGAATAGTTGATGATCCCTGGTCTACATGAACCGGATGCTTCATTCACATAAATAGCAAACAGAAGTATTTTCATCCCCAAAGGTAAAACTGGGGGTAAACTGTATGCTTTTCAATCAGAACAATCTCCATCGGTCACACAAGAAAATGTCATATGCCCATGCCCATGGGTCAGTCACCATTTAGGTTGCTTTTGATGTCTTCAGGCTATAGGGCACCCAGAATTAGACACTAACTGATTAGGCCATGAATTCCTCCTTCATGAATTGCTACCCATGGGCTGGCGACATAAGAGAAGATTGTGAGAAAGTCTCCCAGGGAGTCAAATCTCAAGGGGCTCCTAAAATGTGGCTTCACAAGAAATGTCTGAGGAAACGATTAGCCTCCCAGATGAAACCAGCAACTGTACTTAAAGCACCAATTTAATTCGGTCATGGCCGATGGCATTTTCTGTTCTTTGCACCATGACTGTCCCCTTGGGGAGACAAGGAGGAGGAGGTGGTGGTGGTAGGGCGTTCTGAGGTCTTGTATTGTGAGAAGATGGTTAATATGTGATAGGATAGAGATTTATGAATTTTCCTTCAGTGATGCCAGAAGATGTGTTCTAAGACTATAATAAGAAAGGGGATAGAAGCTAGAATTATACTTTAACTAGGAGGTTTCAGAAATCAGACTCTCCTTCATTGGAGCTTTTAAACAGAAGTTGTCAGGGATTCTTACATTTAGCAAAACAAGTGTTAATTTACCAATCCCAAGTGTTATTTTACCAATCTTAAGCAAGGGAGGGCACCTGTGTTTGTTTGGTGTCAAACTCATGCCTGACAATTTTGTTGCACACCATCCCAATCTCAGAGCAGCAAAAATTCCAGGGGTCAGAGGTGGATTCAAGGGAACTTGACATGTTTGGTTGCACAAGACATGGAGTCTTGGGGTGCCATAACTATGACTTAGTATGGAGCATGAGAGGTGGGGGTTTCAGATTTTGGCATCGCACAGGGTGCTGCTGAAATTTGAGATCCCAAGGTTCAGCACTGCAGGGTTTCCAGCTCTAGGTGTAGATGAACCAGACAGTAGAGTCACACTTTAAAATATGAAGTATTTTTCTCCGCTCAAATATCACTATAGGCATATCGGTTAAACTAGGCATTATAGGCATACAAAGGTTGAACTAGGCACACATCATACTGCACATGTCCTGTTTCCACATTATGGTTCCTTGTGTATTCCATAATCACTATCTATGACAATTTTATTTTAATACCTCCAATCTATAGGACACCTAGATTAGGAGAGAAGTCATTTGTGTCATGGATTCCTCCTCCCTGAATTGTGACTCATGGGCTGAAGAACTAGAGAGATGTCTTTCAAGGCATCCGGGGCTCAAGGGGCCCATACAAAGTTGTTTCACATGGAAATGTCTGAGGAATATATGGGGAAATGATTACATATAAAATCACCAATGGGACTTCAAGCACCATTTTATGTTAGTTGTGGTTGATGACATTTTTAGTTCTTTGCACCATGACTCTCTCTTTGTGTGTTCTTTGTGACGTGCAGAGAAATGTATCGGTCTGAATTATCTGAATACTTTTATTCAATTTCTTGATTCTGAATCAATTCAGAGGCAGCTGCAGGCAAAGGAGGGTTTTTGCCTGGGTTCAGATTCACTTCCTCTCACTGTGTATGTCTGCTCCACAGTAATACACAGCCGTGTCCTCAGGTTTAAGGCTGTTCATTTGCAGATAGAGGAGGCTGTTGGAATTATCCCTGGAGATGGTGAATCGTCCCTTCACTTTATCCAAGTAGCGAATGTCAGATGAACCTGCATTTATACTTGCAACCCATTCCAGGCCCTTTCCCTGAGCCTGTCTTCCACAGTGCATCCATTTGCTGCTGAAGGTGAACCCAGAGGCTCGACAGGAGAGGCGGAGGAACTCCCCAGGCCTTTTCACATCCCCTCCAGACTCAACCAGCTGGACCTCTGACTGGACACCTAGAAAGAAAGGCATTTTAAGAGACCTGGTGTATGTCTTTAACACCCATCATGTACTAGCTGTTTTCAACAGAAAGGATGGATTTACCTCCAAAGGCTGCTGAAAAGAAAACAAGCTGAAGCAAAGCTATCATTTTCCTGTGTGAACTGTTGTCCCAAGCATGCAGGCAAAGGGAGGGTGTCTGACTGCCTTTGAGAGGAAGCTTTCTCTGAAGATTTACATACCCATTAGGATAAAAGGACTAGCAGAAACATTTGGCAATGTAGAACTGGAGGTGTGTCTGCTCTTTGCAAAAATACTCTTCTTTGCTACCATACAATGCACACAGCTCTTTACAGTGGTGGATTTATGTATCCATATCAGGTTAGAAAAGCAAAACAGGCTTCTTTTTTTGAACATGTTCACTGCCCTTATTAGGGATGGTGGTGAACGGCTCATTAACTTAAATGGAATGATATGATCAAATGAGGTTTCAGAAAGTTTAGATTGGGAATTAAATAAACATGTAGATAAGGGCACAGCAAAGAGAGAGAAATGTTTGTCAAATGCCTTCTCTTAAAGGTTTTAAACGAAAAGTTAGAAGATACAGTTTATTCTGCCTTAAGACCAAGTAATTCTGCACCAGACAAGGCATGCCCACAGTTCCTTATTTCTACCTTTCTCAAAACAACAAAAGTCCTTTGTAATGTGCCCTTTGCAATGTGTGAATGAGGAAATACGTCCTGGGTTGCTAACATGCTGCCCATGGGTGCTCATGCATCTGCCGAAAGCGTCCCTGGTTCTCTCCGCACTCCACCCCCCGAGATGAGCCTTTAAATAAGCACAGTCTGTATAACAGGTTGTGGTGTGTGATGGGTTGCTTGTGGTGTTTGTGCATAGTGCGCATAACAGATTTTTCTGATATCCATATGTGCCCATGGGTTGTTGGTGGCTCCTGGCCTACATGAACCAGACACTTGAGTCAGACAAAAATAAAAAATAAAATCAAAAATGAACAGGAGAATCTTTTGCTGATCAAACAATTGCTATTGGTATCTCCAAAAGTAGAACTAGGAACAAATGTGTGTTGTTCTAAAGGTCTGCCTATTTCAACCTGCTTACCTAATGAAGAACTTATGCATCCAAAGTTAATGAAAGAGTGGTTTTTGAGATAGATGATAGATAGATAGATAGATAGATAGATAGATAGATGATAGATAGATAGATAGATAGATAGATAGATAGATAGATAGATGATAGATAGATATAGATAGATGGATAGATGGATAGATGATAGATAGATGATAGATAGATAGATAGATAGATAGATAGATAGATAGATGATAGATGATAGATGATAGATAGATAGATGCACACTACATACTTATCATGCGATCTCAAAGCAGGCATGTGTGCGCATGTAGAAAGTGATCTCAACCCAATATGTTAAATTAAACATAAA
Organism: Podarcis lilfordi; assembly: GCA_947686815.1. Taxonomy (NCBI): domain Eukaryota; kingdom Metazoa; phylum Chordata; class Lepidosauria; order Squamata; family Lacertidae; genus Podarcis; species Podarcis lilfordi. The sequence goes on from CANTUW010000009.1 coordinate 164,012, forward strand.
AAGGCCTTAACTTCCAAAGAAATGTACAGAGTGAGCATCACGTGTTACATAGCCCATGACAAACAGTGATAGAAACAAGAATATAACCATATATAGGAAGGTGTTGAAGACAGGATCAAGATTTCTATATTTTTAAGAATTATGCTCTCCCATCTCAAACACTGTAAGGCAATGGATATCTCACCCTTTCCCTGGTCCAGTGTCTACCTAAGCACTGCAAGGAAGAGCAATGTGAAGTATAGTGGAAATAGCTGGAGCCTCTGAGAGCTGCTGGAACCTGTGCAAAACCTTAACCTGGAATGTGTTTTGGGGTCTCATTGTAAAATGGGATAGTGAATGTTGATGTGCAAAGGAGACATGAAAATATTCCTTTAAACTATAAGTTACAATGCTTGTTCCTCAAGATTGTAATTGAGAGCAGCCATGTGAAAAGGAGGGTTTTTGTCTGGCTTCAGATTCACTTCCTCTCACTGTGTCTCTTGCACAGTTGTTGGAATGAATTCATGACAGACAAGTGGCAGGTGTCATATGAGAGGCGTCTGCCGGGGCAAGCCCCGAGAACTCTCTTTTATTGAATATTACAAACATTGCCACAGGTGTGCTTGTGGCTGATTGGTTGATACAAACACAAAGCAACTTGTTGCTGATTGGTTAACATAAGTACAAGGCGGGAATTACATATAAACATTAATCACCGATAGATTAAAGGCTGGGAAACGGAGCTGGAACTAGACAGGCATGAAACCTCCTAATTAAATTATAACTAAAGATTGATATTACATGACTAAAACAATTACTAATGATTGATCAGAACATGAAAGAATATAATAATCGAGTTCCATAGATGTGGTCAGCTATGCATTAAGAACAGATCATATTGTTTGTTCATGAACTTAAAATGAACTGAGGAATGAGGGAATGTCTTGGTGTTTAGAACAGGTTTGTACAGTGTGTGCAGAAGCAGAGAAAGGATTATAAGCGAGACTTCCCAGAATGCAAGAGAAAAGAAGCAATACTTCTCCCATAATGCCACAGTTATGTGCAGAAAGAGAACTTCCCTTTACACAGTAATACACAGCCGTGTCTTCCAATTTAAGGCTGTTCATTTGCAGATAGAGGAGGCCGTTGGAATTGTCCCTGGAGACGGTGAATCTTCCCTTGACTTTATCCAAGTAGTAAATGTAATTAGATTGGGGATATATGTAGGCTACCCATTCCAGGCCCTTTCCAGGAGCCTGCCTCACCCACGCCATGTAGTAGCTGCTGAAGGTGAACCTGGAGGCTTGACAGGAGAGGTGGAGGGACTCCCCAGGCCTTTTCACATCTCCCCCAGACTCAACCAGCTGGACCTCCGATTGGACACCTAGAAAGAAAGGCATATTGAGAGACCAGATCCATGTTATGAACACCCAGAATGTACCAGCTTTCTTTAACTGGAAGAATGAATTTACCTCCCCAAGCTGCTGAAAAGAAAACAAGCTGAAGGAAAACTATCATTTTCCTTGTCTGATTCTTTGAGAGAGTTAAGCAAGAAGTGGTCACACATATGCAAGGGAAGGGAGGTTCTCTGACTGCTTTAAAAAAGATGCTCCTCTATAGATTTACATATCCATCAGTATAAAAGCACCAACAGAGACTCTGGGCAGTGAGGGAATAGAGTCCTGTCTGCACTTTGTCAGAAATCTCCTTCTTTGCTGCTGCACAGTTTGTACAGGTCTTTACAGTGATGGTTTGATGTAGAACTCTCAGGAAAATAATAATATAATAATAATAAATTTTATTTATATCCCGCCCTCCCCAGCCGAAGCCGGGCTCAGAGCGGCTAACAACAATAAAACAGTACAAAAGTACAGCACAAACAACACTCTAAAATCGTTCATTATAAAATTAATTAATTCAAGCCACTGGCAACCATTGGGCCAGAGCTCCACGAGGATTGCCGAGGGAGGGAGTCAGGCTGTGCCCTGGCCAAAGGCCTGGTGGAACAGCTCTGTCTTGCAGGCCCTGCGGAAAGATGTCAAGTCCCGCAGGGCCCTGGTCTCTTGTGACAGAGTGTTCTACCAGATCGGAGCCACAGCCGAAAAAGCCCTGGCTCTAGTTGAGGCCAGCCTAACTTCTCTGTGGCCTGGGACCTTCAAGATGTTTTTATTTGAAGACCGTAAGTTTCTCTGTGGGGCATACCAGGAGAGGCGGTCCCGTAGGTACGAGGGTCCTAGGCCGTATAGGGCTTTAAAGGTTAAAACCAGCACCTTAAACCTGATCCTGTACTCCACCGGGAGCCAGTGCAGCTGGTATAGCACCGGGTGAATGTGATCTCGCAGCGAAGACCTCGTAAGGAGTCTCGCTGCAGCATTCTGCACCCGCTGGAGTTTCTGGGTCAGTCTCAAGGGCAGCCCCACGTAGAGCGAGTTACAATAATCCAGTCTGGAGGTGACCGTCGCGTGGATCACAGTGGCTAGGTCAGGGCGAGAGAGGTAAGGAGCCAACTGCTTAGCTTGGCGGAGATGGAAAAATGCCGCCTTTGTTATAGCTGCAATCTGCGCCTCCATGGAAAGGGAGGTGTCGAAGATTACACCCAAACTCTTAACGGACGGTGCTGGCACTAATTGCGCCCCCGCAAGAGATGGGAGTTGCCCCCCCAATCCCATATCGCCCCGTCCCAGCCACAGGACCTCTGTCTTCGAAGGATTTAGCTTCAACCGGCTCCCACGTAACCATCCAGCCACAGCTTCCAAACATCTGGTCAGTGTGTCTGGGGCCGAGTCAGGATGGCCATCCATCAACAGATAGAGTTGGGTGTCATCGGCATACTGATGGCAACCCAGCCCAAAACTCCGAACAAGCTGGGCGAGGGGGCGCATAAAGATGTTGAAAAGCATCGGGGAGAGTATTGCACCCTGAGGTACTCCACACACCAAGGAGTGGCGCGATGACAATTCCCCCCCAAGCGCCACCCTCTGTCCCCGACCAGAGAGAAACGAGCGCAGCCATTGAAGGACTGTGCCCTGGATCCCCACGTCGGCAAGGCGGTGGTCCAGAAGTTCGTGATCGACCATGTCGAAAGCTGCTGACAGATCTAGAAGAATCAGCAGCCCCGACCCGCCTCGATCCAGCTGTCTACGAAGATCATCTGTTAGGGCAACCAGAGCTGTCTTGGTCCCATGACCAGCGCGGAAGCCGGACTGGAATGGATCCAGAGCCGATGTTTCATCCAGAAAACCACCAAGCTGTTCAGCAACCGCTCTCTCAATCACCTTACCCAGGAACGGAAGATTCGAAACCGGGCGGTAATTGGATAGATCTAAAGGATCTAATGATGTTTTCTTTAAGAGCGGGCGCACCACTGCCTCCTTCAGTTCCCCTGGGAATGTCCCCGTGCCAAGGGACAAATTGATGATATCCCCCAGGAGGGCCCGAACCTCGTCTGGACACGCTCTAATCAGCCAAGACGGGCACGGGTCAAGAGGACAGGTGGTGGGCTTTCCAGCTCGGAGGAGTCTGTCCACATCGGCTGGGGATATCTGGTCGAAGTGGTCCAATACTGGACCCGAGGACAGTCGAGGGTCCTCCAGTTCCTTTATTGTATCCAAATTGGCAGGGAGGTCATGGCGGAGCAACAAGACCTTCTCCGTAAAAAAGCTCGCAAATGCCTCACAGCTGTGTGTCAAATCGTTATTTAAATTTAGCTGTCCCTCAAGGGACGTTAAAGACCTGATTATACTAAATAATTGCGCTGGGCGAGAGCTAGCGGATGCAATGGAGGCCGAGAAGTATGACTTCTTAGCAGCCTTCACCGCCATCTCGTAGGTTTTCATAAAAGCCCTATAAGATGTTCTTGAGGCTCCGTCACGGGCACCCCACCATACTCGCTCTAGCCGTCTGAGGTCCCGCTTCATTTTCCGGAGCTCCTCGGTAAACCAGGGAGCCCGGTTTCTGCGGGGTCGCAGAGGGCACTTAGGTGCGATCTCATCAATGGCTTCCAGGAGCTGGGTATTCCAGCCCTCAACAAGCTCAGTCAATGAGTCGCCAGGGGGAGCAAGGTCCCGCAAGGCTTGGCGGAATCTATTAGGGTCCATCAGCCTCTGCGGGTGAGCCCAAATCGGCTCGCCACCTAAGCAGGGTGGGGGTGGAAAGTCAATCCTGGCTTTCAGAGCGTAGTGATCAGACCATGGCACCTTCATCGAAGGAGACATGATCACATCTATACCTACGCCAAAGATCAAATCCAGCGTGTGGCCTGCTTGATGTGTGGGGCCCGAAACAAACTGGGAGAGCCCTAGTGTCGCCATGGAAGACACCAGGTCCAGAGCCTGTGAGGAGGGAGTGGCATCAGCATGGATGTTGAAGTCCCCCAATACCAATAGGTTAGGGAACTCCAAGGCCCAGCCGGCCACCGCCTCCAATAGGCCTGACAGGGTGGCTGCTGGTGCGCTAGGTGGCCGGTACACCAGCCAGACAGCCAAGCTCTCCTTGGAGCCCCACACTAGGCCAACACATCCAATGCCGGGGATCGATGGCGATGGTAGAGCCCTGAAAGGACAATCTTCCCGGATTAATACTGCCACCCCTCCCCCCCCCGGCCCACAGTCCGCGACTGGTGGAGGACGGAGAAACCCGGGGGCGGCATCTCTCGTAAGGGAACTGTTGCCCCTTCGCGCACCCAGGTCTCCGTCACACAAGCCAGGTTGACCCCCTGCGAGATAAAGAAATTTCGCAGGTTGGCGGTTTTATTGCCTATAGACCTGGCATTGCACAGCACCAGTGACGGAGGTGAGTAATCCTTGCTCACCCTACCCTCGTCCCTTGGGATGGGGCGCAGATTGGAAGGGGTACGAGCGTATCCATATCTCGATCCCCTTCGCCTATAACATCTGCCCCCACCGCCATACCTCCCTTGCCCCTCCACGGTAGAAATCCCAGGCCTCATAGTAGCCTCCATTGATGGCAATTAATGTTATTCTTTCGCAGCCTAGAACAATAAAACCTTAAAACAATAAAAACAAAAACAACCCAGAAAACAATAAAACAATACAAATAAAAATTGCAAAAATTACAAATTCATCAAAATCTAACAAATTCCCAAGCCCACCCAAACATCCATCCCACCCGCATATATAAAAAATCTAAAGGGAAAGGAAAATATTTAATAATAATAAAAAAATGTTAAAAAGAACTCTGCACCCCTCTGGGTCCTCCTGGGCAGTAGCAGCATCAGTGGCAACAACCATCCTTGTGAGGCCCCACCCTGGGCCAGATAGTAAGTGGCAGGAGCAGTCCTTGTGAGGCTTCAGGCCCCGCCCCAGGCCAGATGGGAAGTGGCAGGAGCAGGGCCCTCAGGCACTCACCACAGGGGAGTCTTCCTGGGCAGCAGAGCAGTCCTTGTGAGGCTTCAGGCCCCGCCCCAGGCCAGATGGGAAGTGGCAAGAGCAGGGCCCTCAGGCACTCACCACAGGGGAGTCTTCCTGGGCAGCAGAGCAGTCCTTGTGAGGCTTCAGGCCCCGCCCCAGGCCAGATGGGAAGTGGCAAGAGCAGGGCCCTCAGGCACTCACCACAGGGGAGAGCAATACAGGTTTTCATAAACTCCATCACTTTCAGCATGCCCAGTGCTTGTACCATCAAAGGTGGGGAACAATTTCTTAGCATAACTGTGGGGAGGAATTGGGCTGCAATGATATGGTCAAATGAAGTGGAGGAAAATCTAGATTAACACTATAGATCACAGCTCCACAAATAAATGAAATGTCTGTGGAATGCTCTCTCTTAAAGGCTTTAAATAAAAAGATACATGAATAGCATGCGTATAAGAATCCTGTCTTAATGTAGAATAGTAGAGCACATGATATGACATTTTCATAGCTCCTTGTTATTGCTCTTCTCAAAGCATGGGGAAACCTGTCTTTGTAAGATGTGAATGAGAAATACAAAAGCTTTGTTTACATTGGGGGGTGTTATATGGGTGCATTTGCACGTTCAGAAACATTCCCTGCTTGTATGTCAAGGCATCCTCCCTTTGGTCCTCCCCAATACCAAGAATCAGATAAACAACAACCAATACTTGGGTGAAATCAGGCCACAACTTTATTGACAACAGAAGTTTGGCATAGATATTTGGAATACCCCCCCCTCCAAAAAGAACTTGTATTTTGGGGACAAGAAGAAATGAGGGAGTTGCTGACCTACATTAAAGGGTAACTCTCCCACTGGATTGCACCTGGGGAGTACTATGGCCCCTCACCCCTGCCTGAGCATCAGGACAGTAGCATCTCCCCATGATCCCTTTAACAGGATACTCTGTTTCGAAGGCAGGGGCTACAACCACCCCTCAGAACAAGACTATACCTACCCAATGCCTAAACTGTCAAAGTTGTGACAATTACAATGAGGATGGCGAAAAGCAGAGAGCTGAGTGGGAAAATTTCAACCTGGCCCCCAATACGGTGATCGACTATGCCATAGCAAAGTGGAGCAGAACAACATGCAATAGCAATATGTAAAGTGGGTGGGTGGGGATCCAACGAAAAGTGGCTGCAGAAAAAGCCACGGGTCTGTATTATGTACTTGCTCCCAACTCACTGATTAGGCAAGTGGACAGGGCAAATTACCCGTATATACTCGAGTATAAGTCGACCCGAATATAAGCCGAGGAACCTAATTTTACCACAAAAAACTGGGAAAACTTATTGACTCGAGTATAAGCTGTTTCACCACACCACAAACCTCTTCCTCCCAGCCCCTCCCGTTCCTTTGCTGCCAAGAGGTCAGAGGCTGGTGGCAGTAGCGGCGGAGGAAGAACAAGCAGCCCAAAAGGGCTGCTTTCAGGCTGCTCGTTCCTCCTTCTCTGCCACCGATAGCCACCGACAGGGACCCTCACTTGAGTATAAGCTGAGGGGGACTTTTTCAGCATAAAAAATGTGCTGAAAAAGTCGGCTTATACTCGAGTATATGCGGTACTCAAGCAACAAGTTTGGCTCAGGGCATTTCCATGCTGCCTGGGAATCCCAAGTCAGATTGTGGCATGTAGGGGAATGCCAGCCCACAGTAATGCTCACCGCAGAGGATGAACACACTTCTCACAGTATCCTCGCTCCCCAATGGAAATTTCAAAGAATCTCTTTAGTGTAGCCAATAGAATAAGCTGTGGTGTGTGGCAGTTTGTGTGTTGTTGCTCATTGCAGAATGATGGCCCTAAATGTAAATGAAAAAGAGAACTGACTCACATTTAAAAAATAAATATTTGTAGATCTGATCTGGACCCTGAGGTCATAATTTGAGGCCGTTTTTTCATGTTCCTCCTCCACATGATGTCTGCAGGGTGGCAAAATGAGAAGGAGCCTTTTCTGCAATGGCTCCCTGTTTGTGGAACGCTCTCCCCAGTGAGGATTGCCTGGAACCATGATTATACATCTGTAGGCACCAGGCAAAACCTTTTCTCTATAACCAGGCCTGTTAAGTTGTGGGTGAACATATCAGACGACACAGTGATTCTTTAAACAGCTCTTGTTTATTCACAGGCCAGAACTGAACTGAACTGAAGGGTTTAAACAGCCTGCTTATATAGAGCTCCACTACAACGCAACTGTAACAACTCTCTGTAACTATCCAATCATTGAATGTCACTTTCAATCCCTTATTTGCATATGTGGACCTGAGTGAAAACTATTTACAGTATCCCCCTGCAGGCCCAGGGGGAGAACTTCAGTACAAAACAAGGCCTTTGCCCATTAACTATCCGTGGTCTATTAGAAGTGGATGAGGTGTTTTTAATGTATTTCTCTTTACTCTTGGTTTTAATGTATCTATGTGGGGTTTTGTCTCTTGGGTTGTAAGTCTCATTGGATTGCCATGGGAAAGATAAAGCAACTGATAAATTCATAATAATAACACTAATAAATCAATATAATTTGCCTAGCAAGAGCCCCAGGTGTACAGCTGCATGACTAGCTAGCTGTCTCTGTGTGAATGGGGACCGGGAAAAAGAAGGTGGCAGACTATGGGACAAAATTATCTTAACAGGTTTCTTTGATCTCTGGCAGCTGATATAATATCCATATTTTCATGTGGAATCTTGCAGAGAATGCAACTCATCTGTTTTGATTAAAGGAGGGTTTTTGTCTGGCTTCAGATTCACTTCCTCTCACTGTGTATCTGCCACAGTAATACACAGCCGTGTCTTCCGATTTAAGGCTGTTCATTTGCAGATAGAGGAGGCTGTTGGAATTGTCCCTGGAGATGGTGAATCTTTCCTTCACTTTATCCAGATAGTACATTGCACCTGAATTGTGGCTTATGTAGGCCACCCATTCAAGGCCCTTCGCAGGAGCCTGTCTCACCCAGTGCATGCCATAGCCCCCAAAGTTAAACCCAGAGGCTCGACAGGAGAGGCGGAGGAACTCCCCAGGCCTTTTCACATCTCCTCCAGACTCCACCAGCTGAACCTCTGATTGGACACCTGGAAAGAAAGATTTTAAGAAGTTTCTGCATGTTAACAACACCCAGAATGAACCAAACTTTGATAACTGGTATGAGAAATTTACCTCCTAAAGCTGCTGAAAAGAGAACAAGCTGAAGCAAAGCTATCATTTTTGCCTGCCTGATGCTTTGAGAGATTTGACCAAAATGTGGTCCCTGGTATGCAGTGGTAGGGAGCGTGTTTGACTGCTTTAAAGAGGAAGCTCTCTCTGAAATTTACATAAAAGCACCATCAAAGACATTCAACAATGTCTGACTGGAAGCAAATGGTGACCTGGCAAAAATATACTTATTTGCCATTGCACAATTTGCATAGCTCTTAACCTTGATGGGCTTATGTATCCCCCTCATGCACACAGGCTCCGTGATTTCAAAGATGGAAACCATCAAATATATAAATAATGGGGGCAGGGGTAATGGGTTTGAAGTATGTGCCTGAAAGTACATTTCATTTAAAATTACTTTGAAATTGGTCAAAGAAGTTGATCAAGGGGAAACATTGAATTTAGATCAATTCAATCTCTATTGTTGTTGTTCTATAATATCTTGCCCAAACCAGAGAATACAGCTAGTTTGCGCTGGTGAATGTTGTGAAACAGTTAAAATACATTAGTTTTGCATGGCCTAATTTTTGTTTCTTAAAGAAAGTGTCTTATTGCTTCTCTAAATAAAGATTAGAGACGCGGGTGATACTGCGGCCTAAACCACTGAGCTTTGGACTTGCCGATCAAAAGGTCGGTGGTTCGAATCCCCGGAATGGGGTAAGCTTCCGTTGCTCGGTCCCAGCTCCTGCCAACCTAGCAGTTTGAAAGCACGCCAAAAAGTGCAAGTAGATTAATAGGTACAGTTCTACCCCCCACCCCCGACTCAACCATCTGAATTTCTGATTCAGCACCTGGAAATAAAGGCATTTTAAGACGCTTGTCCATACTTCTGCTAGTGTTGTGCCTAGAAAACACAAGTCTGAGTGGTTTCCCCTCTTTAGTGATAGATAAGAAGAAATTGCAATTTGGAGGAACCACAAATGGCTGTTTGCTCCAATGGAGCACTAAAGAACAGTTTGCCGGGGGAAGGGGGCAGTTATCAGCGAGACAGTGGGTAAGGCCTCAAGATGAAGCTGTTTTCTTTAATTGAAAAGATGTATTTACCTCCAAATGCTGTTGAAAAGAAGACAAGTTGGAGCAAAAGTATCATTTTCCCTCTTGAATTATTTGAGATGGTTTAGTGAAAAGTGGTCCCAGGAATTCAGGGTTTTGTAACTGGGGCAGGGTTAGCGCCTAACTGACATGGAGGAAGCAGCTCTTTGGTGGCTTATTGCCACATATATATTTTTAATAAATAGTATGCTTATTTACTAAAGTACACTATAAAAGAGAAATACAGGGACCTTCAAATTAAATATCCTTTTACGGGGGAGTATAGTGAGGAGGTGAACATATCTGCTTTTCTCAGGGCAGGGCAACTCTGGTGAGACTTGGCAAATTAATATGAATATAATGTGTGACTTGGCAAATACAATTACCTACATGAATCAGGAAATTTACTTGCATCAAGAAGAGAAGAAGAGTTTGGATTGGGTATCCCGCTTTATCACTACCCGAAGGAGTCTCAAAGCGGCTAACATTCTCCTTTCCCTTCCTCCCCCACAACAAACACTCTGTGAGGTGAGTGGGGCTGAGAGACTTCAAAGAAGTGTGACTAGCCCAAGGTCACCCAGCAGCTGCATGTGGAGGAGCGGGGACGCAAACCCGGTTCACCAGATTACGAGTCCACCACTCTTAACCACTACACCATGTTTGCTCTCCATCATTATCAAGTGTTGGCAAGCAGTCCTTTTTTAGTCTTGACAAAAACAAGCAAAATAAAGGCATCAGTAGAGGAGATCTGAATATTGTCTGACTGGACCACACCTCCTTCCATTGGCATTTTCTGTTCTTGACACCATCGTTTCCCTCTTGTGGGGAACAGGAAGAGGTGGAATATAATTCCAGGAGTCTTGGTTTCTGACAAGATGCTTAATTTTCAAAATGACATTTGGCATAGATTTGTGGGTATACCGTCTAGTGACATGGGGAAGAGAAAAGCAGCACCGAACATGTAGTTGCAACTAATACACATTTCAAGTATTAGAGATTGATTTTTAAAATTATTATTCTTTCAGTTAATTCTTCTCTTAACATACCACAGAATATACCATTGCTGAACAGAGCTGCCAAACCATATGTTTTCCATATCTGATTATTTTCCTCACCACAATGACCGCTCCCCGCTTAAAACGGGGGGCGCCCTTTGCGTGGATGCACGCAGCCCCTAGATCTGGAGCGGCTCCAACAGCATAGGCTTGGTTTGCCTTCCCTCAGGTGGGATACCTGGAGGTCTCCGCCTACCTCAGTCAGTTGTCCAATCCCACCTGGGGGAAGCGTTGCCAAGCAGACCAGGCCAGATAGGGGGAGGGATTACCTGCCCACACAATAGAGGGAGGATCTTACCTGGGAATCCTCACTTGGCTCCAGAGCTTCTCCCACCCTACCCACCCTCAGTTAATGTCTTATTTGCAGGTTAACTTTTCTTCACAGGTTTTGCAGGTTAACTTTTCTTCGCAGGTATGCGGGCGCTGCTACGTTAAGGTCGCTGTTAAAGGGCCGGAATGGAATTTCCCTGCATTGGCAGGTTTCGCCTTTCCCGTAGCAAAATGTCACAACTTTGGCGGTATCAGGCCTTGGGTGGAATCCATCTTCCTCTTTGCGGCAGCGATACCGGGGTTCCCCGTTAAAGGGGTTTCTGAAGGGAGGCTTTGACCGTACGCCGAAAGGTCGTCATTGCTCTCCCCTGCGGCGGCGGCATTATGGGGGCGGCTATCTCTGCTTGAACATATGTTCTCCAGAGCCGGCCCATCCCCCCCACACACACACTGGATAACCCTGATGCTCCCTAGGTCCCCGGCTGGGGACTGGGGAGGGAGAACGCCCAATGCCTGAGCCAAGGTCTACCCACATTTGAAATTTAATAAAGTTGTGGCCAATTTAATCCCATAGCACGTTGTCATGAGTCGTTATTCCACATGACGGGGGGACCGCGCGGGATCTGGGGACTCCGCCTGTCTATGCAATGGAGAGGTAGGTGTTGGGGAATAAGTGTTATGTATGCACATAAACACAATTCCCATGGAATTTATAATATTTATTTCCAGCATTTTATTCTAGCTTTTCCCTTGAATTCAATACATTAAATCGCCCTCCTCATATATTCCCTGTAACACCCCAGTACGGTAGGTCAGGCTGAGAGGCTGTGACTGACCCAAGGTCATCTAGTGAGCTTCATGGACAATTAGGGATTTGAACCCAGGTATCCCAGGTCCTATGTGCTGCAGAAGAGGTTTCACGCCATGTCAAGGGATGATGGGATGATGAAGAAATACACCAATTCACAATTTTGTAAAAAGTCTACATTTCTCATTGAGGTCTATCGCCAGCAGCCTTAAGCATAACTCAGAGGTATGAGCAGACAAAACACAAATAAACATCTATTTGCAAAACTGGATATTGATTTTAGATGGTAGGAAAAAAATGCTGCAGCAAAGTCATTTTATACAGTGCTGTACTGATCCACATTGGTCTATTTCCATTGTGTGTCACTTCTGCAGGTTTCCATCAGTATAATCATTTCTGGATTAAGTTACAGATTGAAGAGGAAGGCAGTCTGGATGTTGTTCCGTATCATCTGTGGAATGTAGAATTGCTCTGTCAAAACTTTCACAGTGTATTTGTTTATAGAAGCAGGACTTCTTTTTGAACAGGGCCCAATAGGCTTTGTCTCACTGTGTCTCCTTGGGCACAGAAATACACAGCGGAGTCTGCAGCTGTCAGGGAGTTCAGCTGGAGGGAGAACTCATTCTTTGAGGCATCTGAAGAAATGCTTGCTCTGCTCTTCAGGGAAGGGGCATATATTGTGTCTCCATCATCGGGGTATATCCCTGCAATCCATTCCAGACCTTTCCCAGGTGATTGACGGATCCAATGCCACCAATAGTACTCAGTAGAGATGGAGAAACCTGTGACTTTACAAAGCAGGTTGAGATTCTCTCCTGGTCTCGCTATTCCTGGTCCAGATGATACAAGCTGAATGTCTGAGAAGACCCCTTGGAAAGAGAAAAGAGAGCAATGAATGATTGGACGTCATCTAATTACTACATAAAGTAAATTAGCATTGCAGAACTTCCTTTACCTTTAGAAAAAGCCACCAAAAAAACCAAGAGCAACAAGAACTCCATAATGTTGATGAATGAATGTGCTAGAGATACAGGAAAGAGGGGACTCTGGGCTGGGAAGCAAGTGAAGGTTTTATATTCAGGGCTTTTCATCTGAAACCACTCCCAACTTGCTGGTGGTATTTACATGAGACCTCCCCAGTGAGGCACAGGAGGCAGATAAAAGCAGTTTGGGGGGTCAGGCTTTGCTGCTGGCTTCCTCTTTCTCCCCTGCACACACAAACACACACAGACAAATGCACACAGAGTGGAGTTCTAAGGGAGGGGGCAAAAACGGAATGTAAAATTCAATCGAAGACGTTTGTGTTGGAGGAAGTTTTGGAAGAAATTAATACACTGGGTATGATTTTTTCTTTCTTTTATGCTTTAAAACTGCTGGTTGTGGTGTATCAGTCTATAGACTGACATTATTATTATTATTATTATTATTATTATTATTATTATTTTCATCCTCCCTTCATTCATCCCTCGAATGCCCACCACACTCCCAAATGCAACACCTTTCTTATTTTTCTCCCGTCATGAAATCACATCAAGAGTCTTTTTAAAAAATGCTTCCTCAGCAAGGATGAAAGGCTTTGGAACTCCAGTGCCTTTCATCCTAGGGGTAGCCATTTTGAAGTTCGAGAGATGATGGTGATTTTATTATACTTATATCTCACTTTCCATCATAAAACCTCAGGATGGTTCACAAGATTAAAATACAACTTAAAATAAAAAATAAATAGTTAAAACATTAAGTACGTCAGAGGTCTTGACTGGTCACAGTGGCTGTGGAGGAGACTTTGGCCTCACTGTGAAATGGTCAAATGAAGTGGAAGAAAATTTAGATTAAGTATGAAGAAACACTGTAGATCACAGCTCAGCAAAGAAATGAAATGTTTGTGGAATACCCTCTCTTAAAGGCTTTAAATAAATAAAAAAAACAACAACACAAAAAGCATATGTATAAGAATCCCATGTTAATGTAGAGCACATGACACAACATTCTCATAACTCCTTGTTCTTCCTCTTCTCAAAGCATGGGGAATCCTGTCTTTCTAATAGGCAAATGAGAAATATAAAAGCTGTGTTTACATGGGGGTGTCACTAAACATGGTCTCATGACTGCATATATATGCATGTTCAGAAACATTTCCTATTTACATGTCAAGGCATCCTCTTTGGTCCTCTTTGAGCAATAAAAAGACCCTAACTTAAAATAATAATAATAATAATAATAATAATAATAATAATAATAATAATCAGTGAGCATCCTGTGTGTTATATAATTCATCTAAAAGAGGGATAGAAGCAAAAATCAAACCACAATATGCTGGTTTAAGCCATGTAAAATCCTGACCTTAAATATGTCTTTGGCCTCAGAGACTTAAATAACAAACAGGTGGGGAAGTGCTGGCATGCTAAAGGGCACAAAAAAACTCAGAGAGTGTCTGTGGGCAAAGGAGGGTTTTTGCTTGGCTGCAGATTCACTTCCTCTCACTGTGTCTTGCACAGTAATACACAGCTGTGTCCTCTGGTTTCAGGTTGTTCATTTGCAGATAGAGGAGGCTGTTGGAATTGTCCCTGGAGATGGTGAACCGTCCCTTGACTTTATCCGAGTAGCGTTTGGCAGATGGATCTATACTTATGTCTCCCACCCAATCCAGTCCCTTTCCAGGAGCCTGCCTCACCCACTCCATGTAGTAGCTGCTGAAGGTGAACCCGGAGGCTTGACAGGAGAGGTGGAGGGACTCCCCAGGTCTCTTGACATCCCCTCCAGACTCAACCAGCAGGACTCCAGACTGGGCACCTAAAAAGAAAGGCATTTTAGCATAACCGCTGCATGTTATTACACTCAGAGTGTCCCATGCTTCTTGATTTGAGAACGAATGAATTTACCTCCAAGAGCTGCAGAAAATAAAACAAGTTGTAGCAAAAGTATCATCTTCCTTATCTATTGCTAGAGAGCTGAGTGAAAAGTGGGCTCAGGTATTCAGGGTCACTGCTGCAGGGAGGGGGTCTGACCATCCTAAATAGGTGTCTCTCTCTCTGATAATTTGCATACCCAGCAGGAGAAAAGCAGCAACAGAGACTTCAGGCAGTCTCCGACTGTAGGCATATTCTAGTCTTTGAACAAGTCTGCTTCCTCGTTAATTTACAACTTCCCTTCTTAACAAGGGTGGAAATATATATCTTTCTAAGCATAAACTGAATACACAAACATTTGAGGGGGAAAAAGTCCTCTTGAGCATGCCATGTAATCCCGGTGAACAATTTCTTGACATTGTTGCAGGGACAAATTGTGCCGGAATAGCATGTTCAAGTGAAGCAGCAGAAGGGAAAGCTTAGAAAGACCATTAAGCAAAAATATTGTTGCAGGAAGGAATTGTGCCGGAATGTCACGTTCAAGTGAAGCAGCAGAAGGGAAAGCTTAGATTAACCATTAGGCAAAAATATTTTTGTAAGTTTTTTTTATAGGTATCCTGACTTGAAGTAAAGAATCAGAGCAAAAGACAAGGCCCTCTCAGGGTCCCTTGTTTCTGGCCTGCCCACGGTTACCTGTTTACACACAGAGCCATTCCCTGCAAAGCACACCTCCCAGACCCACCTCAGCTGAAATTAGGTTTCAATAAATAAACACTTGTTTTAGGCAACTCAATAGTTCGCTGTGGTGTATGCAGTTGATACAAAGGTTTTCCGCACAGGGGCTATAGATATACAGCTTAGATATTGATATACTGCCTAGGTAGAATATTGGAGGAAATGACAAGGCATTCTCATAGAATCTTGTTGCTGCCCTTCTCATGTTTGAAATAGGAAATAGGAAAGCTGTGTTTACATCAGAGGGTGGCAGTGTGGCAACCTTCCTTGCTTTCCATATATTCCACTTCCCCCATTGAAATTAGGCTTGAAGGTAGCACTTGATTGTAGCCAAGATAATAGTTTGTGGTGTGTGGTTGACTGTGGTGTTTCTGTGTGCTGCCCATGAGATATTTTTTCTGGGTGGCACATATGTCCACGGGTCCAGAATAGTTGATGATCCCTGGTCTACATGAACCGGATGCTTCATTCACATAAATAGCAAACAGAAGTATTTTCATCCCCAAAGGTAAAACTGGGGGTAAACTGTATGCTTTTCAATCAGAACAATCTCCATCGGTCACACAAGAAAATGTCATAAGCCCATGCCCATGGGTCAGTCACCATTTAGGTTGCTTTTGATGTCTTCAGGCTATAGGGCACCCAGAATTAGACACCAACTGTACTTAAAGCACCAATTTAATTCGGTCATGGCCGATTGCATTTTCTGTTCTTCGCACCATGACTGCCCCCTTGGGGAGACGAGGAGGAGGAGGTGGTGGTGGTAGGGCGTTCTGAAGTCTTGTATTGTGATAAGATGGTTAATATGTGATAGGATAGAGATTTATGAATTTTCCTTCAGTGATGCCAGAAGATGTGTTCTAAGACTATAATAAGAAAGGGGATAGAAGCTAGAATTACACTTTAACTAGGAGGTTTCAGAAATCAGACTCTCCTTCATTGGAGCTTTTTAAACAGAAGTTGTCAGGGATTCTTACATTTAGCAAAACAAGTGTTAATTTACCAATCCCAAGTGTTATTTTACCAATCTTAAGCAAGAGAGGGCACCTGTGTTTGTTTGGTGTCAAACTCATGCCTGACAATTTTGTTGCACACCATCCCAATCTCAGAGCAGCAAAAAATTCCAGGGGTCAGAGGTGGATTCAAGGGAACTTGACATGTTTGGTTGCGCAAGACATGGAGTCTTGGGGTGCCATAACTATGACTTAGTATGGAGCATGAGAGGTGGGGGTTTCAGATTTTGGCATCGCACAGGGTGCTGCTGAAATTTGAGATCCCAAGGTTCAGCACTGCAGGGTTTCCAGCTCTAGGTGTAGATGAACCAGACAGTAGAGTCACACTTTAAAATATGAAGTATTTTTCTCCGCTCAAATATCACTATAGGCATATCGGTTAAACTAGGCATTATAGGCATACAAAGGTTGAACTAGGCACACATCATACTGCACATGTCCTGTTTCCACATTATGGTTCCTCGTGTATTCCATAATCACTATCTATGACAGTTTTATTTTAATACCTTCAATCTATAGGACACCTAGATTAGGAGAGAAGTCATTTGTGTCATGGATTCCTCCTCCCTGAATTATTACTCATGGGCTGAAGAACTAGAGAGATGTCTTTCAAGGCATCCGGGGCTCAAGGGGCCCATACAAAGTTGTTTCACATGGAAATGTCTGAGGAATATATGGGGAAATGATTACATATAAAATCACCAATGGGACTTCAAGCACCATTTTATGTTAGTTGTGGTTGATGACATTTTTAGTTCTTTGCACCATGACTCTCCCTTTGTGTGTTCTTTGTGACGTGCACAGAAATGTATCAGTCTGAATTATCTGAATACTATTATTCAATTTCTTGATTCTGAATCAATTCAGAGGGCAGCTGCAGGCAAAGGAAGGTTTTTGCCTGGGTTCAGATTCACTTCCTCTCAGTGTGTATCTCTGCTCCACAGTAATACACAGCCGTGTCCTCAGGTTTAAGGCTGTTCATTTGCAGATAGAGGAGGCTGTTGGAATTATCCCTGGAGATGGTGAATCGTCCCTTCACTTTATCCAAGTAGCGAATGTCAGATGAACCTGCATTTATACTTGCAACCCATTCCATGCCCTTTCCCCGAGCCTGTCTTCCCCAGTGCATCCATTTGCTGCTGAAGGTGAACCCAGAGGCTCAACAGGAGAGGCGGAGGGACTCCCCAGGCCTTTTCACATCCCCTCCAGACTCAACCAGCCGGACTTCTGACTGGACACCTAGAAAGAAAGGCATTTTAAGAGACCCGGTGTATGTCTTTAACACCTATTATGTACTAGCTGTTTTCAACAGAAAGGATGGATTTACCTCCAAAGGCTGCTGAAAAGAAAACAAAGCTATCATTTTCCCTGTGTGAGAGCCAGTGTGGTATAGTGGTTAAGAGCGGTAGTCTCGTAATCTGGGGAACCGGGCTCGCGTCTCTGCTCCTCCACGTGCAGCTGCTGGGTGACCCTGGGCCAGTCACACTTCTTTGAAGCCTCTCAGCCCCACTCACCCCACAGAGTGTTTGTGGTGGGGGAGGAAGGGAAAGGAGAATGTTAGCCGCTTTGAGACTCCTTAAAGGTAGTGAAAGGCGGGATATCAAATCCAAACTCTTCTTCTTCCTCTTCTTCTGTGTGAAATGTTGTCCCAAGCATGCAGGCAAAGGGAGGGTGTCTGACTGCCTTTGAGAGGAAGCTTTCTCTGAAGATTTACATACCCATTAGGATAAAAGGACTAGCAGAAACACTTGGCAATGTAGCACTGGAGGTGTGCCTGCTCTTTGCAAAAATATCCTTTTTTGCTACCATACAATTTACACAGCTCTTTACAGTGGTGGATTTATGTATCCGTATGAGCTTAGAAGAACAACACAAGCTTCTTTTTTGAACATGCCCAGTGCCCTTTTTAGGGATGGTGGTGAACGGCTCATTAACTTAAATAGAATGATATGATCAAATGAGGTTTCAGAAAGTTTAGATTGGGAATTAAATAAACATGTAGATAAGGGCACAGCAAAGAGAGAGAAATGTTTGTCAAATGCCTTCTCTTAAAGGCATGCTCACAGTTCCTTCTACCTTTCTCAAAACAACAAAAGTCCTTTGTAATGTGCCCTTTGCAATGTGTGAATGAGGAAATATGTCCTGGGTTGCTAACATGCTGCCCATAGGTGCCCATCCATCTGCAGAAAGCTTCCCTGGTTCTCCCCCCCCCCCCCCCGAGATTAGCCTTTAAATAAGCACAGTCTGTATAACAGGTTGTGGTGTGTGATGGGTTGCTTGTGGTGTTTGTGCATAGTGCCCATAACAGATTTTTCTGATATCCATATGTGCCCATGGGTTGTTGGTGGCTCCTGGCCTACATGAACCAGACACTCGAGTCACAAAAAAAAAAAAAAGAACAGTAGAATCTTTTGCTGATCAAACAATCGCTATTGTTATCTCCAAAAGTAGAACTAGGAACAAATGTGTGTTGTTCTAAAGGTCTGCCTATTTCAACCTGCTTACCTAATGAAGAACTTATGCATCCAAAGTTAATGAAAGAGTGGTTTTTGAGATAGATAGATAGATGATAGATAGATAGATATAGATAGATGATAGATAGATAGATGATAGATATAAATGGATAGATGGATAAATCGATTGATTGATGGCTAGATGGCTAGACGGCTAGATGGCTAGATGGCTAGATGGCTAGATGGCTAGATGGATAGATGGATAAATGGATAGATGGATAGATAGATGATAGATAGATGAACACTACATACTTATCAGGTGATCTCAACACAGGCATGTGCGCACATGTAGAAAGTGATCTCAATCCAATATGTTAAATTAAACATAAAAAGGCCTTAACTTCCATAGAAATGTGCAGAGTGAGCATCACGTGTTACATAGCCCATGACAAACAGTGATAGAAACAAGAATATAACCATATATAGGAAGGTGTTGAAGACAGGATCAAGATTTCTATATTTTTAAGTGTTATGCTCTCCCTCTCAAACACTGTCAAGCAATGGATATCTCACCCTTTCCCTGGTCCAGTGTCAACCTGAGTGCTGCAAGGAAGAGCAATGTGAAGTATAGTGAAAATAGCTGGAGCCTCTGAGTGCTGCTTGAACCTGTGCAAAACCATAACCTGGAATGTGTTTTGGGGTCTCATTGTAAAATGGGATGGTGAATGTTGATGTGCAAAGGGGACATGAAAATATTCCGTTAAACTATAAGTTGCAATACTTGTTCCTCAAGATTGTAATTGAGAGCAGCCATGTGAAAAGGAGGGTTTTTGTCTGGCTTCAGATTCACTTTCTCTCACTGTGTCTCTTGCACAGTAGTACACAGCCGTGTCTTCCAATTTAAGGCTGTTCATTTGCAGATAGAGGAGGCTGTTGGAATTGTCCCTGGAGGCAGTGAATCTTCCCTTGACTTTATCCAAGTAGTAAATGTAATTAGATTGGGTATATATGTAGGCTACCCATTCCAGGTCCTTTCCAGGAGCCTGCCTCACTCACGCCATGTAGTAGCTGCTGAAGGTGAACCCGGAGGCTTGACAGGAGAGGTGGAGGGACTCCCCAGGCCTTTTCACATCTCCCCCAGGCTCAACCAGCTGGACCTCCGATTGGACACCTAGAAAGAAAGGCATATTGAGAGACCAGATCCATGTTATGAACACCTAGAATGTACCAGCTTTCTTTAACTGGAAGAATGAATTTACCTTCCAAAGCTGCTGAAAAGAAAACCAGTTGAAGGAAAACTATCATTTTCCTGGTTTGATTCTTGGAGAGTTAAGCAAGAAGCAGTCCCACATGTGCATGGGAAGGGAGGTTCTCTGACTGCTTTAAAGAGGAAGCTCTCTCTGAAGATTTACATACCCATCGGTATAAAAGCACCAACAGAGAATCTGGGCCGTGAGGGACTAGAGTCATGTCTGCACGTTGTCAGAAATCTCCTTCTTTGCTGCTGCACAGTTTGTACAGGTCTTTACAGTGATGCTTTGATGTATAACTCTCGGGGGGGGGGGGGAAGCAACACAAGTTTTCAGAAATTCCATCACTTTCAGCATGCCCAGTATTTCTACCGTAGAAGGTGGGGAACAATTTCTTACCATAAATATGGAGAGGAATTGGGCTGGAAGGATATGGTCAAATGAAGCAGAAGAAAATTTAGATTAAATATGAAGTAACACTTCATATCACAGCTCAACAAAGAAATGAAATGTCTGTGGAATGCTCTCTCTTAAAGGCTTTAAATAAAAATATATATGAATAGCACATGTATAAGTATCCCATCTTTATGTAGAATAGTAGAGAACATGACATAACATTCTCATAGCTCCTTGTTCTTGCTCTCCTCAAAGCATAGGGAATCCTGTATTTGTAATATATAAATGAGAAATATAAAAGCTGTGTTTACATGGGGGGGGGGTGTCACTAACATGGAGCTCATAAGCACGTATATTTGCATGTTCAGTAACATTCACTATTTGTTTGTCAAGGCATCCTCCCTATTCTTTGGTCCTCCACAATACCAAGAATAAGATACACAACAACCAATACTTGGGTGAAATCAGGCCACAACTTTATTGACAACAAATGTTTGGCATAGATATTGGGTAAACCCCTCCCCTTTCTGGCAATAAAGGGGTATCTCCTCCATTGGATTGCACCTGGTGAGTACTATCGCCCCTCACCCCTGCCTGGGCATCCCAACAGAAGTATCTCCCCACGATCCCTTTAACGGGATACTCCATTTCGAAGGCAGAGGCTACAACCTCCCCTCCGAACACGACTTTGCCTATCCAATGCGTAAACTGTCAAAGATGTGACATTGGCAATGAGGATGGCAAAAAGCAGAGGGCTGAGTTGGAAAATTTCAACCTGGTCCCCAATACGGTGATCATCTATGCTATAGCAAGGTGGAGCAGAACAATATGAAATAGCAATATGTAAAGTGGGTGGGTGGGAATCCAATGAAAAGTGGCTGCAGAACAAGCCATGGACCTGTATTACATACTGGAGGAACGAGCTTTAACTTGGTTGCCCATGTTTGCTCCCGATTCACTGATTAGGCAAGTGGACAAGGCAAATTACTGAAGCAACAAGTTTGGCCAAGAGCCTTCCTTTGATGCCTGGGAATCCCAAGTCAGATCCTGGCATGCAAGGGAATGCCAGCCGACAATGACGCCCACCCAAGAGGGTGAATTCATTTCTGATAGTATCCTCTCTTCCCAATGGAAATTTGGTTTCAAAGAAGCTCTTTAGTGTAGCCAATAGAACAAGTTGTGGCATGTAGCTGGTTGTGGTGTGTGTGTGTGTAGTGCCCAGTATAGAATGTTTGATGGCCCTTGGAGTAAATGAAAAGAGAACTGAATCACATTTTAAAAATACATATTTGTAGATCTGATCCGGAACCTGAGATCATAATTTGAGGCCGTTTTTATGGTCCTCCTCCACAAGAGGTCTGGAGGGTGGCAAAATGAGAAGGAGCCATTTCTGAAATGTATCCCTGTTTGTGGAATGCTCTCCCCAGTGAGGATTGCCTGGAACCATCATTATACATCTGTAGGCACCAGGCAAACCCTTTCCTCTATAATCAGGCCTTTGGCCTATAACTATTTGTGGTCTCTTAGAAGTGGGTGAGTTGTTTTTAATGTATTCTTCTTTCCTCTTGGTTTTAACATACCTATGTGGGGTTTATTGTTTCTTTGGTTGTAAGTCTGATTGGATTGCCCTGTGCGAGATAAAGGAACTGACAAATTCATAATAATAACACTAATAAATGATTATAGTTTGCCTGGGGAGAGCCCCAGGTGTACAGCTGCATGACTAGCTGTCTGTCTCCTTTTGAATGGGCAGACAATTGGTGAAAATTATCTTAACAGGTTTCTTTGGTCTCTGGCAGCTAATAGAATGTCCCTAGAATCATAGAATCATAGAGTTGGAAGAGACCACAAGGGCCATCTAGTCCAACCCCCTGCCAAGCAGGAAACACCATCAGAGCACTCCTGACATATGGTTGTCAAGCCTCTGCTTAAAGACCTCCAAAGAAGGAGACTCCACCACACTCCTTGGCAGCAAATTCCACTGTCGAACAGCTTTTACTGTCAGGAAGTTCTTCCTAATGTTTAGGTGGAATCTTCTTTCTTGTAGTTTGGATCCATTGCTCCGTGTCCGCTTCTCTGGAGCAGCAGAAAACAACCTTTCTCCCTCCTCTATGTGACATCCTTTTATATATTTGAACATGGCTATCATATCACCCCTTAACCTCCTCTTCTCCAGGCTAAACATGCCCAGCTCCCTTAGCCGTTCCTCATAAGGCATCGTTTCCAGGCCTTTGACCATTTTGGTTGCCCTCCTCTGGACACGTTCCAGTTTGTCAGTGTCCTTCTTGAACTGTGGTGCCCAGAACTGGACACAGTACTCCAGGTGAGGTCTGACCAGAGCAGAATACAGTGGCACTATTACTTTCCTTGATCTAGATGCTATACTCCTATTGATGCAGCCTAGAATTGCATTGGCTTTTTTAGCTGCCGCGTCACACTGTTGGCTCATGTCAAGTTTGTGGTCAACCAAGACTCCTAGATCCTTTTCACATATACTGCTCTCAAGCCAGGTGTCCCCCATCTTGTATTTGTGCCTCTCATTTTTTTTGCCCAAGTGCTATACTTTACATTTCTCCCTGTTAAAATTCATCTTGTTTGTTTTGGCCCAGTTCTCTAATCTGTCAAGGTCGTTTTGAAGTGTGATCCTGTCCTCTGGGGTGTTAGCCACCCCTCCCAGTTTGGTGTCATCTGCAAATTTGATCAGGATGCCCTTGAGTCCATCATCCAAGTCGTTGATAAAGATGTTGAATAAGACCGGGCCCAAGACAGAACCCTGTGGCACCCCACTAGTCACTCTTCTCCAGGATGAAGAGGAACCATTGATGAGCACCCTTTGGGTTCGGTCAGTCAGCTAGTTACAAATCCACTGAGTGGTAGCATAGTCAAGACCGCATTTTACCAGCTTCTTTACAAGAATATCATGGGGCACCTTGTCAAATGCCTTGCTGAAATCAAGGTAGGCTACATCCACTGCGTTCCCTTCATCTACCAGGCTTGTAATTTTCCCTATTTTCATGTGAAATGTTGGAGGGAATGCAACTCCTCTGTTTTGATTAAAGGAGGGTTTTTGTCTGGCTTCAGGTTCACTTCCTCTCACTGTGCCTCTTGCACAGTAATACACAGCCGTGTCTTCGGGTTTAAGGCTGTTCATTTGCAGATAGAGGAGGCTGCTGGAATTGTCCCTGGAGATGGTGAATCTTCCCTTCACTTTATCCAAGTAGTGAATTGTAGCTGAATTGTAGTTTATGGAGGCCACCCATTCCAGGCCCTTCCCTGGAGACTGTCTCACCCACTGCATGCCATAGCCTCCAAAGTTGAACCCAGAGGCTCGACAGGAGAGGCGGAGGGAGTCTCCAGGCTTTTTCACATCTCCTCCAGACTCCACCAGCTGGACCTCAACTGGACACCTAGAAAGAAAGGCATTTTAAGAAGTCTGCTGCATGTTAACAACACCCAGAATGAACCACCCTTCAATAACTGGTATGAGGAATTTACCTCCTAAAGCTGCTGAAAAGAAAACAAGCTGAAGCAAAGCTATCATTTTTCCTTCCTGGTGCTTTGAGAGATTTGGCCAAAATGTGGTCCCTAGTATGCAGCGGTAGGGAGAGTGTTTGACTGCTTTAAAGAGGAAGCTCTCTCTGAAATTTACATAACCAGGAGGATAAAAGCACCAACAAAGACATCTGACAATGTCTGACTGGAAGCAAATGGTGACCTGGGAAAAATATACTTCTTTGCCATTGTAAAATTTGCATAGCTCTTAACCTTGATGGGCTTATGTTTTCCCATCATGCACACAGGCTCCATGATTTCAAAAATGGAAACCATCAGGTATATAAGTAATGGGGGGTGAGTGGGTTTGAAGTATGTGTCTGAAAGGTACATTTCATTCAAAATTACTTTGAAATTGGTCAAAGAAGTTGCTCAAGGGGAAACATTAAATGTAGATCAATTCAATCTCTATTGTTGTTGTTCTTTAATATCTTGCCCAAACCAGAGAATAAAGCTAGTTTGCACTGGTGAATGTTGTGAAATAGTTAAAAAATATTAGTTTTGCGTGGCATAATTTTTATTTCTTAAAAAAAATATTATTGCTTCTCTAAACTAAGATTAGGGAGGCGGGTGATACCGCGGTCTAAACCACTGAGCTTTGGACTTGCCGATCAGGATTCAAAACCCTGCGATGGGGCAAACGTCCGTTGCTCACTCCCAGCTCATGCCAACCTAGCAGTTCAAAAGCATGCCAAAAGTGCAAGTAGATTAATAGGTACCGCTCCAGTGGGAAGGTAAATGGTGTTTCCGTGTGCTAGCCTTGTGTCAGTGTTCCGTTGCGCCAGAAGCGACTTAGTCATGCTGGACACATGACCTGGAAAAACTGATTGCATAGCAGATAAACACTGGCTCCCTCGGCCTGTAAAGCGAGATGAGCGCCACAACTCCAGAGTCGTTCACAACTCAACTTAACTGTCAGAGGTCCATTTACTTTTGCCCATCATGGACTCAAACTCATGACCCTGAGATTAAGAATATCATGCTCTACCAACTGAGTATGCATGTACTCACCCTCCTTGGCACGCTTTCCAGCTTGTCAATATCCTTGTTTAATTGTGGCACCCTGAACTGGACACAGTTTTTTTAGGTTGAAGCATGCTCACCGGTCTTCAGTGGCTGCCTTCCTACTCAGTTCAGCTGAAAGCAAGAAAAGGTTCTTTCTTGACTTCAGATTCACTTCCCACCACTGTGTAGCTAACAGCTTTGAGGCTATTCATTTGCAAATAGAAGTGGCTGTTTGAATTGTCCGTGGAGATGGTGAAGTGCGTTTTCACCGCATACAAGTAGTAACTTGTCACTGAATCTGTAGCTATCAGTGCCACCCATTCCAGGCCTTTCCCAGGATCCTGTCTCACGCAGTACATGTTGGAGATGGAACCCAGCCATTTGACAGGAGAGGCGGAGGGAATCCCCAGGTCTTTTGATGTCCCCTCCAGACTCAACCATGTGAACTTCTGATTGGGCACCTGGAAATAAAGGCATTTTAGGAGGCCTGTTGTAGGATATTAACACTAAGGGCTCATCCACACTTCTGCTAGTGTGAGCGATTTCCCAGTTGCCTCACTCCTTTCTGAGGGAAAACCCGCTCTTTAGTGATAGATAGGAAGAAATTGCAATCTGGAGGAACCACAAGTTGCAGTTTGCTCCAATGGAGCACTAAAGAGCAATTTTCGGGGGGAGGGGGGGTTACCAGCAAGACAGAAGGAAGCACGAGTAAAGCCTCAACATTAAGCAGTTTTCTTTAACTGAAAGGATGGATTTACCTCCAAAAGCTGCTGAAAGGAAGACAAGTTGATACAAAACTATCATTTTCCCTCTTGAATGAATTGAGATGGTTTAGTGAAAAGTGGTCCAATAAATTCATAGTTTTGTAGCTGTGGCAGGGTGAGTGCCAAACTGACTTAAGGAGGAAACAGTTTCTAAAAAAATTGCATACCCCCCGAAATAAAACCCCACCACCACAGCTCTTTGGCAGCTTATGGTTGCAAGTCTTTGTAATAAATAGCACACTTATTTACTAATGCACTATTTGACCTGTTGTTACCCTTAGGCAAACTATAATCAATTACTATTGTTATTATTATGAATTTGTCTGTTCCTTTATCTCGCCCATGGCAATCCAATGAGACTTACAACCAAAGAGACAAAATACCCCTCATAGATATGTTAAAACCAAGAGGAAAGAGAAATACATTTAAAACACCTCACCCTCTTCTGGTAGACCACGGATAGTTAAATGGCAAAGGTCTGGTTGAAGAGGAAAGGTTTTGCCTGGTGCCTACAGTTGTATAATGATGGTTCCAGGAGAGCCTCACCGGGGAGAGAAAACAGGGAGCCATTGCATAAAAGGCTCATTCTCATTTTGCCACCTGCCAGACATCATGTGGAGGAGGAACATGAAAAAAGGACCTCAAATGATGATCTCAGGATCCGGATCAGGTCTACTAATATTTATTTTTTAAATGTGACTCAGTTCTCTTCTTCATTTACAACAAGGGCCATCAAACATTCTGCAATGGGCACTACACACAAACATCACAATAAGCCACACACCACAGCTTGTTCTATTGGCTACACTAAAGAGCATCTTTGAAATTTCTATTGGGGAGAGAGGTTACTGTGAGAAGTGTTCTCGCCCACTCTGGTGGGCGTCATTGTGGGCTGGCATTCCCCTGCGTGCCACGATCTGGCTTCAGATTCCATGGCAGCTGTGATGGGATGATGAGCTGCTTGTGCGTAAAATCGTATCCCCTCAGAGTTTGTTCAAGTCCACAAACCTCTGTCTGTGACGGAGCCCCTCAGACATGGCTACTCTAGTCACTAGCAGATTCCGACAGTGGTTGCTTTCGTAATCGCTTCCAACATAAAAGCTCCTTAACGGAAACACGTCTTCTGGAATCTCTGCGTGACAGTTTCCGGCGAGGAGTGGGTGTTCTTACAGGAGGTCCTGAAACCTCCCCACTGTTTTCGCTGGAAGTGTCTCTGAGCCATCCCTCCAGCTCAGCTCCTCTCCCCCTGCTGGTTCCCTCTTCAGCTGCTGCGTCTCTCCCAACCTGTGTGAGCCCTTTCACCTCCCTGTTGGTTCCCTCTTCAGCTGCTGCGTCTCTCCCAACCTGTGTGAGCCCTTTCACCTCCCTTCCGTCCGATGGCAGTTCCCTGACATCCACCTCCCCTCCAGGGCCCCCTTCACCCCTCTCGCCCCCTCCTCTACGGGCGGTGAGGAGGCAAAACCCCGGAATGAACTTCCTTCATCTTCCGATGTCTCGAACACTTCTCTCAACCTGTTGCGGTTCCTGGTCTCGAAGTACACCTCCTCCTCAGAGTCCATCTCCCCTTCCCCTTCCGAGTCCGGGAATCCTTCCAACTCCTCCCCTTCATCAGTGGTCCCAAAGTATTCCCTCCGGAACCTCTCCACAGGCTGAGGTTTCCTTGGGAACCTTTGATGGAACGTTTCTATCAATACCTCGTCATTGATATCTTCAGCCATTACCCAAGTGTTTTCTGACTCCGGTTCTCCTTCCCACGCTACCAAATACTCCACCTGATCCCCCTTCCACCTGGCGTCGAGGATTTCTGCCACATGGCTGCTGCATTCTCTTTCTTCTACGACCGGTCCCCGAGTGGCCAGCCCTTCTCGTTCCCCTTCGTACGGTGACAGTAACGACCTGTGAAATACTGGGTGCAGTTTCATGTGGTTGGGTAACCGGAGCCTGAAAGCCACTGGGTTGACCTGTTGAATGACCTCAAAGGGACCCAACCTCCTGGGTCTTAATTTCTTACAACCTCCTTTGAACGGCAACCCTTGGGTTGACAGCCACACCCTATCCCCCACCCTTATGGTTTCACCTTCCCTTCGGTTCTTGTCTGCCTGCCTCTTGTATTCTTCCTTCGCCCTTTCTAAGTTGAGTTGGAGCTGACGATGGATTGCTTCCATTTCTTCCACAAAATGCTCGGCTGCCGGGACGCTCCATCTCTCCCCTCTCCCCTGGGAAAGCCCTGGGATGACACCCATAATTAGCCAAGAAGGGGCTCATCCCTGTGGACACATTCTCGGCATTGTTGTAGGCAAATTCCGCCAGCGCCAACTTTTCTACCCAGTCATTCTCTCTGTCATTGACATAACACCTCAGGTATTGCTGGAGGACACCGTTTGCTCTTTCCGCCTGCCCGTTGGTTTCAGGGTGCCGGGCAGTCGAAAATTGACCTCCACCTGCAGTAAGCTCATGAGCTTCCTCCAGAACCTGGAAGTAAATTGTTTTCCTCGGTCTGAGACCACCCTCAATGGCACCCCGTGCAACCTAAAAATGTTTTCTACAAATAACTTCGCTGTCTCTTCCGCCGTGACTGCATGCGAGCAAGCTACAAAGTGGCACATCTTTGTTAGTAGGTCTACCACCACCATGATGGCTGTTTTCCCTTTGGACTTCGGCAGATCAGTCATAAAATCTATCGACACTGCCTCCCAAGGTCGTTCTGGGGTTGGTAAGGGTTCCTAACAGCCCCGCCGGCGCCCGCCTTTCCCTTTGGCTCGCTGGCATTGCTCGCACCCTCTTACATACTCACGTACATCTTCCCTCACCTTAGGCCACCAAAATTCCCTGGTGACCAACCACATGGTTTTGTGTTGTCCAAAATGCCCCGCCGTAGGGCTGTCGTGCAACTGCTTGAGTACCCTCCCCTTAACTCTCCTTCAGGGATATACAGTGCCCCTTTGTAATACAAAGCTCCATTTCTTTCCTCAAACCCCTGGTTCCTCTCCATCACCCCTAAGACCTCTGAGCTTATTCTGGGCGTATTCATCATTCTCTGTTTCCTCTACCAGTTCTCTTTGTCCCACCAATGCCGCCCCACACACCCAGCGGTCTTCTGGAATGACATGTCTCTCTTCGGGTGCCCCTCCCCCTCCAAATATTCAGGTTTGCGTGAGAGAGCGTCCGCCCTAATGTTCTCTGGGCCTGGCACGTAACTAATCTCAAAGTTAAATTTGGAGAACTCCTGGGCCCATCTCACTTGCCGTTGGTTGAGCACTCGTGCCGTCCTCCAATACTCTAGGTTCTTGTGGTCAGTGCACACTTGCACCTTATGTTGTGCGCCAATTAGCAGGTGCCTCCATCTCCGGAACGCCTCATGAATGGCTAGTAGTTCTCGGTCATACACCGTGTAGTTCCTCTCGGATTTGTTCAGCTTTCGCGAAAAGGCACACGGTCTCCACTCTGACCCCTTCTTGCCTGGCTGCAGAAGCACCGCCCCAATCGCTCTGTCTGATGCGTCAGTTTCCACTCTCATCGGTTTTTGTAAATCCACATGCAGGAGTTGTTGTTCCGAGGCGAAGGCCCTTTTAGTTCCTCAAATGCTCGCTCCGCCTCCTCAGTCCACACGAACTTCTTCTTACTGCTGAGACAGTCCGTAATGGGCGCCGTCAGGTGGGCAAAGTTTCGGATGAACTTACGATAGAAGTTCCCAAATCCTAGGAACCTCTGCACATCCTTCTTTGTTTTGGGTGTTTTCCATTCCAGTACCGCCTGGACCTTGCCGGGATCCATGGCCAATCCCTTGTCTGACAGGCGATACCCCAGGAATTCCACCTCCTTGGTATGAAACTGACACTTCTCCAGTTTCACCCACAGCAGGCTGGCTTGCAGCCTGCTCAACACTTCTCTGACGTCTCTCACATGCTGCTCCTCATTCTCAGAATACACCAACACGTCGTCTAAAAAGGCCACACAATTCTTGTAAAGCAAAGGCCCCAGGACGTGGTTCATAAACGATTGAAATGTTGCGGAGCCTGCTTGTAGGCCGAAGGGCATAACCAAATATTCAAATGCCCCTAAAGGGGTGAACATAGTGGTTTTCCATTCATCCCCCTTCCTTATTCGTACCAGGTTGTACGCCCCCCTTAGGTCCAGCTTTGTGAAAATCTTTCCCTTCCGCACCCTTGTCAAAATGTCGTCAATCCTGGGCATAGGGAAGGCTACTGGTTCTGACACTGCATTTAAGGCCCTGAAGTCACACACCAGCCTCGGCTTGTTCGTGTTTTTCTTATCCACAAAAACACTGGGCTGCCCCCACCGCCCTGGACTCTCTGATGAACCCTCTCTTCAGGTTCTTGTCAATGAACTCTCTTAACTCCTGCATCTCTCTGTCTGACATGGCGTACAGCTTGCCTACAGGGAGCTGTGCTCCAGGGAGTAAGTTGATTTGACAGTCAAAGGGTCTATGCGGGGTAGTTGGTCAGCTTCCCTTTCGCTGAAGACGTCACGGAGATCTGCATATTGTCGTGGTACCTTCACGTTCTCTGTTACTTCAGTCCCTGCTAGGGTGGCTTGGACCCCTGCCAAACCCTTTCCCTCTTTGCAGTGTTCTAAGCAATGTGCTGAACCCAAAGAAACCACTCTCTGATGCCAGCCCACCAGCGGATCATGTAACGCTAGCCAGCTCATCCCCAATATAATGGGAGCTCCTCCCAAGGTGGCCACATTAAAAGCTATCAGTTCGGTGTGCCTTGCTACCTTCATTATCATTGGGACGGTCTGCAAGCTGACTTCTCCACCCAACAGCTCCCTGCCATCGATCGTGGTCACCTGCAGGGGCTGCTTAAAGGGATTGTCTGTATCTGGTGTTCAGCTGCAAACTCCTTGCTCATGAAATTGCAGGAGCTGCCTGAGTCCAACAGCGCCTTTATCTTTAGAGGGTGTCCGTTTGGCAGCTCTAGCGTCACTTCTATCACTAGGGCGGGTTTAGGAGGTTCTGGCGTGGGCACTCTCACTGCTCTTTGGCCTGGCTGCTGTGCCCTGACAGTGGCAGCCAGGCGTTGGCTTTTACTTGCTCCGGTATATTTTCCTCTCTTCCATCCACAGCTCCTACCATCCCTTGCCATTCTTTCCTCTGGGGGCAGACTCTGGCAAAGTGACCTGGCTGTTGGCAGAGATAGCATTTCCGGGCGCCTTTTCCTCCTTCTTTGCCCCCTCACTGGGCTTTGAAACTGCGCGCGCGCGCTGTTCCGATTTCCATCGGCTCTGCCGGTGGGAAAGTTGGCTCTGGAATGTCTGGAATGCGGAACTCCTTCCAACGTTCCCCTTCCCTTCCCGCCTCTCCAATGCTCTCGCCTCCTGGCGCGCCTCCTATGGCCAGCGCTGATTTGGTCAGCTGGTCCATAGACTCCGCCCTGGGCGCCCGGGAAAGTTCGTCTTTCACAGCCGAAGAAAGCCCTTCTTCAAAGAGCATTTGAATGGGTTCCGCCGATAAGTCCCACCCCAATCTGTGAACAAGCATGGTGAACTCAGTCCAGTACTCACGGACAGATCGGCTCCCTGTTTGCAACCCATTAACTGTCTGCGCACCACTCCTTTTCAATATCGCTGGAAAACATCAGATCCATGGCGCGAAACAACGTCATCGTGTCCTTTAATACGTCAATATTCGCTGCCGTCAGGGGTCTAAAGGAGTCTCTATCACCCTTTTAAAGATGCTCAATCACGAAAGCCACTCGTGATTCCTCGTCAGGGAATTCATCAAACTGCAGATTGAGTGCATATTGCATTTCTGTCCGAAAACCATGATAGTTTTTGGGCTCCCCCCCAAACTTCTGCACCAATCCTGGTACCTTTCTGGCGAACTGGGTGGCTTTCCCCCTTTTGTCTGCATCCTGAGCCCTCCTCTCCTCAAGCCTCGCCGTCTGCATCGCTAGGTGGACCTCCAACATCTGGTACCTTTCTTCCAGGCTTGGACCCGCTCCAGCTCCTGCTTCTCCGGTTCCGGCTGGGTTGCTCATGATGCCTTCTCCTGCACAAGCTGCTTTCAAAGACTGTCGGAATGCTGTGATGGGATGATGAGCTGCTTGTGCGTAAAATCGTATCCCCTCAGAGTTTGTTCAAGTCCACAAACCTCTGTCTGTGACGGAGCCCCTCAGACATGGCTACTCTAGTCACTAGCAGATTCCGACAGTGGTTGCTTTCGTAATCGCTTCCAACATAAAAGCTCCTTAACGGAAACACGTCTTCTGGAATCTCTGCGTGACAGTTTCCGGCGAGGAGTGGGTGTTCTTACAGGAGGTCCTGAAACCTCCCCACTGTTTTCGCTGGAAGTGTCTCTGAGCCATCCCTCCAGCTCAGCTCCTCTCCCCGTGCTGGTTCCCTCTTCAGCTGCTGCGTCTCTCCCAACCTGTGTGAGCCCTTTCACCTCCCTGTTGGTTCCCTCTTCAGCTGCTGCGTCTCTCCCAACGTGTGTGAGCCCTTTCACCTCCCTTCCGTCCGATGGCAGTTCCCTGACAGCAGCACAGGAAGGTTTTCGGCCAAACTTGCTGCCTTGACTGTAGTATGCATGTATGCACATTAACACCATTCCAATGGAATTTATTCGATTTATCCATAGCATTTTACCCCAGATTTTCCTCAAAGAATTCAAAGTGCTATACATAATATCCCCGTCCTCATATATTCTTCACAACACTCCAGTAAGGTAGCTTAGGCTGAGAGGATTT
>CANTUW010000053.1:0-64977 GCA_947686815.1 Podarcis lilfordi
ACTCAAACCTGTGTCTATTATTTTGTCCAAATTGTATGCCTCCATTATTTGATAATAATGAAGCCAATCTCGCACTTTGTTTTTAAATTTTTCAAAACTCTGCAATTTCAATTTGTCTCCCTCTTGTTCCAAAATTTCCCAATATTTCGGCCATTTAGCCTCCATATTGAGCTTTTTCTGAGCCTTCGCTTCCATCGGTGACAACCACCTTGGGGTTTTATTTTCAAATAAATCCTTATATCTTATCCAGACATTAAACAATGCTTTCCTGACAATATGGTTTTTAAATGCTTTATGTGCTTTGACCTTATCATACCATAAATATGCATGCCATCCAAATACATTATTAAAACCTTCTAAATCCAAGATCTCTGTGTTTTCAAGAAGCAGCCATTCTTTACACCAGCAAAAGGCTGCTGATTCATAATAAAGTTTAAGGTCTGGCAGAGCAAATCCGCCTCTTTCCTTTGCATCCGTTAATATTTTAAATTTTATTCTAGGCTTCTTGCCTTGCCAGACAAATCTAGAAATGTCTCTCTGCCACTTCTTGAAACAATCCATCTTATCCAAAATTTGCAATGTTTGAAACAAAAATAGCATTCTAGGCAATACATTCTTTTTATCGCAGCGATACGGCCTAGCAGTGAAAGCTTCAAATTTGACCAAATTTCTAGGTCTTTTTTCACTTCCGTCCAGCATTTTTCATAATTGTCTTTAAATAAGTTCCCATTTTTAGCTGTCATATTAATCCCAAGGTATTTCACTTTCTTAACCACTGTTAAACCTGTCTCATTCTGAAACCTCTCTCTTTCAATCGCTGTTAAATTTTTCTCTAAAACCTTTGTTTTTAACTTATTCAGTTTAAATCCTGCAACTTGACCGAATTCTTGAATCAATTCCAAAACTCTTTTAGTACTAGATTCTGGCTCCTGTAATGTCAATACTAAATCATCTGCAAAAGCTCTCAATTTATACTGTCTAGCTCCGACCTGTATACCTTTAACCAACTGGTCCCTTCTAATCATATTCAACAAAACCTCCAGGACTGATATAAAAAGCAATGGGGAAATTGGGCAACCTTGTCGTGTCCCTTTTTCTATCTTAAATTCCTCCGTCACCTCATTGTTAACAATTAACTTGGCCTTTTGTTCAGAATAAATTGCACCTATACCATTTCCAAATCCTTCACCCACCCCCATCCCCTGTAAGTTCTTCTTCATAAAACTCCAAGAAATATTATCAAAAGCTTTCTCCGCGTCCACAAATATCAAAGCTGCCTTAGTGTTGATATTCACTTCTAGTTTTTCCAAAATATTAATTATATTCCTCAAATTGTCAGACAAGTGTCTTCCCGGGAGAAAGCCTGCTTGGTCTTTATGAATCTCTTCCATCAACACTTTTTTCAATCTTTTGGCCAAAATATCTGCAAAAAATTTGTAATCCACATTAAGTAATGATATGGGGCGGTAGTTCTTAAGCTGAGTCTTTTCAGTCTCTGTTTTCGGTATAAGTGTAATGTACGCTTCTTTCCACGACTCTGGTGCCCTTTTCCCTTCCAATATTTCATTACAGACTTCCTTTAAAGGTTGTACTAACCATTCTTTTAAGGATCTATAATATCTAGAAGTCAGTCCATCTGGTCCTGGAGATTTACCTAATTGCATGTCTTGAATGGCACCTTCTACTTCCTGTTCAGATATTTTATAGTTCAACATTAATTTACTTTCTTGGGAGATTTTTTGTAATCCATTTATCTTCAAAAATCGATCTATATCAATTTCTTTCTGTGGCCCTTGTGTATATAATTGTTTAAAGTACCTCTGAAAACAGTTTCTAATCTCGGCTGGGTTCTATATGTTCTTTCCTTCCACTTCTAAATTTATGATAGTATTTAATTTTTGTCTTTTTTTCATTTGCCAAGCCAACAATTTCCCACATTTATTAGCTGATTCAAATGTTTTTTGTCTCATTTGTTTAATTTTCCATTCTATTTCCTGATTCATCATTTTCATATATTGTATTTGATATAGCTTTATTTCTCTCAAAATCTCCTGCGACTTTGGTTTTGCTCTCAATTTCTTCTCACTTTCTTTTATTTTCTCCAAAATTTTGTCTTTCTTCTCATTTTGGCTTCTCTTCTTTATTGCATTCTGTTGTATCAGGAACCCTCTCATAACCGCTTTGCTTGCGTCCCAGATTACTCTTTTTTCAACATTAGTGTTCCTGTTTATCTCAAAATAGTCTCTCAAGGTTTTTTGGGCCTTCTTAATCACATCTTCATCTCTAAATAAGGTGTCATTCATCCTCCATCTGAAAGAGCCAGTTGATATTAGTTTCATCTCCATCCTCACAGCATTATGGTTGGAGCAGGTTTTTGGACAAATTTCCGCTTTCTTTATCTTTGGTGCCATTCCTCTAGTTACCCATATTTGATCGATTCTAGTCCATGTCATCTTGGCTTCAGAAAAGGAAGTTCCCTCTCTTCCCAAGGGATTCTTTGTTCTCCAAATATCAACTAAGTCCAAGTTGTCTGTCATCTCAAAAAATGTTTTCGGTAGTCTACCATCCTTGGTGACTACCTGTCTTTGTGCCTTATCCATATTTGTAGATACCACTCCGTTCATATCCCCCATCAAAATCAGATTGTAATCCAAATAGTCCATTAAGGTCTCATGCAACTTTTTAAAAAATTCAGATTTCCCCTCATTCGGTGCATAAACTCCTACTATCAAGAATTTCTCTCCTTGTATTTGAATTTCAATTGCCACAAATCTTCCTTGATCGTCTTTAAAGATAAATTTTGGTGATAATCTCTCCTTTGCATAAATCACTTCTCCTCTTTTTTTAACTTTGTCAGATGAAATAAACTCCTGTCCCAATCTTTTGTTAATCAATACTTTTCTATGTAGCCTTATCACGTGTGTTTCCTGTAAGCAAATCAAGTCCAATTGTTCCTTTTTTAGTAAATGAAAAACACTTTTCCTTTTCCGAGGAGAATTGAGGCCATTACAATTCCAGCTTAAGAGTTGCAGAGCCATGACTTTGCTTTACCTCCAACTGCACCAAGTGTTTGTTCTTGTTCTGTCGGTGGTGTCACTTTCTCTGAACCATGCAATCCAAAAGATAAGTTTGCTATGTCTAGTATTCCTCTTTCCAGTGCTCTTGGCTCTTCTCCAGATTCCACTTCTTTCTGTAAATCTTCTTCGTGATCTTTCAAAAATCTATCTTTGTCATCAATTGATCTTATTTTTATCTTTCTTCCTTTATATTTAAAGGACAGGCCTTGGGGAAATTCCCACCTAAAGATGATTCTATTGCTTCTCAACAGAGCAACCAGATCTCCGTAGTTAAACCTTAAATCCAAAAGATGTTTTGGAATGTCCTTTGGAAAGACTGATGTATTTCCAAAGTCTTTCGGAAATGCAGATTCAAGATTTTGTCTCTCTCCTCTTTTGTTCGAAGGGTAATCAAACAGTCTCTCACCTTGTTCTTCTTTCCTCCTCTTCCAAGCCTGAATGCACTCACTATCTTAAATTCTTCCTTCCCCAAATCTAGTTGCCAGAAGTCTGCAAATTCCTGCATAAGAAAGTCAATCAAATTATCTTTCTCAAGTTCAGGTACGGCCCTGATCCTCAGATTCGTTTGTTTCTCCTTCAATTCAGTCATAGACAACATCAACCTGTGGTCCTCGAGTTGCCTATATATCGGTGGTATCTTCTCTTCAGCAGCAGTTGCTATATCCTTTGCTTCTTCAGCTGTCTTTTGGGTCAAAGTAGATTCCTGTAACAATTTCTCAATAGTCTCTGTATTGGTGTTCACCTTCTGTCCCAAATTGTTAATACTTGTAGTATTTTGATCAATTTTAACTGATGCTTCAGCTACTTGTTTATTTGTTTCAGCTACTTGTTTACTTAGGTTTTCCAAAGATTCATTAATTTTTCCTAGTGCCAAAGCTAAAACATCTTCAGACGACATTCCTTTTGGTTTAACTTGTACAGGTGCAGCCCCTGATATATTTAAAATGCATCTCTGGGTTATTTGTGGGGCATAGGAATTCATTCATCCCCCCCAAATATAGTCTGGCCCCCCACAAGGTCTGAGGGACGGTGGACTGGCCCATGGCTGAAAAAGGTTGCTGACCCCGGCTCTAAACCATGCGTAGTAAACGCCTTCTTGACCGTTGGACTTAATCTCAGTCACGTTTGCTCAGTCCGCCAGAGCCTTTCTTCACCTACAGGAGAAGTCCTTCACTCACTGGATTCCAGGTGGAAAAATCAAAATTGGAAACAGAACTGTTAGATTCCAAAACTAAGACTTTGTCAAGGATGTATAACTTGCTGTTGAAATGGAATACTCAGGATGAAACTGTGAAATCTGCTATGATTAAATGGGCACAAGATGTTGGACATAACATTATGATGGCTGACTGGGAACAGTTATGGACCACAGGTATGAAGTTTACGGCATGTAATGCTTTAAGAGAGAATATTATGAAAATGATATACAGGTGGTACATGACACCAGTCAAGCTTGCAAAAATCTATCACTTGCCCGATAATAAATGTTGGAAATGTAAAGAAACTGAAGGTACATTCTTTCACCTTTGGTGGACGTGCTCAAGGATTAAGGCTTTCTGGGAGATGATATATAATGAAATGAAAAGGGTATTTAAATATACCTTCCTGAAGAAACCAGAGGCCTTTCTCCTGGGCATAGTCGGCCAATTGGTGCCAAAGAAGGATAGAACTTTCTTTATGTATGCCACAACAGCAGCAAGAATACTTATTGCAAAGTACTGGAAGACACAAGATCTACCCACCCTGGAAGAATGGCAGATGAAGGTGATGGACTATATGGAATTGGCAGAAATGACTGGCAGAATCCGAGACCAGGGAGAAGAGTCGGTGGAAGAAGACTGGAAAAAGTTTAAAAACTATTTACAGAAATATTGCAAAATTAATGAATGTTAGAATGATGTTGGATAGAAATTAAGTGGTTTTTAGCTGTAATATTATAAGGGAATATGAAAAATGGATTATTAATAGGTAAAAAATTAATGTTACAATATTTTAAGATTAAAGACTAGGATAAACAAAGAGGGGAGGGATTGGCTGAACTAATAAACTGAATTGGAATACAAAAAAGGGAGGCGCGAGGAGGTCCGGGAAACAAGCAAATGAAAGATCAGTAACGGAAAGATTGACTTGTTTTTAACTATTTTTATTTTGTATTTTTCTTTTTTCTTTTTTCATTTTGTAATATTTTGAAAATTTTAATAAATATCTTTTTTTTAAAAACCAAAAACCTGTGTCTATTAGAATACTGCCAGTCTGCGACGTAGCATCCTTAATTCACAGAGTCTAGATTGGGGTAGGGGACCTTCTGAATGTTGTTATGTTTACTCCCATCTGCCACCGTGGTGAATGGTCAGGGATGGTGGGAGTCCTACTCCAACACATGGAGGGCCATCTCTGAGGGCCATCTCTGGTCTAGAACCCACACTAGTTTCATATTTTGAAGGAAATACATTCATACCCTAGAATGAAGTCACGACGTCAATGATCACATGGTGGCTTCATTCCAATTATTTTCCAGCCTGTCATCTACTATACCTGCAGGAATACCAGGTTTAGGACATCTCTTTAATGATTCAGAAACCAAGTGCTTTGTGCTGACGACATAATTATATAATAACTGTCAACATGGTCTCCACCCCTGTCAAAATAGCATGCTTTGAACAAGCTACCCTTCACTGAGCTATAACTACAAGCTATTATGTCTGAGAGTCTCATTAATATCTCTTGGGCACAGCCCTGCAACAGCAGCTATTGCTTTCTTAAGCATGCTGTAGGCTGGCCTGCTTTGCTTCGTTCTGAACTAAAATACGTACAGCCAGCAGAAGCCCGCCTTTCTGCCTTTGGGCCTTTGGCTCGGAGGGGCTCTACCCTGTGTGTGTGTGTGTGAAAGAGAGAGAGAGAGAGAGAGAGAGAGAGAGAGTGACTGTGTCACTGAAGCTGATAGGACGAATGCTGTAGCTTCACACACTTACCTTCACACAATGTGAAATTAACTTAGGGAATTTTTACCGCAGGATGTCAGTACTTTATATTTACAAGCAGATCTGAGAGATGAATGGGAGATACGGTTTGTCAGTATTAATGGGACAGCTAAATAGAAACTTAACCCCAAAAGTTAGGACCAAGATTCAAATCCTGACTGGGTAACTTTGTTCACTAGTAACATTGAACCATGAGGACGAGATGGTTGGACAGTGTTCTCGAAGCTACCAGCATGAGTTTGGCCAAACTGGGGGAAGCAGTGGAAGACAGGAGTGGCTGGGACAGGTGAGGCTGCTGATCCCTTATTTTCAAATCTGAAAGTTGACAGCTATGCTGGGAATATGTCATATTGATTTGTTTCAATGGGCCTACTCTCAGTAGGTCTAATGTCAGATACAACACATTGCTTTTTTGCTGTTGCTCGCATACTTGTGCTTCTGTTTATCAGAAGAGGCCAGGACTGGTGCAAAACTGCCTCTCCACCTATAACCTCAAAAAATCCTGTCCCTTGTCCCCCTGCCCTCCAAGATTTCAAGCATTGCTTAAATGAGAACGTTTTTGAATTTGTTGTATTCTGAATGCCCATCACTGCTGCACTCTCATAGATGCTGTGTGTAGCAGCATCTTAGAGCTTCAGCTGTATATTGGAATTTTGGGGTCCCCTGCTGCAACAAAAATCAGATTTAAGCTGGTTAACACCTTTGTTCAATGGGCAAATTTATAGAAATGTGATGTGGCAACTTTTAGGGAGAGCACGAAGTGTAAAGTAAGGGCGCCATCTGCTGGTTTGAGTTTTGCTCATCCATATTTTGTTCATAATAACGTAGCATTAAATTCCCTTGTGTGCAGTGCATGGCTCATAACTGTATATGGTGTGTGCATATGTAAGTTTCTATAGCCCTCCATTCCTTCCTATGAGGGTTGCTGAAGGTTGAGGGCTTGTGCAAGTTAGGCTAGGAATGGAAGAGAGTGTCTTGTAATACTTCTCTTGGAGATGCCACAGGTCCCATAGAACAGATGTGCAATCACATCCCCACAGTAAAACTTTCAGGTTTCACTTGCTGTTGCAAGAATTGTTGTTTACCCATGTTTTAGGTTTACCAAATGGTTTAGGTTTTAGCTGTTTGACTGTTAATAAACATCAGTTCCCCCAAAGTGGAAGCATTTTGCTGCTAGGAATATTTTATCAGGTCTGGGAAATGTGGTGCCAGTTTCACAACCACAGCATGCGCAGCTGCACAGCACTGAAGCTATTATCAAAGTGTTAAATGATTGGTCTGATTGTTCTATCCAGAATATGACAGTACTTTGACATAGCACTCTTGAAATACCCTTAAAGAATAGGGCAGAAACTTGCTCTCTGCTTCCCTAGAGGGCAAGACTAGATTTAAGTCACAGAAAGGTAGATTTTGGTTGAATCCAGATTAAGGCTACAACCTGAGTCAACATGGCTAGATTTGCAGAGTATGTCTCCAGTCCTAAGTGTTGATATTAATATTTCCCCCTATTACAAAAGGAGCTAGGGTCTCACCCACTCAAAAGTATTCCAAGGGGAACTTATTTTAAATGAAAAATGCAAAGAAAAGATCAGGAAAGATGGGGTGAAAATGAGGCAAAGGGAGGCTGCTAACAGACGATTTACTACAAAGATGGAAAAGGAAGTCTTCAGCTTTCCTGGTGTTGTTTTTTATTTTATTTTTATTAAATTCCAAGAATAAACTCCGAGAAAAGGAGCTTAAAAGGCTGGAACTTCAGCTCATTCCCGGAGATTTGACAACCCCTCAGTCCAGACACAAATGCTCCAGCCTTTGCGAAAAGGCTGTCTCGCCGCATCTCTTACGCCCTCGAGCTGAGCGGCTCTGGCGGAACCTTTGTCCTGCGCTCCCTTGTTTCTTTCCGGAGGCCGCTTACCGTTGGAGCGCGTCTGGGCCCGATTGCCCCGTTGCCATGGGGATTGCCCGGAAGGAGCGTGTGCCCTCTTGAAAAAGCTCCCCCGGCTTTTTCCGGTGTTGCGAAAGCGGCGCCGAGAAGGTAAGTCAGCCCGCGTAAAGGGGGAAAGAGGCTCCTGGGTGGCTGTCTAGGAGCCAGGCCGGGTTTTTTGTGGGGGGATATGGGATTTTTTTTGGAGGGCATGCAAGCCGCGAGTGGCGTGGGCAGAAACCCCCTTCACCTGCCGCTGATTCTGTGAGCACCGCCAGCAATCCTCCTCCTCTCCATTGTTATAAGAATTCTAAGGCCTCAAATATAGACTAAATATTCATAAATGCACACATATCTATATATATAAACCATGTGTCTGAAATAGTACGGGAGAGCAATCCTGAGGCCATCTTGACTCTCAATGACCTCAAATACTCATCTGCAGTGAGGGAGGCAAATAGGGAAAGCCTCCCCATTGCCTTTTCGCTTGCAAATCCTGTCTTAAGGGTGTATTTGTGTATGAATAGGGTGAGCCTGTGACCTGGCTTCAGGAACTAAAGTAATAACCATCACGAAAGAATGGCCAGGCTGCCCAGCTAATGCAGTCGGCGACCATTATCAGGTATCCTGGTAGGCAGGGTTTCTGCTGTAGACTGCCTCCTATGATATATGTATGATGATTTTGGGGTGGTCTTTGGCTTAGGGGGTTGGGCAATGTCAAAAGTCTTTAAAGGTTCCTGCACACTTTTGTTGAGGGTCTCTCCCCTCCTTGGAAGGAGGGGAGGGGACTCTGTTGCAACAGAAAAATAAACATCTGCCTTGTTTTCCACTGGATTCTGCCTCCATCCATTCTTCTCTGGCCGATCATGGACTTAGGGGACTCAGATTCCCATGGGGAGTTGGGAAGCAAAAGCCAAACCCCAATTTTTACATCACCAT
Source organism: Podarcis lilfordi (assembly GCA_947686815.1). Lineage (NCBI taxonomy): Eukaryota > Metazoa > Chordata > Lepidosauria > Squamata > Lacertidae > Podarcis > Podarcis lilfordi. The sequence continues at coordinate 8,919 of CANTUW010000053.1, forward strand.
TATCGAAATCACACAAGTCAGTTTCCCCCTCTTTTTTCTGTGTCCCCTAACCAGCCAGCAGTTCACATCTCTTCCCCTTTCCCGCACTCCAGGTTGCCCTGGCATTATTCACTTGCCTTTAGGAGCCTCTGGAAAAACAAAGGAGGAGCTTTCCACAACAACTTTGTCTCCGTGCCCTTTTTTAAAATTATGAAGCACTTGTTTAGCGAATGGCTGTGGGGCAAGTCTTGCCAGGCCACCAGAAAAGTGTTCGTGGTGCTAGGTGTTTTCTTAGCACCAAGCTCTAATGGAAATGCTGGTGATGCTTCAAATGCGAGATGAAAAACCGCTAGCCCCACATCCAGGCTCCCTCCAGTTTTGGACAAACTGTGACACCCCACCCCCACCAAGAGTCTTTTAATACAGTAGTTTCCAATGACAAGACAGGATCGGGCCCTATGTAATTTGAGCTGAGTACTTTGAGAGCGTTTCCTTCCCCTCCTAATCAAAGCTGCATTCTGCATATCAGAACTGAAGACAGAGCCCCCACAAATCTCTGGTAGTCTTTGTAGCTCTTTTCAGAAATGTAACGCTGTACTGTAGAATCCTCAGACTGATTTTATGATGATACTTTTCAAATGTGAGAGTATGGTAGGCCTTCAAGCTAGGAGACACCTTGATTTTGAGGGAAATAAAAAGACTTTGTTTTTCTGTCTTCTCCATACTTTGTGTCCTATTATGTCTTCTAACATCCCGGCAGTGACTGTGGTTTTCGAATAGAATTTGATATACTTTAATACTTAGTAAATGATAAAAAAAACCAACAATTCTGTGGGTAATTCCAACTGGTTAGGTTGATACTATTCTTTAAACCGCCCTGAAAGCCCTGGGTATAGGATGGTATATAAACTCAATTAATAATAATAATAGTAGTAGCAGTAGTAGTAGTAGTAGTAGTAGTAATAAAGGTAAAGGGACCCCTGACCATTAGGTCCAGTCGTGAGCGACTCTGGGGTTGCGGCGCTCATCTAGCTTTATTGGCCGAGGGAGCCAGCGTACAGCTTCCAGGTCATGTGGCCAGCATGACCAAGCCGCCTCTGGCAAACCAGAGCAGCGCACAGAAACGCCGTTTACCTTGCCGCCGGAGTGGTACCTATTTACAGTGGTGCCCCGCAAGACGAATGCCTCGCAGAACGAAAAACCCGCTAGACGAAAGGGTTTTCCGTTTTTGCGTTGCTTCGTAAGACGATTTCCCCTATGGGCTTGCTTCGCAAGACGAAGGGCTTGATCCGCGCCGCGTGCAAACCGCTTTCACCGCCAATCTATCTATGCGGCAGCGGGGAATCTAATAGTAATAGCAATCAATACATTATTAGCGTCCGGAAACACAGCCGGTGGTGATGCTGCCCGCGCCGCTTCGAAAAGTTCCTAGGCTTCAGCCTTAGAACTGGGAGGGGACCTGGCGGCGACACCCGGCTCGGGGTGGGATTTCCCCGTCTGCGCTCTTAGCGCACGCGGCGACCGCTAGATCCCGAGGACGGCAGACTGGGCGGGGGGGCATGAAAAGTTTTGCCTGCCCATCTCCGAGGAAGCGGGGGGAGATGATCCCTGTCAAGGGAAGAAGGGGGCACCCATTTGCCAGCAGCCGGTGCCCCCGAACCGAGGCTGGCACCATCGCCTGTCAAAGTGACCGCAAAGGCGAGCTCCGGTCGTGCGGCCGAGGGAAGCCCCGCTGTGGGTCGTCCAAAGTCAGCCCGAGCACGCCAGTCACCTAAAAGGCATGGAGAGACGGAGGGAGCGCGCGAGGATCCCGGTGCAGAGGAGGCTCCTGCAGCAAAATAAAGGCAGCCGGCAGCCGGAGGGCTCCAGAACACGGAGCTGCGGCGGGGCCGTCGATGGCGTTGCCGGAGACTCCTCCCTCTGGGCCTCGCTCTCTCCGCTTTCGCCGCTGCTTGCCCTGCCTGCGATCGGCCGGGCTCATCGCTCCGCTCTGCAGAGCGCTGCACAAAGGCGCGGCGGGACAGGTGTCCGGGGACGCTTTGGCTGAGCGCGCCCCGGGATCGGAGGTGCGGGGTGCTTGCTGCAGATCTTATCTTCTGGGGTCACTGGGATGGCGGGGGTCGGGGCTTGTGTTATGTAAGGGCGTCAGGAGGGGACTGCTTAAGAGGCCGGACGAGGCTTATGCAATGGCCAGATGCTCCCTAGGGGTCAAGGCTTGCAGTTGCGGGAACGAGTTTATACCTGTAGCTGCTAAGCCGCTAATAGCCGTGCTTCGCAAGACGAAAAAAACCGCAAGACGAAGAGACTTGCGGAACGGATTAATTTCGTCTTGCGAGGCACCACTGTATCTACTTTCACTTTGACGTGCTTTCGAACTGCTAGGTGGGCAGGAGCAGGGACCGAGCAACGGGAGCTCACCTCGTCACGGGGATTCGAACCGCCGACCTTCTGATCGGCAAGTCCTAGGCTATGTGGCTTAACCCACAGCGCCATCCGCGCCCCAGTAGTAGTAATACAAACAACTAATTTCACAGAGTTGTTGTGAGAATAAAAATTGGGTGGCGAGAGAACCACCTTGAGCTCTTCAAGGGACACGTGGGATATACGGTAAATGTAATACATGGAAGTAATTAAATAATACCAAAATATCAGTGACCAACTGTGGACCTGATTTATGCTTTCAGGCTGCTAAGATGTCGAGCCAAAAGAAGTGTCCAGACTGTGGCTCCTTGGAAATTGTAGAGGACTCTCATTATGCTCAGAACCAGCTGGTGTGCGCAGACTGTGGCTTCATTCTAACTGAAGGGCTTCTCACAACCACATATGCTGATGAAGAACATTTACAAGGTGAGGCTAAGAATAGCAAAATAGCTCAAAACTCTTTGTATCTTACAAAGACATAGGATTTGAGATACGACTTGAAAGCAGTTCTCAAATATAGACAGGCCCTACACCATTCAACAGTTTAAAAATGGGTGCATGTTTGAGAGCTTGGACCAAAGTTTGGCTGATATCTGTGTTTTTATCTCATAGAAGTCACATATTCACGGAGTACTGGTCAGAATGAGCAAACGAGCCGTTGTGTACAGCGAGGTACGTATTCTGCATTACTCTGTTGATGCTTTGTGGAAATTAATGTGCCTGTCATCCACAAGAGCTGCATTGTTTCACTTTCTAAAAGCAAAGAGAAATTTGCATTTTTAAAACAGTCTTACCTATTTGCTGTGGGACCAACATCAAAACAACCTATTTTAGAGTTTTAGAGGTACATAGAGTCCACAGTTCAGTTTGATTGCCTGATCAAATCCCACCTGAATCATTGACAGACTGGTTAACCATGGACCAGTCTGTTTCCATTACCATTAAATGGCCATTATAATTGTGTGTACAGCTGCAAAAAATAAAAATCAGTACATAACTAAAAGCCAGATTAAAATCAAATATGAAGTTGAAACAGCAATACTAACAGCCATTCTCAATTAGAGCCCCCAAAGACTTTCATTTAAAAAAGTTCTCCATAATATAAAAAAAAAGCCAAAGTAGGCTTGGTTTGGGCACTCCAGTTACACTACCACAATTGAAAATAGGTTATCCATGATTGCCACCCATCTAACCTCTGAAAGTGGGAGCATGTGAAACAGAGCCTCCACAGATTATCTTAGTATATGGGCAGCTTCATACAGGCAGAGACCTACCCTGCGGTTAGATTTGTCACTGATAAATGTGTATGTGGAAACATTTCTTAAGTACTGCTGTGGTATTTCCCCCCACAGGAGTCAAACGTGTTCGGGATCTCTGCAAAGTTCTGCGGCTTCCTTCTCTGTTTGAAGATACAGCTGTGTCCTATTACCAGCAGGCAATCAAACGTCCCTGCTTCAGTTTAGTCAGCTTGGAGAAGAAGGAGATGCTTGTGGGCTGTTGCGTCTTTGTGACCTGCCGCCAGCACAACTGGCCCCTGACCATGGGCACAGTCTGCCTGCTACTCTATGGAGACAAGGAGTTGTTTGCAAAGACCTATCTACGCTTCCTGAAGGAACTGGCACTGGATGTGCCTACTCTCAGCTTGATGGATATGGTGAAAAGCCACCTCAACAGGTATGTTGCAGTTCTTGTGCCCTTTCCTTGACAATACTTCTCAAAGTTGGTGTGTAGTTTCCATCATTCATAGACTGAATTTACAAGTATCATACGGACTGTGTGGTATATTGATTGGAAGGCTGATGAAACAGCAAGCTTCTTAAAGTTCAGCAGGGATGGGTGTGGTCAGTGCTTGGATGTAGGAACCCTGTGTGTGCTGTGTGCTTCCATCATGGAAGAAATGGATATTTTCATACAGTGGTGCCCCGCAAGACGAATGCCTCGCAAGACGGAAAAACCGCTAGACGAAAGGGTTTTCCGTTTTGAAGTTGCTTCGCAGGACGAATTCCCCTATGGGCTTGCTTCGCAAGACGAAAATTCCTTACGAGTCCTGAGATTTTTTTCGCTTTTCCCCCTTTATCTAATCTGCTAAGCCTTTAATAGCCTTTAATAGCCTTTTAGCAGCTAATCCCCTAAGCCTTTAAGCCTTTAATAGCCGCTAAACAGCTGATAGCGCTAATAGCGCTAATCCGTCAATGGGCTTGCTTCGCAAGACGAAAAAACCGCTAGACGAAGACTCTTGCGGAACGGATTAATTTCGTCTTGCGAGGCACCACTGTATGTGCATGTATACTCCAACTCCCTGATTTCTGAGATTTCATCTGAGGCACTTCAGGCAGGTCCAGGCTTTTCTCTTTAGCCACAGGGGCAGCAAACTTCCTTTTCTTAACAAATAATTCTCAGAATTGTGAATTCTGCTCCTGCTACCAATCCCGTAATTGCTTGGAAATCCTTTCTATTATTATTAAGGGCAAGAAGCCAACAAACAGAATTTTGTTGAGCACAAGTTAGGAAGAGTGTAAATTCAGCTCTGTCCATATAGTGCTGGTTAATGGAAGATGCTTGCCTTTTTGATTCAAGCTGCTCAGCTTGCCTTTTTGGTGTCCTTGGAAAATGCAGGGCCTTCTGCCCTTTGCCCTTTCACAGAATGCTTCTTTTTGCTCATGTCCCTCTTTCACCTATTTGTCTTCTCCATCCTGCCACATCTCTCAATCCAATGGCTTGTTTGATTTTCATCTTTCCAGCTTCAAGATTTTCCAGAATTCACCCAGCGTCCCGACTAAGTTTGTGGAAGAAAAGGAGCAGCTGGTGGCAAGGACTATCCAGATGGTGGAACTTGCCAGCGACACGTGGCTGGTGACCGGCCGGCACCCCATCCCCATAGTGACAGCAGCAGCCTTCCTGGCTTGGCAGTCTCTCCGGCCTGTCAATCGCCTCACTTGCACCCTTTCTCAGTTCTGTAAGCTTGCTGGTATGGAGGCTCCCCGGCCAGCCCACCAGAGACTGAAGGAGCTGCATAACATCCTCCTGCAAATGGCTTCTCAGCTGAGCTGGTTGCGAGTGCTGAAAGTGGACCGTCGGAGCGTGGCAAAGTACATTGGTGACCTGCTGCGGCACCGCCGTGTGCTTCTACAGGCTGCCTTCCGCATCGTGGATACTACGGAAGACCGTGACCTAGAAGACTCAGCAGCTGCGCCACTGCAGCTAATCGATGAGAGCGCTGCAACAGTAGAAGAGGCCTCCCTTTCAGGAGAGAAGCAGAAGTTCAGCAAGCGGAAACCTTTGCTCCCACCCTGTGTCTTGAACCCCGCAAAGAGGCTACGAACTCCTGAGCTAAGCCTTGAAGATTCTGCTATCGCTGGGGATGAGCCCATTTTAGACAGTGAGATAGAGCAGTATATCCGGACTCCAGAAGAAAAGGAGATGTTTAGCAAGGCTCAAGCGTGCCTGTGACCTCGAAGCTGCAAGTGATTCAGACAGGCTTGCAAGCAATAGCCTTCTGATACATATTATCTCTAGGAGGCTTAGTTTGGTAAGAATAGAGTATACACTTCCAAAGTTAATGCTAAATACATTACTTCTGGTAAATGAGCCATCATAACCCCTAGAGGATTGTGAAAATTTGTGTCCTGGGCTTTTTAGACTTGTCTACCTATGTACTGTCTGAAGCAAAGGGATTTATTGGTTGCCAGATGTGATTCCCGCCCCCCGCCCCCCCCCCCCCCAGCTCTCCTGTCCCACTAAGAATCTCCCGCATCTTTCAGGCATGGCTCCTTCCACCCTACTGTGGTAATAATTAAAGACAGGTTTGGGTGGCCTGGATAACTTTGGTTACTGGTAGGGACCACTAGTAACTAGTTGGCGAGGTTGATTATTTTCCTTCAACTCTGAGAAGAGGTATAGGAAGTGGCCACATTGCAGTGGTTTGCATGCTGTTTAGGACAACTTTTGGTGTAAAGATTGGCAGGCTTCCATGCGTATCTCTGGGTGAGAAGTAGTATCCACTCTTGAAGGGTTGGGTGGAGGCAGTCAGCCAGCCTGAGCAACAAATACCTCTTTGAGTTGGCGTTTGACTTGAATTAATGTTTGCCTGGTCTACTTATGGTCCTCATAGTTAGGCAAGAGAGAGTGGAAGAGAAGTGTAAAAATCTAATTGCAAGTTGTTTCAGACATGCATGCCTTAAACCTAGATCCAGAAGAAAAAGTTGTGGCTTTGCAAGCATCTCTTTATAGAACATTGTATGGTGGTTCCTGAACACGATACCCGTGTCACAAGATAGGTGGTGAGTCAGTCGCCCTGATTAATGGAGCTGCTTAGTTAATTTTTGTCCCTACATGCACACGGTGAGGAGAGAGCGAGCGAGTGAGGGGCCTTGGTGGAGCTCCCGCTGCCAGGGGCAGTCTACCTGCTGGGGCACGGGGCGCATGTGCGGAGAGAGGGAGGGGGCTGGTGCCAGGCGCTGCCCAGAGAGGCCTCCTAAATATGACCTTTATTTAATATGACCTCTTTATTTAGGGAGTCATAGCAGGACTTCTGAAGGAATGCGGATAAGGGTATACTTTAACTTCAAAGGAGAGAGTGGAAATGCGCCAGAGTGTTGTGTCAATGTAGGATTAGCTGGGTTCAGTACTTTGTCCAGTTCCAGTTGCTGCATTTTAAGGAGGAGGTAGACAAACTAGAGGAGGAATCTTTCTGGCTGTGGGGGGCCAAAAACTTTGACGTGTGGGTGGGGCAACCAGCATGTAAATCACATTCTGCCATTGTGACATCAAAATGTTGGCAAGTGGGTTGTCTTGACTACCTGCCAACATAAATTGTGTAGGGTTCCATGTTGGGGTTCCAGAGTGCAAGAGGCTGTGGCAGTGTTATGCCTTGTAAGCCTCCCTGCATTGCTTCTTTCCTTCTCTTATGTCAGAGATCAAAAGGAGCTTCACGGAATTGCTTTCAAAGCCTTTTGCAAGCCTTCAATGAGCTGCAGCTTGGACAGTAGGAGCGATGGTTGAATGGGAGCCTACTTTAATGGCATCCCTTATTGGGCAGGTGAGCATGGCTTCTCCAGATTGGCCTCATGGGCAAAGGGACTGGTGGGTCACGTTTGGTCTGTGAGCTGGAGGTTCTGCACCCCTGAACTACAGCATATTCCAAAGATGGTGAGGAATCTGGAAACCAAGTCCTATGAGGAACAGTTGAAAAAGCTGGGCATGGTTATCTTGGAGAAGGAAAGGTTAAGAGGAGGCAGGAGAATAGTTCTCAAAAATTCCATATTTTGGGAGAAATTGCATGCTTTTGTACATAAGCTGCTGTTTCTGTTCTAAAACTTTCCTGGTAATGCCTTTCTCGTTTTCTCTCTTTCTAGCTCTGTATCCTCTCCTGTATCCAGCTCCGTTCAAGACTGTTTGGCAGAATTTGTCTTGGTTCATGTGGTGCCTTTCAGGGAGTAAGAAGGTTAGACACACTAAGATGGCATGCATCTTGGGTTTTAGTGCAGAAACAGTCTATTCCACAGAGTTCCTCTGACAGTTGATGCCTTTTATACAGATGTCTTCATGGCATAACCTTAAATGGACAAGGTCATGCTGTGGAGCTGTTATACCATAACTCATGAACTAGTAAGGCCTGCTGATGTTGCATGATACCAGAGCATAACAGCACAGGTTAGGTGGAGCTGTTAAGCGATCATGGGACTCGGCTTAGTAGCAGAGCCTTTCCTGTGTCTTGCTGCAAAATTATATGAATATTTGGGGGAACCCATTGCCCTGAACAATGGATAAATTTACAGTACAAAATTAACCCTTTCCTGGGGGAGGCCCCAGAAAGCAATTCTGGAGAAACACTTGTTTTGTGAGGGTGCTTATAATTATTACATGATTGTAATCCCCTTTATTGAACCACACTTCCAAGGACTTAACTGAGAACCATGAAGCTATAGACAAAGTCTGTAAATATGTGACACATGACACATTTTATCTGGCTTTGAGGTCCTGTGACAGAAAAGATGAAATTGAAATTGCTGGCTAAATGCCACTTATATCAGTCTACAGACCTACCTGGCATTTTGCTTACACGGAGAACCTGACTCTGTTTAGCTTGAACTAAAAATTAACTATTTTATACGTAACACACCCTGAGACCTTGTGGGAAAAGGGTGGGTAGGAAATATTTAAGCCCCTGATGCTGAACTTTTGCTGTCCTTTATTTATACAGATGGTACAAGCTTCGCTCCAAACCAGGAAAGAAGGAAAAAGAGAGAGGTGAGATTGAGGTGGATATCCAATTCATGAGGAGCAACATGACAGCCAGCATGTTTGATCTGTCCATGAAAGATAAGTCACGGACACCATTTGGCAAACTGAAACACAAGCTAAAGGGGAAAGGAGGCAATGGATTGCCAGACACAGCTTCAGCTATTGTTCCTAGCATTAGTCACTCCCCGGCTGACAGTGAGGAAGAGTCAAATGAGAAAGAAAAGAAAAAATCAAAGTTCAGGACCTTATTCTCAAATGTTTTAACAGTTGTGTAATTTACAAAATGTGCTAAGTAGTAAAATGTGCCATTTTTTACAACTTTTTCTTTATAATGGTTAAAGCTGCACTTCTTGTATTATTTAAAGGCAGTGCTTGGAAGCTGTGAAGAAACAGAAGTGTTTACATGATTGTGCCTAATAGTTGTAAATGAGTAGGATGCAGGTGGGTCTCAGTGGTCCCCAGCCCCAGTGTACTGCTGTTGTTAAGAGCCATCAGTTGATCTAGGGCTGGATTAGGTATTAGTATTTTCAGTAGTATTGGGACTTGTGCTTTCACTGTTCTGATGCTGATTTCTTTCTTTTCAGAACCCTCCACAAATGAGGGTCACAGAAGAGGTCATACCTCAGATAAGAGCGGCACTGCGGACCTCCGAATCACAAAGGCATCCTTGAACCCTTTTGACGAAAACATCTCAGCGGAAGAGAAGCCAGAAAAAAACTCAGCTTCTGTGAAACCATCTCAGACCAAACGCGTCAAGCCCAGGTTAGTCTTGAGAAATGATCTTCTCAATTGAATTTTGAGATCTTGAGATGCTTTAAGGCTATTGCCACCCAGTGGTTTTCATTGTATGTCATAGAAAATATCTACTTTACAGGGTGAGTAAGAACTTTCCTCCTGATAGGGCAGGCATGCCCTGTGTAGGTTTCAGTTGATTAGTAACTCTGCAGGTAATTTGTAGGGTTTCTGTCTCTAGCCTTCTTGAAAGGAGAGAAATGGCAATGCATGCTGCCTTCAGAACAAAGATGATCCACATTCTTGCAAGGGGAGGGCAAAGAGAGCGAGTCAGTCCCTCTTCTGCCTCCAGGATGGAATGATGTCTAGCAAAGAATGTAATCCCCTTTATTGAACAACACTTCCAAGGACTTAACTGAGAACCATGAAGCTGTAGACAAAGTCTGTAAATATGTGACACATGACACACTTAATCTAGCTTTGAAGTCCTGTGACAGAAAAGGTGAAATTGAAATATAGGTAACTCGCAATGCTTATTTTACCTACGTGATTGCTGATTTGGGCCGGGGGGTGGAGCAGAACAAACAAACAAATGGAGAGTGGAGGAAACATTACAGAGCAGCATCCTAGAGCCCTCGGGCTGCCTGCCGAGAACCAGGTAAGCGCGACACCTGGTTCTGAGGGTTCCTGGCTTTACGCGATTTTGCTTTTATGTGCAATGGCCAGGAATGTAACCACTACATAAGATGCAAGTTAGCTGTAATTATATCTTCTGTTAGTACAGGCATAGGCAAATGGCTCTCCAGATGTTTTCGGATGACAGCTCCCATCATTCCTAGCTAACAGGACCAGTGGTGAGGGATGATGGGAGTTGTAGTCCCAAAACATCTGGAGGGCTCCTCTGTTCCAGGAGTGACGTCCTTAGCATTTTAGAAATCTTTGCATGATGCTTCCAGAGTAACTATTTCTGAGACTCATGTGGTAATATGGATAAATTATTTCATAACAGCATGTTCTCCTTTTAAAATAGGTTATTTGTTCTCTTCTCTTCCTCTTCCCCTTTACTTTTTCTTTTCTTTCCTTTTTCGAAAATTGGCTTTGCTGGCTAAATGCCACTAATATCAGTCTACAGACATACCTGGCATTTTGCTTACACGGAGAACCTGACTCTGTTTAGCTTGAACTAAAAATTAACTATTTTATACGTAACGCACCCTGAGACCTTGTGGGAAAAGGGTGGGTAGGAAAACTTAACGCACCCTGAGACCTTGTGGGAAAAAGGTGGGTAGCCCCTGATGCTGAACCTTTGCTGTTCTTTATTTATACAGATGGTACAAGCTTCACTTCAAACCCACCACCCTTTCTGTTATTCCAGAAGTGGGATCGGATGATGAGCAGCTGAGTGATTATTCCCAGGGTACTGAAAAGATTGCAGTTTCTGGAGATTTGTCCAGGAGTGGAGATGGTTCCTCAGAGTTACGGTCCTCCATTGAGGGGGGAGAGCTGACAGCAAATAAAAAGGGGACTGGTGAGAGGCAGACTGTATCGCTACTCATGAAGACAAGTGCTCCTGATGATGGATTTGAACTAAACAAACCATTGGTTGCACCTTCAGCACTAGCCCTTGAAAATGCAAGCCGTGATGTAAAGGGATTGGAGCAGAAGAATGCTGACAGCGCAAAAGAAAATAGACAGGGTGATAGTCCTGAGTTCTCTGTTAAGCCTGTTCATCTTTCCCCTCTGCCCAGTTCTTTTCACTCTATTAATTCTTTCCAATCTGATGCAGAGCCTACGAAAAAAGCTACAGCAGAGGGCTTGGGTACCAAAGTGGATCCCTCTGGCAAGAAGAAGCTGCTCCAGGCATGGGTTTCACCCCCTGAAACACATCCCAATCAGAATCTGCAGAGTGACGGAACTTATCCTGCTAAGCTCAGGTGAGAGGAATTTGGGGGGGGGGGGAGCAAAGATAAAGGCTCAAGTGCTATACTGTGCATGGCTTTGATTCTTCCCTCCCCTTTTTAACGCAGTAAGGGATTTTGTGTCCTATGGACAGGTGAAAATCTTTCCTTGTTGATCTGTATCTATTTCTTGTAGCAATGTCAATGAAGAAATAAAACTGAGCAAAGGTTTGTTTTGCTTAGGCAGTAATCAGACTCTATTTTCACATTGTTGTGACATGACTAAAGGTATCATAAACAGGAATCAGCACTTCATATTTTACCTCTAATTTTACTTTATTTTTTAAACCCACTGTCCTGTTAAAATACTAAATATAGTTTTCATGTTCTGCCAAAATAAGTGCAAGCAGCAGTTGGATAAATGCTTAACAATTTACTGCGGCACAGGTTTTGTGTTACCTAGATTTCTGAAGTGTTCCACGGGTGTAATTTAACTAAAAAAGAAACCAAGGCAAACTTTTGCAATAAACTTTGTTGAAAACTCTATTTTTCACACTTGCCAAACATCTGGGTAACTACACAAATATCCAAGGAACCAACCATATTTTATTTGGGGGGGGGAGGAGGAACAGATGTTTAGAACCATCAAGAGTGTCAGACTAGGATTCCACTCAGTGATGGGCCAGTCTCTTATCTCTATGTCTAACCTCCTTCACAGGGTGGAAGTGAGGAAAATTGGGGGGGGGGCATGTATTCAAAGTCCTTGAAGGGATATAAATAAATAGGTAAGTAAAACTTTTGATTTGAGAGCTTCTTAATCAGTCTTGAAGTGTAGAGAGGAGGGCAGAATAAATCTTCTGTTTTAACAGTAAATATAAAATCTAAACTTGCACTAATAGAGGTACGTAGAAGAGGAAAATGTGCTTTATTCTTTTTAGAAGCCAAAGCAGGAACATGTGTGCATGCAGTGCTTCATGCAAGACCAAAAGTAAAGGTAAAGGTAAAGGGACCCCTGACCATTAGGTCCAGTTGTGGCCGACTCTGGGGTTGCAGTGCTCATCTCACTTTATTAGCCAAGGGAGCCGGCGTATAGCTTCCAGGTCATGTGGCCAGCATGACTATTCCGCTTCTGGCGAAACCAGAGCAGCGCACGGAAATGCCATTTACCTTCCCGCCAGAAGGTTACCTATTTATCTACTTACACTGTGTGCTTTCGAACTGCTAGGTTGGCAGGAGCAGGGAGCGAGCACCGGGAGCTCACCCTGTCGCGGGGATTCAATTCACCGACCTTCTGATCGGCAAGTCCTAGGCTTTGTGGTTTAACCCTTCAGACCAAAAGGAGAACTGCACAAAATTGTTCAGGTACAAAGTACTATAGGATTGCCTGAACTAATTGTGTGTGCTTCTTTCAGACTTCATCCTGTGAAACCAACGCATACTACAACAAGCAAATCGTCTGCAAAAAACCAGAGCATAACATCAAAGATCCTGGATAACCAAAATGAAGCCGATATAAAGGTAATTTAAGACATACTATATTTTAAAACCTAATTGGGTGGTCTGTGCCCTGAGTTAGGAAGCTTGTAAATTTATTGGCGGGATTAGACAAACTGCAAAGGGGTATAGTCGTTTGGAGACAGAAATGTGTTCACGTTTTCTAGGTGTACGATTCCCCCTGCCCATGCTATCCTACCCATCTGGGCAATTTTCTGAGCCTTTTACTGACACAAGTTTAGATCTGTGAGTGGGTATGAATTCCCCAGGCTCAAAACTTGCTATCTTCACCAAAGGACTTTGGCCTGAAAGGGATTTTTGTTTTCAGATAAGCAAGGTTTAGTGATTTAGTGCCTCCAACTAATATTGCAAATGATCTGTTTGGTGTTTGAGCACAAAACCTGAATTATTATCACTTAACTGAAACAACCACTACTGCTGCTGCTTTGTATTTATTTAGTACTTTTTGCATGTTATGAGGAGGGTCTTATCTTCACTTTTCCATGTTTATTACTGGGAAGAAATAGTTGAAGGCAGGTGTACAGAAACCTTGTATGCACATTTGTCTGCATGCCATAAAAGTACTTACTGGCAAATCCTGAAATTCTAGTTTTTGGTGAATCTTCAGTAGCTTTTAAGATGCTTAGATAGATGACCTCTTTGCTCTGAAATCATTCCTGGGCTTCCCCAGTAATCCCTGAAACCAAAGGTTTCTATACCTTCCTTCTGATCCTTTGACGCCACCCTTGCAACAGTGCTCGATATTAAAATGACTTTAACCTGTTCATTCTTCCTTCCTAAAGAAATATGATCCTTCAGATCCCGCCTATGCTTATGGTCAGCTGACACACAGCGAGCTGATCCAGCTGGTCTTGAAGCAGAAAGATGTGATTGCAAAGCGAGATCAGCAGGTGCGGGAGCTGGAAGACTACATTGATAACTTGCTTGTCAGAGTTATGGAGGAAACCCCTAACATTCTTCGAGCTCAAGCTCATGTGAATAAGAAAGCTGGAAAGATGTGAAGGAACCAGTTTAACCTAATCAGTGGCTTTCTTGAGCAGCTTTTGAATGCATTGCCTTGTAGCTCAAACCAACTAGGAGGAATAAGTAGGGCAGGCATAGGGAATCTGGCCCTCCCAATGTGCTTGGACTCGACTCCCATCCTCCTCACGGATGGCCATTGGGAGCCCAGAGGTATCTGGATGACCACATGTTTCTCAACCCTATAAGAGAGGCTTAGCACAAAGCTGTATGTGTGCAGTGTCTCACTGTGCCTGTTTTGGTTCCAGTTTCTCTATCTGTATGAACAGTTTCTGAAGTCAGACGAAACTTTCCTCAGTTACAAAAGATTCTGTTTATGCTGCTGCATAAATTGCTGGAAGATGTGAATAGTCAGAATTACTGCAATATGATTTCTGCTGCAGACTAAAACAACTGGAGACTTTTTCTGATTTTATTTTTTATGGATCTTAGTCCTGGGTTGAAGATTGAATTATTAATGTCAGTATCTCCATCTGCCCCTTAATTTTTAAAGGGTAACTTTACATCGTGGTCCTTTACTCTGGATGGGGCACTAGCCCAGTATATGAGTTTAAAGTTTCCAAAGGATTAACTTTTGTAGGTTCCCTAATAAAACAATACATCCACCATCACTAGGCATTTGGGGTGAAATCCATATTGACCATTGTATGGGAAATTGAACTATTTGAAGATAGCAACTATAAGGTAGAACATGGCTTTTTGCAAGCTGAAGCTTGTATATGCACTTTTGGCTTCCAGTCAGATCAACTGTGATTAAAAATATATATTGTTGAAAATCTGAGCTACAAATGCAGGCAGCCAAACAGCAATCAAAGTGATGTCTGAAGACGTGGACGGATTAATTTTCATGCTTCTGACTGTAGCCATTCTTCATTTTCTGCCTATGCACTTTCAAGAGGAATGAGCTTGGCACTGAATATCTCTTCAGCCCTCCCCTTGTATTCAGTCACAACACTGGATTATAGACTTCTCAGGTAATCAAAGAGGGGTTGATTCTAAGCAAGTCATACATGGGAGTAGACCTGTTGTAATCAATGACTAAGGACTGTTGATTGTTGTGGGCCTGCTCTTAGTATGACATGATCCGATATCACCCATAGATCTTGACGTTTCCTCAATGGTTCACTGTTAATTGCTCTTGATACTGTACAATCTCATTTGCAAACACCAAAGAATAGGAAAAGCTAAGTGGTTCCTGTAGTTTATTCCTCATTTGACATGGCAATATTTATGCAATGAGAGCCCTAAGTACATAGTTTGGAGGTTGGTAGAAAAATTAATACTGTCATGTTTGAATATAAGACTTGGACTGTGAGCTTGGACTCCATGTTCCTGTTGCCCTACAGGGAGTGTGGTGCTTGTTGAATAGATTTCTCTATCTTCTTGCATAGTGCTAATTCTCTTGATGAAATCCTCTGGCTGATGCTGTCACCTTGCCTCAGCTAGGTCAATGAATTCAGGTGATTGAAAGGGGAGGAACTGTTGTCTACCATATCTAAAATCTCCAGGGCCTGTGGTGTTTTCACATATCTGTGGCTCCATAATAGCTGGACCATAAAGTCTGTAAAGGCAAACTTCTTGCGTGTAAAACCAGCATCTAGATGCCTGGGCCTCTTTTTTAAGCTAGTATATCTCATTTAAATGAACCAAATTGCTTTTTAAAAACTTTATTTTAAGAGGCTTAATGTCTCTTTGCTCCTGCTGGAACCATAAGCACACAGGCACATGCTTTTGGGAACAAGTATTTTATTGAAATACAGTTTTACTGTGTACTAGAAAATGTTTATTCCTGATGCTTATATGGTCCCAAAGTACAGTGGACATTTGTGTTTAATACATATTCAGTAGGAATGGATCTAGTAACAAATAGTGTTGACCGTTTTAATAGAAATAGTACAGGACCAGCTTCCAGCAGATTGTGAAAATCTTCTAGTTTATAACCTGACCTAAAATTTCCAGGGACCACAGGGCTGTAGCTGGCAACACAATGTGCCACATGCAAGAGGGAGTATTCTCACTGGGCCCAAATCTGCTGACCATTCTTCATATAAAGTTCTGCTCAGTTGTATACATTATGATGAGATTTGGGCAACACACAGCAAGGATACCTTGCAATCTGTACCTTCTCTTTGGTATCTGTGACTTACGCAATCCTGACATCGAAATGCTGAATTTTGTGAAAAGTGTGGTACACTGTGAGGGATATTTCCCCTTGTGCAAACATTTGCTCAGTGCTTAATATTGAAGGATCTGAATGTATATTTATATTCTGCCTTGTTACTCTTGGTACTTAATCCCATTGGGTTTTTGTTTTTTTGCAAAGACCTTCATCCTTGTGAAATGTTAAAAATAAAGTTATTTAAACTTGTGAGAACACTTGTGTTTCTTTGCCTATCTTCACAAACTTTAAGTGAAGAATGCTGTATATACAATCCACATTATTGCACGCTATATCAGAATAGTCCATACTGATAGAAATGATTCTCTGCTGTACAAGGACTGGATTTCATCATGGTGATTCCAAAGTGTGAAGGAAAAAGGGCTTCATATGCAACTGAAACTTCTATTGTGAGAGCTGTTTGTACATTAAGCCTTATATGTTTTAAGAAGCAGACATTCCTCAATGATCTTAGAATTGGTAGGCTTGAAAGAACCTGAAAAGAACCTTCGATTACTCCAACATTCTTACCGTCTCTGTATGCTATCACCTTTTCTACAAGCTCTTGAAAAAGGTAAGAAACTAAGGAAAGTGTCAGTGTTTTCTCTGTGCACAGTTATAGGAATATAGTTGCCAGCAAGTGGAAGTGCTAGGCAAAGACAGCAGGCAGGTCAAAATATCAAAAGATTTAAAACTGGCTCACCAGATTTAATTTAAGTTTGGGTTTAGATAGTGTAGTTTTAATTACCACTGAAGATTGTGCAAGTTTATAAAGAGAGAGGCTTGCAGCAAAGATTTTGGCTGGTAACTTCCAGTATTACTGTGTTCCTATCCTGCTTGTGGGTTTCCCATAGGCATGTGGTAGGCCGCTATGAGAACAGAATGCTGGATTAAATGGGCCTTTAGTCTGATCCAGGACTTCTTCTTATGTTCTTACATAGAAGCTTCCTCTCCCCTTCTGCCTCCTAGCTAACCAGTCAGTGAGCACTGGGAGAATCTTTGCAAGTGCTCCCTTAGCAAAATAGAAAGCTGCCTTAAACAGATCATTGATCCATGTAGCTTAGAATTGTCTATGCCAGCTGGGAGAAGCTCTCCAGGGGTTCAAGAAAGGGGCATTCACAGCCTTATTTGAACCTTCTGCAGGCAAAACGTGTTCAACCATTGAACAGTAGCTCTTTGCCTTCTCTCGTGTCTTCCACTCTGCAGTCTCTTCCTACCATCTCCCCATCTGTCTCTCTGGCATGCCTTTCTTCTACTAAATTTCTGTGCCACCGTTTTCATAACTCCTGCCTTTTTCCTTCCCCTGACCCACCCCTGTGCCCCTGTTGTTTGATGACAAGGCTTCACATCCAAAGTGTACAGCGTGCAGCTGTTGTGGAAATTAAATAGGAAATTAAATAGGCTTAGGAGAAAATGTGAACCCCATAAGGGTGCCTTTGTAAATGTTTTGAGTGAAGACTCAAAAGGCGGTCATTTAAATCTAGAGAGCAAATTTAAAGTCATTTTTGAAGCCCACTCCAGAATATGGAGCAGTGGCTAAGGTCAGGCTCCCTCTTCCTGCAAGAAAGTAATGGAACACAAAAATACCGGTAATAATCTAGCAAGATGTGTTTTTGTTTTGTTTTTTGCGGGGGACGGGGCGATGGCTGTTTGCAGAAGAAATCTTTTCAACTACTCAACTTCCACAATTTGAGACAGCTTTGGCTCCTAAATGCTTCCACGAAACCTAGATCAGGTTGATAATCGTAGCTCATTGCAGCTTAAGAAGCACATAGCTTGTGAAGTCCTGTGACAGTTGAGCTTTGGCACCACTCACTGCCCTGTGCTGTGAAGCAGAAATGTGCCGGAACCAATTTGGATCCAGACTGTGATTCAGACTTCATAGATCAGGAAAAGACGGAATCACCTGATGCAGCAGCACTGAGATGGAAAGGCAGGGGAAGCATGGTATGTTAAGTGCTTCAAATGAGATCTCAGCTATGATCCGAATGCCCAAATTCCTCGTTTCCAAGGGCCAATAGAGGCATCTGTGGCTCAAACCTGTGTCTTTTAGAATACTGCCAGTCTGCGACATAGCATCCTTAATTCACAGAGTCTAGATTGGGGTAGGGGACCTTCCGAATGTTGTTATGTTTACTCCCATCTGCCACTGTGGTGAATGGTCAGGGATGGTGGGAGTCCTACTCCAACACATGGGGGGCCATCTCTGGTCTAGAACCCACACTAGTTTCATATTTTGAAGGAAATACATTCATACCCTAGAATGAAGTCACGACGTCAATGATCACATGGTGGCTTCATTCCAATTATTTTCCAGCCTGTCATCTACTATACCTGCGGGAATACCAGGTTTAGGACATCTCTTTAATGATTCAGAAACCAAGTGCTTTGTGCTGACGACATAATTATATAATAACTGTCAACATGGTCTCCACCCCTGTCAAAATAGCATGCTTTGAACCAGCTCACCCTTCACTGAGCTATAACTACAAGCTATTATGTCTGAGAGTCTCATTAATATCTCTTGGGCACAGCCCTGCAACAGCAGCTATTGCTTTCTTAAGCATGCTGTAGGCTGGCCTGCTTTGCTTCGTTCTGAACTAAAATACGCACAACCAGCAGAAGCCCGCTAGAGACTGGATGTGGAAAAGAACACAAACTATTTTATTTTATTTTTTAGGGCAATTGCCCGATCAGCCCTCCACTGCCGCTGCGCCTGAGCAGCTCACACCAGAGCCAGAGCTGCCCGTGCACTTCTTTTTTTAAACCCAAAATCCAGGACATTTGCTTTAAAATGTAAAATCCCACCCTGCCCTGGATGGCCATGTAGGACCCCCAAAAGAGGACATATGTCAATCCTAGCATAGATCCCTTGTACCTTGGGACCTGATGTGACTGAATGTTTCGCCAATAAAGACCTAAACTTCCAATTGCTTGTCCTCATTGGGGCTAGGTGCGCTCAAGGTGCAGCATGATTCAAAAATGGTCCACTACGTTCAACATCTATCTAACAGCAGAATAATGTTTACCTTTCCCTGAATGGCTTGGCAGATACTTCCATTGCCTGGTGAGGTGAGTAGGAATTGAACTGAAGAGACCTTTGCCCTGCTGTGGGGCATTCCATAATTGTGGCATCAAAACTAAGCAGGCTAGGGTAGCCCTGTTTGCTGCATTAGAGAGGACAATCCTCTATTTGAAGGTTGTACATTCCAAGCATGGATTAAAGATGATGAACCACAAGGGAGAGCAGAGGCCTTGAATTTGCCCAGCACCAGTTAATACTTGGACAGCAGCTACACAACTCACCTGATCTGTCCTCCTCTCTATAGGAAGATGCAGAGGGGGGTTTTTAGCCAGAACTTACAGAAACTCAGTTCCGGCACCTCTCAGGTGAGCACCATTGCATTATAAGAGAACAAGGGAGGAGTTCATGGTGAGTTCCAGCACCTCATTTTCCAGAAAAACAGCACTGGGAATCATAGCTGGCAACCTTCCCTTATTTGGCGGGAAACTCCCTTATTCCAGCGCCGTTTCCCACTGCTGTCCCAGATTGTTGATATCCCGTCAATTTCCCGGGTTTCAAAGGAAGCAGCTCCTCTCCCTCCCTGCCAGCCAGGGAGGCTCCTCAACTGCGTTGCTCACCAGTAAGGAGTCTGAGAACGACTGGCGGGTGGAGCTTGCATGCCTTGTGCTGATCAAATTGGCCGCATTGCCTGGGGACTCGCCTTTGCTTCAGCACTTCCCAGCGGAGAGGTGACAGTGTGGTTTTCCTTGCTGCTGTATCCCTTTGCCGGGTTGCTGCGCTGTGGGAACCACCGCTTGAGGCTTCGTTTGGCTGCTGGCTGGGCTTTCTGTCTTTGGGCCTTTGGCTCGGAGGGTGTGTGTGTGTGTGTGTGTGTGTGAGAGAGAGAGAGAGAGAGAGAGAGACTGTGTCACTGAAGCTGATAGGAGGAATGCTGTAGCTTCACACACTTACCTTCACACAATGTGTAATTAACTTAGGGAATTTTTTTACCGCAGGATGTCAGTACTTTATATTTACAAGGGGATCTGAGAGATGAATGGGAGATACGGTTTGTCAGTATTAAAGGGACAGCTAAATAGAAACTTAACCCCAAAAGTTAGGACCAAGATTCAAATCCTGACTGGGTAACTTTGCTCACTAGTAACATTGAACCATGAGGACGAGATGGTTGGACAGTGTTCTCGAAGCTACCAGCATGAGTTTGGCCAAACTGGGGGAAGCAGTGGAAGACAGGAGTGCCTGGGACAGGTGAGGCTGCTGATCCCTTATTTTGGCTGCTGATCCCTTATTTTGGCTGCTGATCCCTTATTTTCGAGGCTGCTGATCCCTTATTTTCAAATCTGAAAGTTGACAGCTATGCTGGGAATATGTCATATTGATTCGTTTCAATGGGCCTACTCTCAGTAGGTCTAATGTTGGATACAACACATTGCTTTTTTGTTGTTGCTTGCATAATTGTGTTTCTGTTTATCAGAAGAGGCCAGGACTGGTGCAAAACTGCCTCTCCACCTATAACCTCAAAAAAATCTTGTCCCTTGTCCCCCTGCCCTCCAAGATTTCAAGCATTGCTTAAATGAGAACATTTTTGAATTTGTTGTATTCTGAATGCCCATCACTGCTGCACTCTCATAGTTGCTGTTTGTAGCAGAATCTTAGAGCTTCAGCTGTATTTTGGAATTTTGGGGTCCCCTGCTGCAACAAAAATCAGATTTAAGCTGGTTAACACCTTTTTCCAATGGACAAATGTATAGAAATGTGATGTAGCAACTTTTAGGGAGAGCACCAAGTGTAAAGTAAGGGCGCCATCTGCTGGTTTGAGTTTTGCTCATCCATATTTTGTTCATAATAACGTAGCATTAAATTCCCTTGTGTGCAGTGCATGGCTCATAACTGTATATGGTGTGTGCATATGTAAGTTTCTATAGTCCTCCATTCCTTCCTATGAGGGTTGCTGAAGGTTGAGGGCTTGTGCAAGTTAGGCTAGGAATGGAAGAGAGTGTCTTGTAATACTTCTCTTGGAGATGCCACAGGTCCCATAGCACGGTTGTGCAATTGCAACCACACAGTAAAACTTTCAGGTTCCACTTGCTGTTGCAAGAATTGTTGTTTACCCATGCTTTAGGTTTACCAAATGGTTTAGGTTTTAGCTGTTTGACTGTTAATAAACATCAGTTCCCCCAAAGTGGAAGCATTTTGCTGCTAGGATTATTTTATCAGGTCTGGGAAATGTGGTGCCAGTTTCACAACCACAGCATGCGCAGCTGCACAGCACTGAAGCTATTATCAAAGTGTTAAATGATTGGTCTGATTGTTCTATCCAGAATATGACAGTATTTTGAAACAGCACTCTTGAAATACCCTTAAAGAATAGGGCAGAAACTTGCTCTCTGCTTCCCTAGAGGGCAAGACTAGATTTAAGTCACAGAAAGGTAGATTTTGGTTGAATCCAGATTAAGGGGAAAAGGACCCAGACCCTAAAAGAGCAAATTTTAAAAATGCAGTGGGTTGCTTCCAAATAAGTTTTACTCAGAGTAAGTAATTACAGTTAATGGGCCTTAGTAATGTCTTATTATTTTCAGTGGGACTGTTCCAGGCTGGGTGATCACTAGACGTTCAAAGCGCCTATGAAGTTCAAAGAATCACAGGCACTGCTGTTCACCACTCACAGAGTTACAAATCACAGCAGCAGTGCATACATTTAAAGCATGTTGCTTTCTCAAAAGAATCCTGGGAACTAGTTTGTTAAGGATGCTGGGACTTGTACCTGTGTGAGGGGTAAACTACAGTGCCCAAGATTCTTTGAGGGGGAAACCGTGTGCTTTGAGTGTATGATGTAGGTGCAACTGAACATTGGATATACAATCCAATATCCTCCACTGTGCCATCTTTTCAGGCATAAGTCCCACTGACTTGCTTCCAGGGTAGTGAATATAGTGAGACTGGGGTACGTGTGGATCTTCAAATGTTGTTGGGCTGCAACTCCACAAATACCTGCCAATTGGCTGTGCTGCTGTGGCTGATGGGAATTGGAATTCTAACCATGTTTGTTCCCCATCTCCCAAACGCAGGACTGTACCCAAAAGCACTGAGTGATGATAATGGGAGTGAGGATAGAGTCACTTGAGGGGTTACCCCATGGAAGGTGTATCTAGCCCAAGGACCTCCAAAACCTGGAATTGACCCTGGTACATAGCCACAAAGTTTACTGGATGGGTTCAGGCGAATGACTATATTTCAGGAACCAGCTTAATAAGTACCATGGCCTGTTAAAAATGCACCACTTTCCTTCCCACATGTCTGCACCAGAATAAGGTCACTGTGGACACATTATGCTCAAGAACTTTGTTGTCATATATACTGGGCAAGGTTCATGTGAACAAGCCGGAGCCATTGCCTGTTTATTTGTTCTGGAGCAAAGTTCGCGTGAGCAGAGCTTTCCTCATGGAACAGTGACTCCCTTGGTCCATTTAAATCAGGCATCTCCAAAATCTGTTTCGGGGGCTTAATCTAGCCCCTGTGGCAGGCTATCTCCTGTGGTAAAATCCTAAAAAAAGCTCACAACTTCAATCCTAAAAAAAGGTCAACAGCTTTGGTCGGCCCTTCATCAAATCCGGCCCTCTTTGAAAAAAGTTTGGGCATCCCTGATTTAAATGTATAGAAATAGGATTTCAGCTCTCTTGTGTACAATCCATGGGTCTTTCAGGGCAGAACTTTGTGGCCAACGTCTGCAGCTCCATTAAGCAGAATGGACAGGAGCCCCACTACTACACAGCTGGTGGCGCTGTGGTCTAAACCACCGAGCCTCTAGGGCTTGCTAATTGGGAGGTTGGCAGTTTGAATCCGCACGAAGTGGTGAGCTCCCTTTTCTTTGTCCCAGCTCCTGCCAATCTAGCCATTTTAAAGCATACCTACTCAAGTAGATAAATAGGTACTGCTGTGATGGAAAGGTAAACGGCGTTTCCGCGTGCTCTGGCACTCATCATGGTGTCCCGTTGCACCAGAAGCATTATAGTCATGCTAGCCACATGACCCAGAAAAGTTGTCTGTGAACAAATGCCGGCTCCCTTGGCCTGAAAGCGAGATGAGCGCCGTAACTCCACAGTCGCCTTTGACTGGACTTAACTGTCCAGGGGTCCTTTACCTTTACCATAACATTGTGAAGTAAATAAAATAACGCACCTCTTATCATCTAAGCCTACCTCCACCCCCATTAAGTGAGAGTCTATGGCTGTGTACACACTCTACCTTTAAACCACATTCAAAGCACATTCTTTGAAGGAAACAACTTGTTTTGGATGTGATTTGGGTATACAACCCAAAATTACTGACTTGCACCACTATGTACAAAAATGTACTGTGCTGTTTACCAATCAGTCACAGATCAGTAACCATTCCAGGGCCATGTTAATTTGCTGTAGCAGAAACAAGAACATGTCTTGTGGCACCTTAGCGACTAAGGCTAGGTACATGCTATGCCTTTAAGCCATATTTGAAACATGTTTCCTGAAACGGTAAAATCGGCTATGATTAAATGGGCACAGGATGTAGGACATAACATTATGTTTGCTGACTGGGAACAGTTATGGACCACAGGTATGAAATTTACGGCATGTAATGCCTTAAGA
Organism: Podarcis lilfordi; assembly: GCA_947686815.1. Taxonomy (NCBI): domain Eukaryota; kingdom Metazoa; phylum Chordata; class Lepidosauria; order Squamata; family Lacertidae; genus Podarcis; species Podarcis lilfordi. The sequence continues at coordinate 32,535 of CANTUW010000053.1, forward strand.
GAGAATATTATGAAAATGATATACAGGTGGTACATAACCCCAGTCAAGCTTGCGAAAATCTATCACTTGCCCGATAATAAATGTTGGAAATGTAAAGAAACTGAAGGTACATTTTTTCACCTTTGGTGGACGTGCCCAAAGATTAAGGCTTTCTGGGAAATGATATATAATGAATTAAAAAAGGTATTTAAGTATACCTTCCATAAGAAACCAGAGGCCTTTCTCCTGGGCATAGTCGGCCAAATGGTGTTAAAAAAAGGATAGAACTTTCTTTATGTATGCAACAACAGCAGCAAGAATACTCATCGCAAAGTATTGGAAGACACAAGAACTTCCCACGCTGGAGGAATGGCAGATGAAACTTATGGACTATATGGAATTGGCGGAAATGACTGGTAGAATCCGTGACCAGGGAGAAGAGTCGATGGAGGAAGACTGGAAGAAATTCAAAGACTATCTTCAGAAACACTGCAAAATTAAGGAATGTTAGAGTGATGTTGGACTGAAAACAAGTGGTTTCCAGCTGTACAGGTTAAAGTTAAGGATAGATTAAGATTAAAGATCAAGATTAAAGATGTTTAAAGAAATGGAAATTTGATAATAAAAGGGAAAAATTTAAAGTTGTATGACATTAAGATTAAGGATTAGGTTTAAAAAAGTTGAAGTTATATATCTTAACGTGTTATTAAATTAAAGATTGGGATTAAAAAAGTGGAAAAGAAACTGCTGGACAAACAATGTAGATTGGAATACAAAAGAGGGAGGTATGAGGAAGTCCAGAAAATAAGTAATTTAAAATTGGAAATGGAAAAGAGAGTTTGTTTTTAATTGTTATGTTTTGTGATTTTATTGTTAAGTTTTGTATTGTTTTTTGTGTGTGTTGTTTTTCTTTTTTTGTTTGTTTAAAATTTTAATAAAAAATATATATATAAAAAAAGAAACATGTTTCCATTGGTGCCTCCCTGACTCTGCTGTTATTGCTTCTTACCAGGATGAGGCAGTGAGAAAGAGCTTCCTGGGTGTACCAGTGGGGAAACCAGATTAATGGGGACCCTGCTGATGCTTTTGTGTTGCTCTGAGCTCCCTGCCTCCAGTGTGTTTGGATAAGCAGTGGTGACATGGTTATAAGGAGTGCTGGTCTGTGGCTCCACCTCAAAACATGCCCTGCTACTCCAACAGCAATAAACCGGTGATAACTCAGTCATCTTATAATTGAACATCTTAATAAGCTGCAATTCAGCAGTGTCATGCTGGAGTTTCCCTTCAAAATCCCTTTCTAAATCACAGTTTACTCGGAAGTTCCGTTCTGTTCATCCAATTCTGAATACAGACAATGGTTTCTTATCCCACTACCAATGTTTATTTATGCAGCCTTGCTAAGATGATTGTGCTATCATAACTGACTGCTGCTGTGAAGGGTCCTTGTGCTTATTTTGCATTCATATTTTAAGCCTTTTCTGCTTTGCTGGTGGGATTCCTAGAAGCATCTGGCTGGTCACTGTTGGAGATGGTATGATGCACTAGATCAGGAATGGGAAACTGTGGTTCCCAGATGTTGGGCTCCAACTCCCATCATCCCTGACTGCTGGCCATACTGGCTGGGGCTAAAGCGAGTCAGTCCAACAACATCTGGAGGGCCTTCATACCAGATCCCACCTCCTAGTTTACTTGGGATTGAACAAAGGATGCCACAAGCGAAAAGGGGGGTGGGGAGGGGGGTTATTGGTTTGTTTTTAATTCTTGTTTTTATTCTGTATTTTGTGTTTTATACCTTGTATTTTTACGTGGTGAACTGCCTTGAACTCTATGGATGAAGGGCAGTGTAGAAACTGATGATGATGATGATAACAACAACAACAACAACAGTAATAATTTATATTCCGCCCTCCCCAGCTGAAGCTGGGCTCAGAGCGGCCAACAACAATAAAAGCAACATAGTTCACATAAAATCACAATCAATCAATTTAATATGTATTCTAAAATCAATTCATTCTAAAATCAATTCAAAATCAAATTAATGGCAACCATTGGGCTAGAGTTCTGTGAGGATTACTGAAGGAGGGGGTCAGACTGTGGAGGAAAGGCCTGGTGGAACAGCTCTGTCTTGCATAATAATGATGATAATAATAATAATAATAATAATAATAATAATAATAATAATAATAAAAAAACGACGACGACAACAATACTGTAGCTCTGGTGTTTTGCCCCAAATACTTACCCAGATGCCGTCACTGCACAAGGGTGAGTATGGAACTCCCAATTCTTTCCCACCACCTTGTCAAAATTTTGTCTTTTGAACAGCTTTGTTCCACTAGAGGGAGTCCGAGGACAAGCAGCTCACAAAGAACTATGGTTTGACACTTGCTCTGAGGACTAGGCAAATTTTCATTTGAACCCTACGTAATCTCTGAGGTTCTGTAAAGTCCTGCGCTGATACTGGTACGATGAGGAGCCCCTGACCTTGGAACTTCCGGGGTGGCGCCATCGGCAATGGCGGACTCCCTCTGATCTGGAGGGACTAGCTCCGCGCGAAACGGGTCTTTTCCGCTACGGCGAAGCGGGGACCCTTTGGAAAATCACAGGCGGATGAAGCCTGTGACCATGGGACTCGGCGGGCACCCTTAGCGCCCCCCCAACCCACAAAGGAACCCACTAATGGGCTCCGAAGCGAAGAGGGGGAAGTGGTGCGGTGCTGAGAGTCAACTGCTATTTCCGTGGAGCGAAGCCGCATAGCTGTTGCCGGAGAGCGCTGCCTTTTTCCTGGGACAATTTGGCTTCTAAAATAATCACCCATGAGTACTTAAATTTCGGACAATTGGACTTTAAATAAGGAATTGCGAGCAGAAAGCAATTGGACTTAAAAATTTACTTCAATTTGGCACTGAAACGGGAAGGTCTAAACAGGAAGTCAGCCTTCCGTTTCTTTGTAGACAGAATAAAGCAAAGACAATGTAAACTAGAGCTCAGAAAATAGCTTTTAAAAGATTAACTTTCATCATTTTAAAATTGTTGAACCCCCCTTCGGAAGCAGGCGAAGAAGGGGGATCTTTTGCGGACTGTTTAAACCTGCAGAAGTGAGTTTAAAGTAAAGTAACTTTCCACCGTCCTGATCCTGGAGCGGGGTGTCAGGACTGACGTTTGAAGCTCATTGACCAGAGACAAACATTTTTTTTTTTTTTTAAGAATATTTATTCAAGTTTTAAGATTACAAAAAAAAAGAAAAAACAAAACAGGAAAACCAGTGACATACATCTTACAAAAGATACACACCAAACAAGGAAAAAAAGAAAAAGAAAAATACACAAGACCAAAAATCACAATAAAAAATAACAAAAAAGAATTCAAATTTAACAAACCGTATTCCCATTTACTTATTTCCGTGACTTCCTCACACTTCTCTGCTTTGTATTCTAATTCAAATTGTATCTCCAGCAAATCCTTCTAACCTTCTTTCCATTCACTTATTTTAACATTTTAACATTCAAAAATATTTAATTCTCCTCTATCCTTTAATTTACACTTCATATTTACTTAATTCCATTATACTCTGTCTGCCAATACGGTCTAATATTTCTTCTCCAACCTTTCCTAACATTCTTTTATGTTACAGTGATTCTGTAAATATATTTTAAACTTTTTCCAATCTTCTTCCATCAACCCTTCTTCTTGATCTCGAATTCTTCCAGTCATCTCAGCCAGTTCCATATAGTCTATCACTTTTCTCTGCCATTCTTCTCGGGTAGGCAATTCTTGTGTCTTCCAATATTTCCCAATGAGTATTCTTGCTGCTGCTGTCGCATACATAAAAAAAGTTCTATCTTCCCTTCGCACCAATTGGCCGACCATGCCCAAGAGGAAGGCCTCTGGTTTCTTTAAGAAAGTATATTTCAATACCTTTTTAATTCATTGTATATCATTTCCCAGAATGCCTTGATCTTTGGGCACGTCCACCAAAGGTGAAAGAAAGTACCTTCGTTTTCTTTGCATTTCCAACATTTATTATCAGGCAAGTGATAAATTTTTGCTAGCTTGACTGGGGTTAAGTACCACCTGTAAATCATTTTCATTATGTTTTCTCTTAGAGCATTACAAGCCGTAAATTTCATACCTGTGGTCCATAACCGTTCCCAGTCAGCAAACATAATGTTATGCCCAACATCCTGCGCCCATTTAATCATAACAGATTTAACCATTTCATCCTGTGTATTCCATTTCAGCAGCAAATTATACATTCTTGACAAATTTTTAGTTTTAGGTTCTAACAATTCCGTTTCCAGTTTAGATTTTTCCTCCTGGAAACCAATCTTTTATCTAAGTTAAAAACCTCCCTTATTTGATAATAATGCAACCAGTCTCTGACTTTGGTTTTTAATTTGTCGAAACTCTGCAGTTTTAATTTATCTCCAACTTGTTCTAAAATTTCACAATATTTTGGCCAGTTTGTCTCCATATTGGTTTTTTTCAATGCCTTTGCCTCCATTGGTGATAGCCACCTTGGTGTTTTACTTTCCAACAAATCCTTATATCTCACCCAAACATTAAATAATGCTTTCCTGACAATATGGTTCTTAAAGGCCTTATGCGCTTTAACTTTATCATACCATAAATATTTTTTCAATTCAATTCAATTTCTTTATTCGACCGATAGTCAGAATTAAAACATTACACAATAATTATAAACTATAACATCATAAGTTACATAAGGTACATAAGTAAGGTAGAGCCACAGTACTAGATCTCTCACAGATAACCCACGTCAAAGCATTCAATTATACGTTTCCGACACTTGAGTGCCAGGAAAAGAAATTTAGCCACTGACAAGGTTGTTTTCCCAGAAGACTTATTTAGCAGATATGCTGTCTGCTTTCCTCTTTGTCGGGAACTGAGCTGGGGTAAGTATGGAGTTATAAGATACTGTCTTAAATCGTTGTAGAAGGGACAGCTCAATAAAATGTGCTCTGTGGATTCTACCTCACCCAATGCACAGTGGCATAATCTCTGGTCATATGGGACTCCTCCATATCTTCCCTTCAGGACCGCCGAGTCAAGAACATTCAGCCTAGCCGCAGTAAATAGTCTGCGGTATTCCACGTAGTGGATATCCGCCAGGTAGCGAGCTGGGGCAGCCCGATACAACTGCTCCCCAGAAACAACCCAGGTTTCACACGGGCTATGTCCTCCTGTCTGGCAATATCCCTTAATCTTTGCGCGATCACCGCCTTTGCGTGGCTATACGTCATGGACTCTATATAAAGGGAGGACAACCCACACTTCTGCACTTCCTCCACTATCTCCCCTTCCCATGGAGATTTAAAGTTATCCCTCAGAATCAAGGGGCCAAACCCACCGTTCTGAAACAGAGCTTGAGCCATAGCCATAAGTTCGCTTTCAGGGCCACATACCTAAAGGCTTGACAACCGGTTTCCAGCCTCATGATCGCACCTGCCACAGAGGGGGGGCCTGAGTATGGCCCTGAGGAATTGGGTTTGGATAGATTCCAATTTTTCAAAATCCCTACGTGAGCCCAAGGCAATGCCCACCAGCAGAAGAGGGAGGACTTTCATTTTAAAGAGACGTAAGGCAACATTGACAGTTTGTGCCTGTTTCTTGGAGTACAGGGTTCTAATCATCAGGGCTGCTTTGGATGCGTTCGAGGCTATGTATTCTCTGTGCGCCAGGAAGGACCTATTTGATCTTACAACCTGACCCAGGTACTTGAAGCAACTGACCTGCTCTAAAGGAATACCATTAATTGACCATAAATTAGGTTTCGGTCGAGCAGCAAAGACCATTATTTTGGTCTTGGCATAATTTAATTGGAGCTCGTGTTGGGTCTCATATTCATGAAGAGCTCGAAGCATCCTCCTTAATCCGATGGGGAGGTAGCTAATAGGGCGGCATCGTCCGCATACAGTAGGACATTCAAGGCTCGTCCTGCCAGTTTTGGTGGATGGAAATCAGCATTTGCCATATGCACCACTAGCGAATTTATATAGAAGTTAAACAGAGCAGGGGCAAGCAAACAGCCCTGTCTTACCCCCCTAGTGGTGGCAACCGGATTGGAGACTAGCCCCTTACTATCTATCCTAATCCTCAAGAGGGTATTTGTATGCAAATTAATAATCAGCAAGAGAAGGCGGCGGTCGATAGATGTCGCTGCCAATTTTGTCCATAGCTGGTTCCTGGGAATTAGATCAAAGGCCTGCTTAAAGTCTATAAAGGCGACGTGGAGGGCTTTTAGGCCATTGCCAGCGTACTTAGTGGCCAAGTGATTTAGGATTAAGATTTGGTCTGTTGTTGATCTTCCGGGCGGAAACCCGCCTGTTCCTCTGCGATGATATTGTTGCTTTCCATCCAGGTCGTTAATTTGTTAAGTAGAAATCTTGAATAGATCTTCCCGATAACATTTAGCAGGCTAATTGGTCTAAAATTGGCCGGGTCTGTGCGCGGCCCTTTCTTGTGAATTAACACAATCAGTGCAGAGTTCCAGCTTGGAGGAAATTGTGCTGTTTTGTTTATATAAGTAAAAAGAGCTGCTAGGGGTGGACACCACCAATCCTTATTGGCTTTAATAACATCTATGGAAATAAGATCGTCTCCGGGTGCCTTGCCCGCCTCAAATTGGCCTATAAGTGTTTCCACTTCAGAGCAGGTAACAAGATCCCACTCTGGCAAGGGGGCCAAATCTAACCTTCCTCCGCTAGCTGCGTGAGCTGCATATAGAACGGAGAAGAAGCTTTCCCAGGTGTCAGCTGAAATTTGGGGTTCTATCCTTGACAACGGTCTACCCAGGTATCTGGAAATTTGGTGCCAAAAGGAGGAGGGATTTCTATTTTCTGCAGCTTTTAGAAGGTTCTTCCAATCATTTCTTTCTGCCGCACGCTTCTTTTCCTTTAATAGTGCTTTATACCTTCTCTTGAGGATCATAAGGTGACTGCTAGGTGCGGAGTCATTTGATGCCCTATATGCCAAGAATTCATTATATAGGTTGTTCTTGAAGTGCCTGCATTCCTCATCAAACCACTTTTTATGAGAGAAATGGTTACTATTCATTACCGGGGTCTTAGCCAACGAAGGTTTTAGCAGTTCTACTAAATTGTCATATATTGGCAGTGGCTCAACTGCCTGGATAAGGGAGTCCCTTGTCTCTTGCAGTTGGTCAGACCAAAGGAGTTCATTTATCCGTTGAGCCATATTGTCGGTCCATTTTAAGGCAGTGGGCCTCATCTGAAGCTGGTTATTTGTAATAGGCACGCAGGAGTAGGTAGCCAATTCTCCATCCAGGGTCAGAGAAAGTTCTAATGGAAAATGGTCACTTTCCAGCCTCGTTACCACCCTAAAGTTGGAAATTTTGGGAATTAGGTCTGCTGATGTCCAAATAAAGTCTATGGTAGAGGCTCGGGAGCCTGACCAGAAAGTAAATTCGGCAGGGTAATCAGAACTGAGAGCTCCGTTTAAAAGGTGAAAATTAAGAGCCATCAAAGTTTGTCTACATTTAAAACCTGCATATGTAGCAACACTGTCTTTAAAATTCCTGGGTAAAAGGTCTGAGGTTAAAATGGGTAGTGAGGGATATTTATTATATTTAGCAAATAATGATTTATCAGAGTGAGACAATCGGCCATTGAAATCTCCTGCAACTAGGAAGGTGGCTTCAGGATATTTCTCTAGGAGAGTTTCAAGAGTCTGTTGAATTTCCCTCCATCTTTGGACCACCAGGTTTTTCTTATAGATTGGGTGCAAATAAACATTAATCACCACAAACACTTCCTCCGCTGTTTGTAGCTTAACACCCAGCATGGATGACGACTGGATGTCGATTTGTTCCACCTGCAGGTTTAAGGCCAAAGAAACTAGGGTAGCCAACCCACCTTGTGGTCTGCCAGGAGATAGTAAATTCTGATGTGCATTCAGGTAGAAGCCCTTATACCCTGATAGGGAGAAGCCCTCACAAGCCCAGGTCTCTTGCAGCAAAAGAATATGACTGCCTTTTATGTAGGCGACAAAGGATGGATCCATCAGCTTAGGTTTAATGCCAGCTACATTCCAGGATAAGAAAGTAAGTAATCTCCTGGTCACCCCTTCGAGTCATGCTGGGCCTTGCGGAACCAGCACGGCAGAATCCACCTGGGAATGCATGCGGCGAGGGGGGACAATAGGCTGGAAGAAGGAAGTAATTGTAGCTTGTTTACCAGGCAATTTCCGAGCACCACTTACCGCAGCAGCAGCCATGGATTGAGGCTTAATTATTGGAAGCTGCAAGGATGGATTCTGGTGCACAGGAGTATCACTTAACGACAGGTCCATAGACTCTACATTTAAAGTATGCTCTAAGATTGAGGTCGGTGGGCCTTTTGGATCTGCAGATGCTGTAGGGAACATGCAGTGTAAGGCAGGTGGAAGGCATCCTTTTCGGTTTGCCTCCAAAAGAGCATCCAGTCTTGCCACAGCTTCCGAATTTGACCAGAGGGTTGTCGAATCTTCCACTGTATCCTGCCCGGACTTGACATCCCGAGGCTGTGCACAGCCAGGTTGCAGATCAAAGGTCGTTAAAGCAGGTACCACTTGGGCTTGTGTAGCCTGATCTACGATTGGTGAAGAATTCATCTTATTTACATGAGCATGATCTTCTGAGTTACGGAGACAGAGTAGCAACTCGTCCAATCTGTCCGTTATCTCTGTTCGCTCCAGTTTTGGCAATTGGGAGAAGGATAGAAGTAACTCACGCTCCGTAGAGTTCTCCAGATGTGTGGCCTTTGTCAGTGGAGGCAGGGGGGCGTCAAACCAGCTGATTAGATCTGCGGCCAGGGGAGTTGGGGTCGTAGCAATTGGCGGACCCTCAGACTTATCTGCTTTCTTTTTGAACAAGCAGTTTGGTAAGAGGGAGCAGATCTTGGTATTGGTAAAGACTCTTGTAGCAAGGATTCCATAGTTAATTAGAAGGCTTCTTGAGGACATAATAAGTGCAGGGAGCTTTTTGGTTTTAAAGGAGAGCAGCACTCTCTGCCTCTGAGGTCTGCTGCTAATATGATCAATATGCTTCAGGTCAATAGAGCTAGGGGTTACCCTCAGAAGCTCCGCTAGGTATCTCCTTATATCACTCTTATAGTGCCAGTTTATCACCTTGCCTCTAAAGGGGCAAACCGTTAGGCAGATTTTGGTAGCTTGCAGCAGCAGTTTGTGAGGAGGTGCAGAGTGTTGTTCCTTCTTATTTTGCTCACCTTGCTCACTTTTCTGATTGCCAGCAGCTTGAGGAATTATACAAGAGGTATGAGGTAAAACGGGTGCTCTGGGCATTTGTAAGGGCTTCATCTCAGGTGGAACATCAGGGGAACTGTCTTTACCTGTTAGGGATACAAGCGAGATAATCTTCTCCAAGGATCCTCGGATGTCTTTTATGTATTTAAAGATATAGTCCACTGTTCTAGCAACCAGGTCTAAAGTAGTCGAGTGTTCAAATAGTATCTCGTCAATGCAGCTTTCACGGGCTCTAGTGCAAACATTCGAGTGGATGCCAGTATTATTATTGCTTGAAGGTTTAGTAGGCAGGTTATCAGGTTCTTTCACACTGGGTTCCTCGTCATTCATCTCTGCTAGCAGTGTGAAAGAGTTTGAAACCGGGATATTAAAAATATCCTTTGTACTTTCAGATTCACTAATTTTTGTTTGTTTAGCAAGAGGCAGGCATCTCCATTCCTCTGTGTCGTCTATATCTCTAGAATCTCTGGTACGTTTCCCAGTTCCTCTCCCACAAGCAGGGCTGTATAGTTGCTTAGTCATTTCTCTCTTCATGCAACCGCCCCAGTTTCAAGGTTAATGGTTGTCTCCCCGATAGAAAAAGGCGTCCTCCTACTTACTAATTTAAAACTAAGACTAAAAACTAAAAACTAAAGTTAAAAGTTAAAAGGTTTCTATACTCATTAAAACAATGTTAAAAGATAAATCAGGGAGCTCACACTCACGCTGACTAAGTGCCGTTCGCCATCTTGGAAAACCCGAGTCTCATACCATAAATATGCATGCCATCCAAAAACATTATCAAAACCTTCTAAATCCAAAATGTCCACGTTTTCAAGAAGTAGCCAGTCTTTCAGCCAGCAAAAAGCGGCTGATTCATAGTAAAGTTTAAGATCTGGCAGGGCAAATCCCCCCTCTTTCCTTTGCATCTGTTAATATCTTAAATTTTATTCTAGGTTTTTTGCCCTGCCAGATAAATTTGGAAATGTCTCTTTGCCACCTCTTGAAACAGTCCATTTTGTCCACAATTTGTAATGTTTGAAACAAGAACAACATTCTAGGCAGTACATTCATCTTTATCGCAGCAATTCGGCCAAGCAATGATAACTTCAATTTTGACCATATTTCTAGATCTTTCTTCACCTCTGACCAACATTTTTCATAATTATCTTTAAACAAATTCACATTTTTAGCAGTCATGTTCACCCCTAAATATTTCACTTTGTTAACAATTGTTAATCCTGTCTCTTTCTGGAATCTCTCCTTCTCTATCTCTGTAAGATTTTTCTCTAATACCTTGGTTTTCATCTTGTTTAATTTAAAACCAGCTACTTGACCAAATTCTTGTATTAATTGTAACACCCTTTTGTGCTAGCTTCTGGCTCCTGTACTGTCAAAACTAAATCATCAGCAAAAGCTTTCAATTTATACTGTTTAGCTCCGAGTTGTATACCTTTAACCAATTGGTCTTTTCTAATCATATTGAGCAGAACCTCAAGGACCGATATAAAAAGCAATGGGGAGATTGGGCAGCCCTGTCTTGTTCCTTTCTCTATCTTAAATTCTTCTGTAACTACATTGTTCACAATAAGCTTAGCTTTTTGTTCCGAGTAAATTGCACCTATACCATTTTCGAAACTTTGGCCTACCCCCATCCCCTGCAGATTTTTCTTCATAAAACTCCAAGAAATATTGTCAAACGCTTTCTCTGCATCCACAAATATTAAAACAGCTTTAGTATTAATATTAACTTGCAGTTTTTCCAAAATGTTGATAATGTTCCTAGTGTTGTCTGACAAATGTCTTCCAGGCAGAAAACCCGCCTGGTCTTTATGAATCTCTTTTACCAATACATTTTTTAATCTCTTAGCCATAATTTCAGCAAAAATTTTGTAATCCACGTTTAGCAGGGATATGGGACGGTAGTTCTTCAACTGTGTCTTCTCCCCCTCGGTTTTTGGTATAAGTGTAATGTACGCTTCTTTCCACGACTCGGGTGCTCTTCCTCCCCGTAGTATTTCATTACAAAGTTCTTTCAACGGTTGCAATAGCCATTCTTTCAAAGTTTTGTAATACTTTGCAGTTAGTCCATCTGGCCCTGGGGATTTGCCCAATTTCATATTCAGAATGGCTCCTTCCACTTCTTGATCAGATATAGTCGAATTTAATATTGATTTACTGTCCTGAGATATTTTTGTAATCCATTATTTTCCAAAAATCGGTCAATATCTAAATCTTTCTGAGCCTCCTGCGTATATAGCTGTTTGAAATAATTCTGAAAGCACTTCCGAATCTCTCCAGGATTCTGTATGTTCTTTCCTTCTACAACCAAGTTTGTAATTGTATTCAGCTTTTGTCTTTTCTTCATTTGCCAGGCCAGTAACTTCCCACATTTATTTGCCGATTCGAAGGTCTTTTGTTTCATCTGTTGAATCTTCCATTCTATCTCCTGATTCATCAATTTCATATACTGTACTTGGTATAGCTTTATTTCTTTTAAAATCTCCTGTGAGTTCGGTTTCGCTCTCAGTCTTTTTTCTCCATCCTTTATTTTCTCCAGAATTTTTCTCTCTTCTCATTTTGGTATCTTTTCCTGATTGCATTTTGTTGTATCAAAATCCTCTCATCACCGCTTTGCTAGCGTCCCAAATCACTCTTTTTCTGTCGTCGTGTTCAAATTTATTTCGAAATAATCTCTCAGGTTTTTTGAGCCTTTTTAACAATTTCTTCATTCCTAAATAAGGAGTCATTCATCCTCCATCTAAAGGCCCCAATTGGCGTTAATGTCATTTCAATCTTTACTGGATTGTGATCGGAGCAGATTTTCGGACAAATCACTGCTTTTTTGATTTTAGGAGCCAGTCCTCTAGTTATCCAGATTTGGTCTATTCTTGTCCATGTCATATTTGCTTCAGAGAAGAAGGTTCCTTCTCTTTCCAAGGGGTTCTTTGTTCGCCAAATATCCACCAGATCCATATTGTCAGTCATTTCAAAGAATGTCTTTGGTAATCTTCCATCTTTTGTCACTGTTTGTCTTTGGGCCTTGTCCATATTTGTAGACACTACTCCATTCATATCTCCCATCAAAATAATATTGTAATCCAAATAGTCCAGAAGAGTTTCATGCAATTTCTTAAAGAATTCTGATTTTCCCTCATTTGGTGCATATACTCCTAATATCAAAAATTTCTGTCCTTGGAATTGAATTTCAATTGCTATGTATCTTCCTTGATCATCTTTAAATATGAATTTTGGTGACAGGCTTTCCTTCGCATAAAGTACTACCCCTCTTTGAATAACATTGTCCGATGAAATAAAGTCCTCTCCCAAACGTAGAGGTATCAGAATTATCCGATGCAGCCTTGTCACATGAGTCTCTTGTAAACAGATCAAGTCCAAATGTTCTTTTTCAATGTATGAAATACTCTTCCCCTTTTAGCCGACTAATTTAGACCATTAATGTTCCAACTTAAAATTTGTAGTGTCATTTTGTAGCTACTCTCCTTCTCCTCCAGCAGCCCCAAGAAGATTTTCTATGTCTGTCGGTGGCGTTGGTTTCACTTTTTTTTCCTGCTTCTTGTCCGGTATCGCAATGTCTTTTCCCAATCCTTTCAGTAGATCTTCTTCATATGCACTCAGGAACTTGTTCTTTTCCTCCACTGATCTGATCTTGGTCTTTCTTCCCTTAAAACTAAAGGATAGGCCTGGGGAAATTCCCACCTGAAAAGAATCTTATTTTTTCTCAACAAATCTACCAGATCCCCAAAATCCTTTCTCAAATCAAGAAGGTGTTTTGGTATATCTTTAAAGATTTCAACTTTTGATTGTATAATTGTCAAGGGTTTTTCGTAATGCAAACCCAAAATTTTGTCCCTTTCTTCCTTAGATCGAAGGGTGATCAAACAATCCCTTATTTTGATCTTTCTTCCTCCTTTCCCCAATCGAAAGGCTCTCACAATCTTAAAGTCCTCTTGTTTCAATTCCGATTTCCAAAAGTCCAGAAATTCCTGTGTCAAAAAGTCTATCAAAGTACCTTTCTCCAGCTCAGGAACAGCTCTGATTCTGAGATTCGTTTGTTTGTCTCTCAGGTCTATCATAGATAGCGTTAGCTTATGTTCTGCAATCTCTTTCTGTATATCTGGTACTTTCTCAGTTTCCAACTGCCCCAATTTAAACTCAACAGCAGCAGTTTTTTCCTGTATTGACTTTGAGTCTTGCAACAATTTCTGGATAGACTCCGTGTTGCTGTTTACTTTTTTCTCCAAGTTGCCTAATGTTTCTGTATTTAGGTCAATTTTCCTGTTTGCAGTATCCACTTTCTGACCAGTCTCTTCCACCCTCCTGTTCGTCTCTTCCACTTTTGTAGAAAGCTGCTGTATTGAATCATTAATCTTAGAAAGAGCACTAACTAGAAATTCCTCAGACATTCCACCAATCTTAGATTGTGTTGCCGATGTCGGCAGACCAGCAGATGATTGCCTTCTATGTGTCCAAGGTTTCCCTGATCTCAAGGTTGACTGGTCCTTAAACCCATCAGCCATAACAAAGTGAAGGTCAGGTTACTTTCCCACGTCCACTCTTCCTGTTTATACTTGGAAAATTCCTTTCCTTTCTTGCAGTTACAGAAAGTTCCACTAGATGGACACTGTTGCCACTTAACAAGTTACTGTCTTTAAAACGGCAAGGGAAAGATACTCAGTAAAAGGAAAAAAAGGAGTCCAAAGTAAGAGCTACAATATAACTTTTTAGTCCTTTCCAGTCTTTCTCAGTGAAGCTGGCCACTCTGTATCTCCTTTACAGCCAGCAGACTGCTTTAGCGATTTTGACAGCTTTGACAGCTGGGTGACAGATCACTCCTTTAATCTTTCAATCTAAAAAGTCCTATAAAATCAAAAGTCTTTCCCTTAATTCTCTTAAGGGTAGATCCCTCCAAAGTCCTCAGGTTAGAAGATTACACTTATTTCAATTCAATTCTTCACGTTTAGCTTCAAATCTCTTTGCTTTGTTCTTTACACAACGCAGTGAAGCCGACTTCCTGTTTAAGCTTCCACCGCAGTAGCCAATTCAGTCATTTTTTAAAGTCTTTAAACTTTTCCACTTTTTTACCCAAGTTCCAAATTAGTCCAAATTCTAATCTTTTTATCCAATTCCTCTACTCACGGTTAGTTTTTAAGTCCGAATTTCTCAGGAATAAGTCAGCGCTCTCCAGCAACGGCAACGCGGCTTCACTCAGCGGGAGCAGCGATCCGCTCGCAGCACCGCGCTTCTCTCCCCGCTCCCTTACGAAGCCCCAAAAGGCTTCTTTTCAGGTGGGGGCGCTTCAAGGTGCCCGCCGAGCCTCCACGTTCGCAGGCGTCCGCGCCTGCGATTTCTGAGGGTCCCCGCTTCGCCGGAGCGCACAGGACCCGATCTCCCGCCGAGCTACCCCCTCCGAATCTTCAAAGGAGGTCAGCCATTGCTGCTGGCACCAACCGGAAGTCGAGGTTTCAGCACTCTTAATCCCACTCTCCAGATACAGAGTCCTTTAGCTCTCTCTGGTCCTTCTTGATTGATGTTGAAGGTGGCTGCAAGTCAAGAATGACACTGGCATGGCTCCTACCTGGAGGTGTTGGGGATTGAACCAGAGACCTTCTGCATGCAAAGCAGATGCTCTACCACTGAGCTACAGCTCTTTCCCATGTGGTGGCCCCTAGCCCAGCCCTATTATTCACTGTCTGTTTCCTGCCTCCAGCAGCTCAGGCCAGCCGGTTTGACTTCCACAGCCGTGAATGGGTGCTTGTCCTGGCGAGGTGTCTGAATGAGCCTTGACCAAAAGTTCTAAGCCTCAGGATTGGAGCCAGGTTCATTGCCAGCATCCCTTGAGCATTTTAACTGCCTGCCCAGGGGCAGCTCCAGCTTGTTTTCCATTGAGCTTCCAATCTTGAAGCATATGGCTGAGCAGTTGCACTCTCACTTTCTTCTGCTTTGCAGTCCTAGGGAAAAAAAGTTCTGGAAGCAGGAATGACTCTGTGCAGCCAATCCCAGCAAGTGTCATCTGCCTGGGACCAATTGGTTGTTGTTTTTCTTTTTGCCGAATGGCTGTCTGGAAAAGCAGCCTCCCAATCTGTGGCGATAAGCCACCATTCAGAAGTCCACAGCGTATGTAGGCAATAATTGCACATTGATTTTATTTGTTGTTTCTTGCTAGGGTTTCAATGTTCCACTGATTAAATTGCTTAGCACAGAGGTGAGGAACACGCAAGCCCAGGGGCCAAATCTGGCCCTCGGGATTCTCATTAGGCCACGCCCCTGTTCCCAGGCCACACCCCTTACTTATCTTTCTTTGCATACTCCTTGCGTACTTCTGTCGGGTAGGAATGTGTCCTTAATGCCGCCTGTTCACCTGGATGGAGGGCATGTTTGCGCACATGTGTAGAAACCTACGACGTTTGTGTGGCTGGAATGTACCATTACTCTAGACACCTCTGCTCTTGGCATTGCCCTTCAGTGGCATTCATGCCTCAGAAACTTGCCCAGGAGAGAATGCGGCCCGCAAGCAAAAGGACGCTCCCCCTCCCTGGTTAAGATTAATCAATTGCAGAAATATTTAAATCTACTTCAAAAGCACCCAGGATTAATTGGGAAACACATCATGCATACACTTTTAAATATAAGTTCTTGTAAAATAATCTTTAAAGGCAGCCCCACATATAAAATTACTGCAATCAAATGAGATGTTGCCAGTTTGACATAACAAAGCCTTGCCGCTTGTCTTTGACGTCACAGTTCATTTATTTTTATTTAATGACCTATATATGCCACGTGATCGTAATAAACCCTCAAAGCAGTTTGCAACAAGAAAAGAAAAAAAGCATTATCAATAAAAGGCGGTTAAAACCACATATTGAAAAACATTCAAAAGCCGATTAAAATCAACAATAAACTAAAAACAGATTAACACATGTAGCTTCCATATGTCTGGGCAGGCTTGCCTAAACAAAAATGTTTTAAGCAGGCACTGGGAAGAGTACAGTGAAGGAGCCTGCTTGCTGTCAATAGGCAGTGAGTTCCAAAGTTTAGGGATTTCTTTTTTTTTTTTAATTAAATTTTCCAACATACATTTATAGTATCCAATCTAAATTTATCACATATTTTCTCTTTTAGACTTCCTTCAACCTCTCTGACAATCATCCATTATTCAAATTTTTAAATACGCATTTCCTAATTTTATATTGCATTTTATAAACCTTCACACACTTAGTTTTCATCAATACAATAGTCCTCTATATAGTACTCTGGTTTCTCTTCAGATCGTATAAATCTTTCGCCTTTTACAAAGTTCAGGGATTTCTTGGCCTTAACAACTATCCTGCCTTTTCTTCCATGTGTTGATAAAACCTCTGATATGGATCAGCTGCTCTGAAGGAATGACATTGTTACAAATAGGGGGCAAAACTGGCAGTATGTTTGCATTATGTTTCTGTGAGAGCAGGGGAAGTCGTCAGTTTGGCTGGGATCACACAGGTCACCTAAGACCGTATGTAGTGTAGCTTTGTGGGACTGAGTGATTGAAAAATGGGTGCACAGTAGACAAGCCTTGAGATACTGCTGAACCGCAACTCCCATCAGCCCCACAAGCATGGCCAAGGATGATGGGAATTGTAGTTTAGCAACATCTGGAGGGCCAGTGGTTTCCACACTGGATTTAGGGTAAGCATGAGGAAGAAGTGCTGGATGGTATGAGCAGTTTGCTAGCATAGCAGATTGCCTTAGAAGCTGGTAGTCTCTCCTTTATTAGAAGTTTTTTAGCATGTTTGGGTTTTTCCTGTTAACTTAAAAAATGTTCCCTTTCCCTCTGCAGTAAACTTCGACATCAGGCACAGAGTGAAAGATTTGGATACAAAGAGGTAACAGGGCTATGACCTGGTTTTAAATATTTTTCCCCTTTTGCTTTCCAAACTATGATCAAGGGAATGGTTTAGTTCCTGAGCAGGTATGGGAAGGAGCTGAGATGCCTTTCTGGGCTTGCCAGCACCTTAGAGACAAACGTTTTTGACAGACAGCTAAAAGAAGAGAAACATAGTGATTCCACTGTTCCCTTTCGCATTTTAAAGGAACAAATATTGACAAAATATCTCAAAAAGGAAACTTTGTTGCTAGATTTGTACTTAAAAGAAAGAACAAATAGAAGTTTCCCCCTAGAGGGAGACTGTGAAACTGTAACTAATTCCAGGGAGCTTGCAGCTGTTACAGATTACAATCGTGGGAATAGACCTGTGACCTTGTAGGACAATGTATTCAGAAGCTCTGTGGTGTGCTCTCTGTAAAACAAATGCCCTACTGGAACAGTTAAATGAGAAGACGGATTTGATGACTAATGCGGTCAGAATTTTTGAACAGGCAGTGAGAAACTATATGGAGCCCACCCAGGAATCAAATCAGGAGTGTGCCTTGACAGAACAGATGAGAGAAGAGGATGTTGCTGAATTTTGGGCGCCAGAGATGGAGGGAGCTGTGGCCCTGCAGGAACATGAGCTTTTGGACTTGACAAATGAACTTGGAAAAAGCCAGATTTGGAAAGATAAAGTTTGGACTGGTTTGGAAATGGGGGGTTGGATAGACCCCCCTATGCAGGGATGTTTGGACTTTCCAAGTCTGGCAATGGGCCGTGAGATGTTTGGGGCTGTGGGGGCTCTTAATTTTGGAGGGATTCTGAAACATGTTTTCAAATACCACATGGAGTTTAATCTGGTCTTTGGAAAAGGGGCTGATTTGTTGAAAAGGGTCAAAAACATTACCAAGCTGGAGTTCCCACGAGTGAAAGGAGAATATGAAGAAGAGCCACGGAAGGGACATGGAAGAGACTTAAGGGCCTCGGACATAAGGTTACCAGGTTAATGCGCTAGATCAATGGGATAAAAAGGACTGACAAAACCTGGGACCAGGAGAAAAGGACGCTGGATGAAGATTGGATTGTTTTTATTTCTTTTTTTATTATTAGGATTGTTTTATAAAATTGATGAATGTTAGAAAAATGTTGGAATGAAATTACTTGGCTCTAGCAAAAATGTTTAAAGAATTAGGTAAGAATATTATGGTTATGAGAAGTTGGTAAAAATAAGATTTAAGTTTTAGGTTTTAAGGTTTTCTATAAGATAAGATGAAAATAGATTAAGGTAATGTAATGACAGAATATTATGAAATATGGAAAGGATTTGCTGCGATAATTAATAACTAGGATACAAAAAAAAGGGAGGAGGAGGAGGTCAAAGAAAGAAGGTAATGAAAGTTGAGGATTCGAGAATGATGGATTTGTTTTATTTGTTTGTGGTGTATTTTTGTTTTTTGAATCTGCATTGTTTGATGTGGTTTGTTTTCTTTTTGTTTTCTCTTTTTTCTTTTTCTGCTGTGTTTTTTTCTGTAATTTTAAAAATTTTCAATAAATATCATTTTTTTAAAAAAAGATGAGGAGCCCCTGACCTTGATGTTCACTTGGTGCAACACGAATTCCTACACACAGGATAAAAACAACAACATGCGAACTTCAACTGCCATCTGTTATAACGAGTCACCTACAGCTTCTTCATCCTTCTCCAGCTGAAAATATAACTCCTTGAATGAGTTTCTAACACCGCGGTAGCCAATGTGGGCCACCCCAATGAACTCTCATCATTTCTGCTTGTTGACTATGCTGGTGAATAGAATTCGAAGAGGTCCTTTCCAGCTCTACAGCTCTGTGATTGAAGTCCAGCAACATCTGAAGGAAACCACATTGACTGTTCCTGTTCTGGCACTACAATGCTATGATCAGTGAGGCTTATTAGTTAAGGGTAACTAAATTGGGATTGCCGGCTTAAATACTTTGTTCTCCAGGCTAGATCCTTAGGAATCTTCTGAATATACTGCAACCCCAGTCCATAGTTTCTGGTTACCCGAAAGCATTCTCATTTTGTCAATGCTTGGATTCCATCACGAGCTCCCCTCCCTCTTTGAAATATGAAGCATGAGCCACAGATTTTAACATATGGAAGCGTGGGCCACAGAAAGTAGTTGTGCTTATTCTGGGATGCTCCAACATCCTTTTAGGATATTTGCAAGACTTTTGGGGATAAAAGCTTCTGGAGAACCCCACAGATGACACTGAGGACAATCCCTAAGGCAGAAGGCAGTGAACGATCCCAGAAAACCGCCACATCTGGTATAGTTATGAGGCTGAAATAACTTGTCATCCAAGTATACCTGTTATGTTTTGGCAAAGTTTCCCTCTTCCATCCCTCCTTTAGCTGAATCATTATGGGATGGGCCACTTACCTGTCATCAATCACTGCTGGAAGTAGAGTCATGCAAGAGTCATGCAAGTACATCCAGGAAGATATCCTTACCAATGAGAAGTGGAATTCCCCCTAAAAGGCTTCTTATGCAGTCTGGGAAGACTCTTAATTAAACAGCAGGTATAACTAGTCATTTCTATACCTGAGTCTTCAGTGTTTCAATCAGGCCTGGCGTCATCATCCAGCACTTTAAGGTAACTGCCAGGGCTTGTCGGTATAAGTGCCTTCCTGGGGTTCCTTGCGCTATATGTCAGGTCTGGAAACTACCACTGTAGTTGTCTGCAATGCTCTGGAGCAGGGGTCAGCAAACTTTTTCAGCAGGGGGCCGGTCCACTGTCCCTCAGACCTTGTGGGGGGCCAGACGATATTTTGGAGAGAGAAAAAAAAGAATTCCTATGCCCCACAAATAACCCAGAGATGCATTTTACTGTATTTTTTGCTCTATAAGACTCACTTTTTCCCTCCTAAAAAGTAAGGGGAAATGTGTGTGTGTCTTATGGAGCGAATGCAGGCTGCGCAGCTATCCCAGAAGCTAGAACAGCAAGAGGGATTGCTCCTTTCACTGGGCAGTGATCCCTCTTGCTGTTCTGGCTTCTGAGATTCAAATTTTTTTTTCTTGTTTTCCTCCTCCAAAAACTAGGTGCATCTTGTGGTCTGGTGCGTCTTATAGAGCGAAAAATACGGTAAATAAAAGGACACATTCTACGCATGTAAAAGCACACTGATTCCCGGACCATCCGCAGGCCGGATTTAGAAGGCGATTGGGCCGGAACCAGTCCCTGGGCCTTAGTTTGCCTACCCATTCTCTGGAGTGATACTCCAGAGTATCTAGAGTGATACTACGTGGGGGACTTTGTGGAGAATAGAAATTATGATTCAGAATGCTGCCACTGACTGGGGTTGGATACCCTAGGGCCCCATTTGCACTATATATTTAAAGCAGTATCATACCACCTTAAAGAGCCATGGCTTCTCCCAAAGGATCATGGGAACTGTAGTTTGTCAAGGGTGCTGAGTGTTGTTAGGATGTCCCTCTCCCCCCACCCACAGCTACAATTCCAGAGCTCCACAGGGAGAGGGATTGTCTGTTACCTCTATGGCATTTTGAACTGGAGATCTTTTGCATGCAAGACTGTACCACTGATCTATGGCTCTTGCCCCACAACCACTAACCATTGAGCTAAAATCACCTTCTTTTCCCCACATTCTGTTTATCCATCTGCTACAGAAGCACTGATCAGGAAACTAAAAGAAACCACCTTGTCTCTCTTCATCAATTTAGTTATTTACTTATTATCCATTTGGGTGTTACCCTGTTGTTCAGAAAAGCACCCCTGTCCCCAGAGGCTATCCTCTCCACTTTCTCAAAGTTGTTGACCTTACATTAAACTCTCTGTATTTAACGCTGCCTCTCTGTGATCTGCCACTGATTGCCTTGGTGCACTTAGATGCCTGATGGAGAGATATGATCTCTCCCAGTGGTTTTTCCCGATTGCCTGGTTGCTGCTGCAGGCTGCAATGCTCTGGGGAGTTCTCATGACATGTAGCCAAAGCACAGCAGCCAGATACTCAAGAATACTTGTGGTGGTGCTAAACCAGATTACAGCAGGGCTCATAAAACCCCCAAACCCAAAACTAGCTGCAGGGCAGTCAGGCAACACCAGGAACAATGTAGAAAGTGAACCACATGATTAAACATCCACCTATGTACCCATAAACACCCACTCCTCAAAGGTGATATTGTTGAGAAATCTTGTGTGTGCATGTGTCTCCACTCCACTAGCAATTTAGCTCTTATGTGGAAACTCTGCTTGCCATAGAAACAGAGAGTTTGTAGGGACATCAAAAGGCCTTCTTCAACCTTGGATACCCCAATGTTATTGGACTACAGTTCCCATCATCCCTAACCATTGGCTAAGCTGGCTGGAGATGATGGGAGTTGTAGTCCCACAAACACTTGGGGAGTCAAGGCTGAAGAACTTTGACCTAGTCCAACATTGGTAATGAAGGAGGAAAGGTGGTCATCCAGTTTCTTCTTAAACACACCTAAGGAAGAGGAGCCATGCGCATTCACTATGTGCATGTGTGTCTCGCACGTGTGTCTCGCATTCACTATCAAAGGACCCGATCCATTGTTACCATCTTTGTTTAGAATGATCTCAACGCTCTTGGGTTCTGCTTGCCAGGAATGGCAGCCCACGACAGTGGTGCATAAAATCCCACACAGCATGGGGAAAATGGGGAGAGGAAAGTTTTTCTTATTCTTGTAACACTAGAACCCCGGGACATCCAGTGAAACTGAATGTTGGAAGATTCAGGATGGACAAAATAAAGTCCTTCTTCACACGGTGCATAAGTTAGACTATGGAAAATAATAATAATAATAATAATAATTATTATTATTATTATTATTTTATTATTAATACCCCGCCCATCTGGCCGGGCCTCCCTAGCCACTCTGGGAGGCTCCAAACAGAATATTAAAAACACGATAAAACATCAAACATTAAAAACTTCCTTAAACAGGGCTACCTTCAGATGTCTTCTAAAAGTTGTTTATTTCCTTGACATCTGATGGGAGGGCGTTCCACAGGGCAGGCGCCAAAACCTAGAAGGCCCTTGGAACTGGACCTCAGTGTCTGGGCTGAATGATGAGGGTGGAGATGTTCCTTCAGGTATACTGGGCCAAGGCCATTTAGGGCTTTAAAGGTCAGCACCAACACTTTGAATTGTGCTCAGAAATGTACTGGGAGCCAATGTAGGACTTTCAGGCTCCCACAGGAGGCCACCAACTTGGATGGCTTTAAAAGAAGACTAGACAAACCCATGGAGGATATCAATGGCTACCAGCTATGATGACTACGTTCTGCCTCCACTCCAAGAGGTAGTATTCCTCTAAATGGCAGCTGCTAGGAACTGCAGGTGCAGAAGGTACTGTTGCTTTGGGGAGTCCCATTGGCATCTGGGTGGTTGCTGTGAAAGGAAGATTCTGGACTAGATGAGCCACTGGCCTGATCCAGTCAGCTCTTCTTATGATTAACTCCCATGAGGAGTCTAGTGTTGAATGCAGAAGAGGCATACAAGAGCCTGGAAGCTCAACCTCTAATAGAGAAGGACTGGAGAAAATAAAAGAGGTTGTAGAGATGGAACCCAAGAAGAAAGAGGCTCCTAAGAAGGATGTGGACCAGGAGATGGCAGATTTATTCCATGATGATGATGATGATGATGATGATGATTGAAGGGAAGTTTTTCTTTCTGCAGTTCTCTCACTGTGAAGTTCTCTTTCTGCAGTTCTCTTACTGCACATAATTGTGGCATTTTGGGAAAGTCTTGCTTTTAGCACTATTGCTTCTTTTCTCTCTTACATTCTGGGAAGTTTTTGCCTCTGCACATAAGTCTGAGAATGTTCTGAACAGTTCCCATTGAGTTCATGAAACAGTGTATCCTGACCTGTTCTTAATGCATTGCTGATCACATTTACGGAACGTGATTGTTGCATTCCTTCATGTTATGTTCTCTCAATATCAATCTTTAGTTATAATTTAATTAGGAGGTTTCATGCCTGTCTAGTTCCAGCTCCGTTCCCAGTCTTTGAACTATCAGTGATTAATGTAATATGTTATTCCCGCCTTGTACCTATGTTAACCAATCAGCAACAAGATGCTTTGTGTTTGTATCAACCAATCAGCCACAAGCACACCTGTGGCAATGTTTGTAATATTCAATAAAAGAGAGTTCCCGGGGCTTGCCCCGGCAGACGTCTCTCCTTTGACACCCACCATTCGTCTGTCGTGATTTCAACCTAACAGATGATGATTTATTTAAATGCTGCCCATCAAACTTGGGTTGCCCTAGCTACTCTGGGCGGCTTGCAACAAATTAAAACATCAAACACAAGTCAAAACCAGAGAATTTTTATTTTCTTTTAAGGTTTTCTATTGGTTACCCTTTAGTTGTCCCTAAACTGTACGGTTATCCTTAATCATTCAAACGAGGGATTTAAACCAGGGCTTTTAAAAAAATTAAACTTAGGACTCAGCTATACAGCCACAAATAAAATGTTTTAAGGGTGTTTTAAGTGCAATATAGTAATGTGACACTAGATGGCCTTATGGAAAATTCAATGAATTTTAAAAAAACTCTTCTTTTTTTTAAAAAAAGCATTTTCAGAACGGTTTTTATATGTGTGTATCTTCCACCACAGTTTCTGATGTTCGCTCTTCTGTTCACAAAGAGAGAATAGGTTCAGAATTTCTGAACTCTTGGTAAATGAAATGTCCAGTTGATGAATACTGAAACCAAAGGTATATTGTGGGTTTGTTTCTTTGTTTTGGGGGGGCATGTAGGAGACACCAGCTTTTATAGCCTTGCTTTGTTTCAAGTTTTCATGGCTCAGCATGTTTCTCTGTCCCACTTTTATTGCACAGAGCCTGCTATAGGCATCCCATCTCACAGAACAAGAGATTCGGAACACAGGCATAGGCAACAGTTTGAGTAAATAATCGGGAAAGTGATACAGAGCAAAATGATCTCCAGCTGGAATTGTTGGGGGAGAAGGTGGGGAACAGTTTAAGAATCTAGTTAAACCTGTCAGTTGAGAATATTTAGCTTTTACCCAAGCCAATCCCATTGAAATCAGTGCAACTAAGAAATCCCAGCTAATTCCTGCCCACTGGGCAGAGCGAAACCCCTGGGGATAGGGTGGAGTCACCTGGGAACAAGCTTGGACCAAGAGGGACATGACTCAAAGCCAGAGGCCAAGCAGCAAGTCAAGATATAATGCAGGAAGCTTACCTGATACTAGAATTGTGGGCAGCTCCAAGGCAAAGGACAGTACTGTGTAGCTGGGCAGGTCATAAAGCTGGGGTAAGATGACGTGCTGGTGGCGCTAGGACTTGCCGATCAGAAGGTCGGCGGTTCGAATCCCCGTGACGGGGTGAGCTCCCATTGCTCGGTCTCTGCTCCTGCCAACCTGGCAGTTCGAAAGCACACAGTGCAAGTAGATAAATAGGTATCACTCTGGTGGGAAGGTAAACGGTGTTTCCGTGCGCTGCTCTGGTTTGCCAGAAGTGGCTTAGTCATGCTGGCCACATGACCCAGAAGCTGTACGCCAGCTCCCTCGGCCAATAAAGTGAGATGAGCGCCGCAACCCCAGAGTCGGTCACGACTAGACCTAATGGTCAGGGGTCCCTTTACCTTTACCTTTAAGGTGAGGTGAGGTGGGCCAGCAATCCTTAGGAAACATGCACCAGCTAACCGTATGGGCAGGTGAGTTGCAAGAAAGCTGGGGAATCTGACAAAAGGTCTCATTGAAAATCTCTGGTTTGTTAATGATAATACACCCCCCCCCACAAAAAAATAATAAAAACATGTATTGTTTTGGAACAAAGTGTGTGCGTCCGTGTTTAAAAATATATATTTGGAACTGAATGAGAAGGAAAAAGGAATGAGGAAAGAGTTAACTTAAGCGAGGGAGATGGTATCAACAAAAATTGATGGAAAAGGGTTTTTTTTTGTGTGTGGTGGAAGCTCCTCCATCCTGAGGGCATTTTTAATTGCCCAAAAGATGCTCCCAGGGTACTATGTTTCAAATGTGAATCGCTGCTGTTATTTTGATTTTTTTAATTCCTACTGTAAGATTGGAGTCATGTTCCTTCAAGCTGTTCCTTTTCATTTTGAACAAAAAGATCAGAATATATTTTGTTTGATTATGATGATGATGATGATTAAAATGTTTAAACTAGGTGACATTCTGGCACCTGGAAATGCTTTTTAAATGGTGGGGCTTTTCACTCCTCGTTTCTTTTGTGCAGTGTTTGCAGAAACGAGGAGCGAATGTGGCTCCCCCGTCCTGCAAAATGGCTGCTCCTCTCTGTGCTGGATTCCCTTGCCAAGAGCCAATGTGTTGTAATGCTCAGTAGTGCTGGATTAGGATCCAGGAGACCAGGGCTCAAATCCTTACTCAGCCTGGAAGTTCTCTGGGTGATCTTGAGATAGCCACTCTCTCTTGGCCTAACTGACCTCATAGGGCTGTGGCGAAGGTAAAATGGAGAAGGAGACCCATACATGCCATCTTGAGCTCCTTGCAAGAATGGTGGGGTGCAAATGTAATAAAAAATAAATAAAAGTAAGTTGCTCTCTCTATGATTTCATGAAGAGTCAAGTCCTCTGTTTGCTGCATTCTTCCAGAAATATATATATATATATATATATATATATATATATATTCTGTTTTACAATTTAAAACACTCATTTAAACATCCTTAAGATATCCATGATTTCCCTTCTCCTCTTTCCATGATTCATTTTACATCTCTTAAATCCCTGCATATTTTACATGAACTAAACCATTCAGTATTCCATTACACCCATCAAAACTTGTTTACACTGTTGAATTTATCTTAATGCTGCCAACGTTTTCAAGTGTACACAATTCCCCCCCCCCCATTTATTCAATAAACACTTTTCAATCTTCTCTAAATGTATGTTCTTCTTGTTCTCTTATTCTGTATGTTAAATCTGCAAGCTGTGAATATTCCGTCAGCTTAAGTTGCCATTCTTCTTTAGTTGGGACCTTGCTCGTTTTCCATTTTGGGGCTAACAAAACATGGGCTGCAAGGGCTGCAAAACATAGCGGCATACATAAAGAAGCTTTTTTGAGTGTTCCTCTTTTTATCAGCAAACTCTCAATGTTCAGACAATTCAAATCCCCCCCCCCCGATTTCTGAGATTTGTGGGACAGAAGCAGAGCCTGTCATAAACCACATTCTTCTTAGAGATGAAATAGCACCAACCTTGGCCAGAACAGCCTCATAGTTGTGTTTATGGCTCTCCTTCAGCAGAGGTAATGTATTTATACAATTGTGAGCTTCACCTCCACCCCATTCCCTTTAGGTAAATGACTTTACCTGCGGTATTCCTTCTGCCTTGAGGAATGCTATGAATGGGTGAAAGGAAGCAGATCTTTCATGCCGTGCTATAGGATTATCATCAAAACTGCCAACCACCTTGTTCCAATTGCTCTCATGAAGGGGCCATCCCTTTAGGGCCATTGGCCCTGGATTGGCTGTGAGGACTCACAGACATTTGGGTGAAAGGTTCTCAGCAGGACTGTTAAAAAGCTAAAGGCTTCTGGTGGCAGCCTTGTTAGAAATTTCTGGATTTCAAATATGATTTCTTTGGCATGGGAATAATTATTATCATCATTTATTTGTTATATACCCATCACCCACACTTTCCCCAATTATACAGTATGTTCAGTTCTCTACATTTCCATGGTTGTTTTTTTTAAAAAATAGTGATCATGATGCCATATGTAATTGCATAATATTGCATACAATTGCATATGCAATTTCCCCTAAAAGAATGCATTTTTGTATGTTATTTTCACTAATATATGCATTTTAATGGACATCCTACTTGGCCAGAGAACTGCACTGCAAAATTCAGAGCAGTGGGGATTTGCAAGTATGAGTGTGGTTGATTCGCATATTGTTTTCAGGTGGGTTTGCCTTTAAATGAGAATTGAATGAAATTTCTCCCTCATCCCTATTTCCAGTGAAGGTCTAGTTTGATCCTCAGTTGCTTAATTTTCCCAGTTAGCTTTTCCAGTTTCACATCTAGTAAGCAAACCATCCATGCAATTGGCATTGCAGAAAGGTCTGCCCCGTTTCCATCGGAGAGTCAACAATATATATATATTTTAAAGAAAGGGTTACGTGAATAGATCCGTACACAGAGATGCTTCTGTCCCTCCCTGAACACTTCTGAATATTAGAGGGTAAATCCAACTAGCCATTTCCCAAAAGGCCTATGAGACTTTCATTTATTTATGTCTTTATTGCATTCATAGCCCATCCTTTTTGCCAAGGACCTCAAGGTAGAGTATGTGCTTCTCCGCTGCTCATTCAACCCCCACAACAACCCTGTGAGGTTGGATAGGCCGAGAGGCAGCGAGTGGCCCAAGGTCACCCAGGAAGCTTCAAGGCTGAATGGGGAATTGTATCCTGACCTCCCAGCTCCTAGTCCGACACAAACTTTTTCAGCAGGGGGCCGGACCACTGTCCCTCAGACCTTGTTGGGGGCCGGACTATATTTTGAAAATAAAAATAAATGAACGAATTGCTATGCCCCTCAAATAACCCAGAGATGCATTTTAAATAAAAGCACACATTCTGCTCATGTAAAAACACCAGGCAGGCCCCACAAATAACCCAGAGATGCATTTTAAATAAAAGGAAACATTCTACTCATGTAAAAACACACTGATTCCTGGACCATCTGCGGACCAGATTTAGAATGCGATTGGGCCGGATCTGGCCCCCGGGCCTTAGTTTGCCTACCCATGTACTAACCACTACACCACACTGGTGGCATGGACTCTTGCCTTAAAAAGCTTGTTCTGTCTTAACTTACATTTTAAAGTATCACAGGACTCACAACCTGCAGAAAGAAGCAGCCTGCAATAAGGCTTAGCCATGCATTTTACCCCCAGATTACCCTTAAGCATGTACTCACACCCACCAGTGTCACCAAGCCACTATAAAGCACCCTGTAAATTCTAGAGGAGAGCACTGAGAGAATCTTCTGCTCAAGGCACAGGAGTCTCCCAGCTCAGGCTCACAGGTACAATCTTCTCAATTACTTCTCTGGACTTTCTTTCCTTTGGTTAGATGGTCTGCTTCCAGGATTGTTTGTAAATAGGGATGAATGACTCTTTCGATTCTGGTTTCTTTTTCTTTCTCATTTTTCCAATCTTAAGTTGAGTTCACCACATTTCCACATCAGATGGGTTTTTTAAACAACAATGACACAAGAGTTATCAAAATAATTCACTAGGATTTTGGTGCATATTTCACTGCACAATTTTTTGTGCAAGCTGTTTCCCCATAGATAATGCAATGGTGCATGTTATGTTGCATTATTTGTATACTATATGCATTTTCATGGTCACTTTCTTCTAATATATGCATTTTTGCACATGCGTTAGATGGTTTGAAAACTGAATCACAGAATTTGGAGAAGTAGAGTTTTCAAAGGATCTTTGTTTTTCAGTTCACATGTTGTTTTGGAAGGTGCAAATTAGGAGATTTTCGGTAAACTGTGAACAGATCCAAATTATTTCTCATCCCTCCCTGTGAGGCAAGGGGATCCAGGTCTATCCCTTTCCTCAGCCAATTTCCCTATCTCCCATTATGGTTCGTTTGGGGATCAGGCATGTAAGATTTCCCTGAGATTTTTAACTAACAAGAAGAGGTCATATGTCCATATATGGTTTGCTGATCTTTAAAATCCCTCACCACTTTTAGTTATTCTTGTAGTAATTTGGCTTTTCATTTCCTGATTTCCTTTCATGTATATCTCTTTCTTCTAGTGGTTCCCATGCAGCCATCTATTCAGGCACTGACCGGACTAAGTCTTTAGCAAGGTGATAGCCATGTGTGCTTTCAGATCATACCCTGGGCTGTAGCCAACCAGAGTAGACCTGCTGAAATTTATGTGCAATGGTACCTTGCTTCTCAAGCTTAATCCGTTCCAGAAGTCCGCTCCAAAACCAAAGCGTTCCAAAACCAAGGTACACTTTCCCATAGAAAGTAATGCAAAATGGATTAATCCGTTCCAGGCTTTTTAAAACAACCCCTAAAACCGCAATTTAACATGAATTTTACTATCTAACGATACCATTGATCCATAAAATGAAAGCAAGAATCAATGTATTGTACTATAAAATAAATAAGACAGTATTGTAGATGATAAAAATTAAAATTTTTTTTTTTTTCTTACCTGCACTGATGATAGTCGTTGTTTGGATGGGGGGCTTTTATTCATTTCCACAGTCACACAATCAATCAATCAATCAATCAATCAATCAGTAGCTGAACTGGGTTCCACACAGTCATAAAAACAAATTAACCAAAAGAGCCTCAAAAACAAAAACGCAAAATAAATAGCAAAAACAAAAGCGCCAAACTTAATCCGTTCCGGAAGTCCATTTGACTTCCGAAATGTTCGGAAACCAAGGCGCAGCTTCTGATTGGTGCAGGCGCCACAGAAGCAATGGCCGACAGCCGCATCGGACGTTTGGCTTCCAAAAAACGTTCAAAAACTGGAACATTTACTTCCTGGCTTTCGGCGTTTGAGAACCAAGGTCTTTGAGAACCAAGGTACCACTGTACCTAAATTAGACATGTTCATCAACTTCTGTGGGTGTCCTGTGAGGAGAGTCCCATCTACACTGTAGATTTAAAGCAGTATCATAGTATTTTAAACTAGTGATGGCTTCCCCCGAAGAATCCTGGTACTTCCCAGGTGCTGACAGAGCTACAATTGGCAGAGTTATCTCTGAAGAGGGATTGGTTGTTAAACCACTCTAGGAATTGTGGGTCTGTGAGGAGACAAGGTAGGGAGCTGGCCTTGGGCACTTCTGCCCTGGTTTAGGCAGTGCTCTCCCCCCTGGAAAAATAGTTACTGGTACTGACCATGAAGTTCTTACAGTAAGCACCACACTTTTTAACAACAACAAAAAGAGGTGCAGGTACTGAGTGCCCTTGGTAAAGGTAAAGGTAAAGGACCCCTGACCATACGGTTCAGTCGTGACCGACTCTGGGGTTGCGTGCTCATCTTGCTCAAGAGGCCGGGAGCCGGCGCTTGTCCGCAGACAGCTTCCGAGTCACGTGGCCAGCGTGACTAAGCCGCTATTGTCGAAGCAGAGCAGCACACAGAAACGCCATTTACCTTCCCACCAGAGAGCGGTCCCTATTTATCTACTTGCACTTTGAGGTGCTTTTGAACTGCTAGGTGGGCAGGAGTTGGGACCGAGCAACGGGAGCTCACCCTGTCGCGGGGATTCGAACCGCCGACCATCCGATCGGCAAGTCCTAGGCGCAGTGCTTTAGCCCACAGTGCCACCCGCGTCCCTTGAGTGCCTGTGAGCACTGGGGCAAATAGTTGTTGTCTTGTTCGGTGGCTTTCAATCTTCATACTGCCTCTGCCTCCTCTTACCCTGTCGAGAGTCATTGTGGTATAGTTGTTGGACTAGGACCTGGGAGACCAGGGCTCAAATTGCCACTCAGCCACAAAACTCGCTGGGTGATATTGGACCAGTCTCTGGCTCTCAGCCTAACCTACCTCACTAGGTTGCTGTGAGGATAAAAACAGGGAGGAGAAGAAGCACATCTGTGGCCTTAGCTCTTTGGATGAAAGGTGGGATATAAATGCAATAATAAATACGTAAGTACTTAGTAATTAGGGACGCGGGTGGCGCTGTGGGTTAAACCACAGAGCCTAGGACTTGCCGATCAGAAGGTCGGCGGTTCGAATCCCCGCAACGGGGTGAGCTCCCGTTGCTCAGTCCCTGCTCCTGCCAACCTAGCAGTTCGAAAGCACGAAGTGCAAGTAGATAAATAGCTACCACTCCAGCGGGAAGGTAAACGGCGTTTCCATGCGCTGCTCTGGTTTGCCAGAAGCGGCTTAGTCATGCTGGCCACATGACCCGGAAGCTGTATGCCGGCTCCCTCGGCCAGTAAAGCGAGATGAGCGCCACAACCCCAGAGTTGGTCATGACTGGACCTAATGGTCAGGGGTCCCTTTACCTTTACCTTTACTTAGTAATTGAATGGATTTTCCAGTAAGGTCAAAGCATTTAAAAAGGACAACAAGAAGTGAAAACAGAATAAAACTTTTCCTACAGACTACAACAAACAAACAAGCAGCCTAACAATTGAATCAAAATTTAGCAGGAACAGTTGTACAGTGGTACCTCGGGTTATCCAGTACATGAGACATGTCCTGCTGGACATCATTGAGGACTAGAGCACTGCAAAATGACTTGGGTACTAAAACCTAAGTGAGTGAAATAAAACTGAAGCACCAGATTCTCTTTCTGTAAGAGTACATTTACATGCCAAGCACAATTGCCTTACATACACTAGTGTTTCTTGCAGCAAACATTGAAATAATGTGTCCTTGAACACCTGTGTACAGTGGTACCTCGGGTTAAGAACTTAATTCATTCTGGAGGTCCGTTCTTAACCTGAAACTGTTCTTAACAGAGCTGTCAACTTTTCCCTTTTCTTGCGAGGAATCCTATTCGGAATAAGGGAATTTCCCTTTAAAAAAAGGAAATGTTGACAGCTATGGTTCTTAAGCTGAGGTACCACTTCAGCTAATGGGGCCTCCTGCCGCCACACGATCTCTTTTCCCATCCTGAAGCAAAGTTCTTAACCCGAGGTACTATTTCTGGGTTAGAGGAGTCTGTAACCTGAAGCGGCTGTAACCTGAAGCGGCTGTAACCCAAGGTACCACTGTATATAGGCTCTGTGCAGGGGAGACATGGTGATATAACTCCAAATCTCAAGGGATAAGTCAGTGGTGGTCCTACATTTTGGGGGCCATGATGCTTAAACTGTAATGGGGGCCCCTTCGCAACCAGCAATGAGGTCTGGGCAACAACCGTGTTCCATGACAGATCACCACACCTTTACAAAATCTGTGCTACTGACTCAAACTGACCTGGGAGTGGGGCTGGTGGCAGCTGGTGGCGTTGGACCACCACAGCTACTTTGCGCTCCAGAGCCTAGCAGGAGAGAGGGGACGCGATACTGCCGCAGCCTCTCCACCACTTCTGCCCCAGAGTCACACCCTCTTCCTCCCTTCTTGGGGGGCAGCAGCGGCTGCACCTTCCCTCCCTCTCTCAGCCAGCCCAAGGGTGGGCGTGTTTGGGCATCCCTTCACCAGACACAAGGAGAAGGAGATGCTGCCAGCATCCCAGCTCTGAAGGCCCAGCCTGTCCATGGCGTCCCTCTCCACAACTCCAGCCTTGCCTGTCGTGGGGGCGCCTGGTTGAGAACCCACAAAAATTGCACATGAGGCCATGGGGCCCCCAGCCCCCCACG